>JBBMOC010000005.1:2560874-2816715 GCA_037975185.1 Centropyge bicolor
CTTGACATTTCCAGACACCCGGTGGTGACTCATTTCACCTTCTCCTCCTCCTCTATCTCTCCTTCCCTCCCTGAACAAAGAATATCAGTCTGAGCAGATGGGAGGCCCTTCGGGGTACAAAGTGACAGAATGACATTAAAAAAACTGAATAGCACTGGCAGAGGGACCCACGGGTGCCGGGACTCAGTAGCCTGACCGGAGTGACATCAGGTTGGGCCGGAAGCCCACCGGTTACCTCGCCAGACAGTAGAAGCAGAGCATTTCCATCAATGTCAGACCATATCTTCCCATTTTGAGCATCGCTGCCTGTTCTAGCCCAGGCTGCATCTTTCCAGATTTTTGTAATAGCTCCACAATCACTGGGTATGTTCAGTTCAATGACCTGAACCTTATCGGAATTTGGAGTGATTGTAAAAGCAGTGGTCACCTGTTTATCATAAGAGATGACGTGACAGATGAAAAATTGAGTCTGTACCAACATATTTAATAGAAACAACATAAGTGGAATGAATACTGTGTTCGCATACATATTAGGGATGTAACACAAAGCTACTATCGGCATCTCTTTATTTAAAAAAAAAAAAAAAAATCTGTATTCATAATTTATACCTGAATTGAACGTCTAGACTTGTCTAGAATCTTCACTTGTTTTCTGCTGACTTCTCATGCATACTGTATGTATATGTTTCAAGTTTAGCTGCCAGACAGGAATATGACTGTTAGTGGATATTAGAAGAGGTAAAATATTTCAAAAGTCAAAATTGCATGTTGCATGATTTTTCTGGAGAAACTAGTTGTATTTAAAATGAGAAAAGAACCGGGTGAATGTTAAGTTGCTCTGAAATGTGTCGAGATTATTTTTCATTCAAATCTATAATCTGTTCAAGGCAGTCCCTAACTTTAGCTCATTGGTCATCCGAGTCACGTACAGTGCCAGACTTCAATATCAGATCCTGAGAAAATAAAAACAATGTCCGTGAAATGCAAGCTTTATGCTGAACTACCAAACAAATCATGTTGATGAAAAACCACGTTGAATGTCTGAACGCTGAACTTAAAACACCTCTATGTTTTTAGACTATGTCCTGAAAAAGTCTGAATGTGATCATGTTAGTTAAAGGAAACTGATTTAGAGACAGAGATCACAAATCATATATTAAGAGAGCATTATCTGTTCGTATCCAAATTCTGTGTTCATATTTGTTTACATCCCTAATAAATGCTAAAAGTACAATTTTAGAGAGCTTTCTGCCATGTTCCCATGGGCCTGATTAAAAGGAAATGGCACAGTTTAAAATTGTATTTGCACCTCTTCAGATGAAATCACAGACGTTATCGTTCAGAATGATCCTCACTGTTTATTATAATTCTTAGCCATTAGTGTTTTTTATTATGGGCAGGATGCAGTTGTTACAGATGACCTGGATTCTGATGATGTTCAGGTCACGCAATCTGTATTCTTTAAAAGTTTTTCTGTTCTTTTGTTTTTGTCTCCTCTGGTTTACTTTTTACATTTAATTCACTGCTCTCGCTGTAAATTGTGTCTCTTTGTGGAGCACTTTCATTTTCTTTGTAACACATTGTCGAACAAACATTATAGTAAAAAAAAAAAAAAAAGACTACTACTTTGCCTCCATAACTTACACTTGTAACTAAAACAAGAGGAGGGAAAAAACAAAAATAAATCTGGCTAGACGGGCAGAGACAGAAATTTGAGAATAGCGACAGAGTGCAGGAAATGTAGAGTCAATAGAGGGAGGGGGAAAAAAGAAAGACAGAGGAAGAGAGGGACGGAGGTGGGGGGAGGGAGGGAGAGATTTGACCTTGATGTCTGGCCACAGCAGCCAGCCGGGGATAGAGACATGAGGGTAAAGGAGAGAAAGACAGACGGACAGAGGAAGGGGGGGAGGGGGGGGGAGTAAAGTGCTTGGGTGATCAGATTGCTGAGAGGGCAATAGTGGCAAAGATGGAGGGAGACAGAAAGAGAGGGAGAGAGGATGGAGCAGGAGCAGGAGGAGGAGGAGGAGGAGGCTGCTGGTTGATGAGGTGAGGATGGGGTGATGAAAGAAAGGAGGGACGAAAGAAGGGAATTGGCAGCTTCCTGGGCACCGTTCCACCAATGCATCAACTCCCCGCAGCCACACCCCGTCACACACATACAATATCAATATCCGCTGCCAAGAGAGACCCACAGCAGCGTTCACATGGTGGATCTGTTTCAGCTATTAGTCAAGCCCACACACATATTCATACATCTTTCATGTTTCACACAGGATAAATAAAGTTCTTATTCAAACTGCTTTTACTGCAAATTTGGTCTGGTACTTGTAATTATTACCAAGCAAATGCTCCATTTTATGCATCATGGTACCACACTGAAAGAGTGACATTGCTCCAGTGTGCTACCGGTCATGTGGTTATGAGTTAAAGAAGAGAATCTTGACCATATTATCGTTATCTGTAACAGACAACATTGCGCTGTAAGCCATTTGTTCCAGGGTAACCAGGATGTCCTTTCAGTGTGGGATACGATTCCTGAGGCCCTGAGGTAATAAGCACCAATCAGCGGACTCCCCTGGTGGTGGTAATGTCCTACGGAGGGGGCTTATCTCTGAAATTATTAATAATCACTGGACATCCTAAAGAAATATCAGTCCCATCTGAACTGAACTCGCAACAGTGTAGGCTGTATCTAAATTGGTCTCCAGGCCTTTGGGAAAGGATAGCATACAGAACAGAGTGACCTGTTAGACTGGGAAGGAGAAATAAATAACTGGATAGCTGCTTGACCGAGTTCACTTCACTCCTACGGCCCCGGTTACATGAAAGAGCCGAGTTAAATCTGGATCCAGACTGAATGTCTGGATCATTAATTTAGATAGGGGGATGAGAATGTGATCTTGGACTCAGACACTGAACCCTCAGACTACCTCAATGCAATGACGACAGGGGGCCAGAGCCAAGTATGACACGCGCTTTTGGCCCACGTAACAGAGTCATTATCCTACTCTGCATCTTCTAGGTGGGCTTTGGTTGATTTTGCAGTAAAAAAAAAAAAAGAAGGTGGCTTTGTGAAGGGAAGATAATGCAACATTCCCCATGGTTGTTAAAGGGGATCTGCACTGATTTTACACATCAAAGTCTGTTTATAGGGGAAAACAACAGCATATGTGAAAATGGCTGTATAAAGCCTTTTGTGGCACATGGGGGCTGTGTAAAGTTTGCTAAATTACCCCCAAATGATGTCACTTGTCAATGTTGATTGGGTGAGACTAGTTTGAAAATGGCACAAATCTGAGATATAAGATGATATGTCTGATTCTGCTGCACTGATTTTCATCATTTTTTTTAAACTGTGAATTGTCCAACAATGTTATAGAAGTGCAAAATGCGTAATCCCTGCATCATCTGGCACTTTTGACACAATTCCCCTTTTTTACGAGAACAGAACAACTGCTGAACAAGATCTTAAAATCCCAGTGTTTTCTCGTATCGAGCACAACTTTCCAGACAGATTCTGAAAAACTTTAACAGCACTAATAAAAGCTAATTAATTCAGCATGATACCTGTCATCCTGGACCTTCTGCTGATTGTAGCGGACATGGAAGTTTCTGAGCTCCTCTATCAGTCCGGCAGTTAACATCTCATCTACACGAGCATCCAGCCGGGTGTCTAGAGCTGGAGGGGAGCAGACGAGGAGAGACAGAACAAGTGCAGCGGCAAAATAAGACAGACGCCTATAAACAGTTATTTCATGCTGCACTGGAGCTCCCATATCAACATGTCATTACTGTTGTTTTGATAAATAGCAATAACAGTGAAATGAATATCCACACAATCCCCCCTCCTCCTCCTCTTCCTTACCGTCCATGTCGGCGTGGAGCCAGAAGATGCAGGGGTCTGGGTATCTCAGCGGCCCCCCCAGCCCATCGCCCCCCTCCTGCCCCCTCTGCTCCTCCAGCCAGCGACTATGGGGGACGCCTGTCGCCTCGTGGATTTGAAGACTTCTGTAGATAACAAACATACAAGCAGACATGTTGAGGTTAAATAAAGCACACATGCTCCTCTGGGACTCTTTACAGACACAACCAAATAAACCATTTTCAGATTTGTATCACTTTGATGCCAATTCCTAGGATTTCCAGTATACCGTGAGTTTACATCCCAGTCTCTGTACGTTAAGCCTCGGAAGGTAAACTGAGATAGGATGAGTCAACCATCCACTCATCCATCAAATGCAATGTAAATGGCACAAATTTAGTTAGAGTTAGAGTGTAGTCTAACTGATTACCACCCCTTCAACAATAAATTCAAAAGACAAGATGGGAGCAAAAAGAAACAAGAGATAAATCAAGAGGAAATATAAATGAGGATGAAACAAGATACAAAACTGTTGTAAGAAATCACACTCTCTCACACACAGTTAATATTCAGCCTGGGTTAAACAGACTTTTGAGATTCAATCCAAACCAGACTCTTTAGTCTTGCCTCACTGCACTCTGAGGTTATGAAGAAAATATGATTCCTGTCATCTTCTGTCATCCAAAAGAACAGGGTAACCTAACCTGCAAACACAAAAGACCAGAGTGCACTGACTGCTACTCATCAAGCCGTGTGTGTGTGTGTGTATGTGTGTGTGTGTGTAAACAGAAACTGGTCCTGTCAGCGTAGATTGGGTGGAGGCCATATACTGTGACTGTCAAGCCTGAGACAGAGCGAGACCCCTTCAGCACCTCACACAAAACATGAGAAAACTCGAAAATGTTGTGAGCTACACATATACATACCAACAAGTTACCGTGAGACACACCCACAAACACTATACGCCATATTGTCCTGAAGGTGACAAGATCATTGTCCCTTTCTTTTCTGACAAAAGAAAGGCTTGAGGTCAGGCTGAAACTTTTCAAGTTTGGAGTGAGATTCAATGTAGTCAGTGCATTTTATGAGTAGCCTTCAGTGGCATTACCCACCGCAGAGGTCAGGGTCACCATTTCTCAACCCTACAAAAGTTTTGTTAAAAAGTTCAGGAGCCAAATCCACAACTTTAAAGCATTTAAAGATGAAAAGCCAAGTCACTAATCATGGTCAGTCAAGTATGGTTGATTAGCAACCTCCAGACATCGCAGCAACAGAAGAACAAACCTAACCAGGTTATCTTGCTCCAGAAAATTGTTCATTTCAGAGACTGTTTTCCTCCATTCTAGTGAGTTTATGGAGTAATTTTGTTCCAGAAATGTGAAGTCGGGAGGACCAGGGGGGAAGTGGGTATGAAAAATGGGACTCTCAGGACAATCTGGAGGGTTGGCCAGTAGCTGCATCCACAAACAGTAACATTGTATGAAAGCAAATGAAGGAGAACAACACATTTTTCAAAGTCAAAACAACAACAAAGCAAACACACTAGATTTTATTAAAGCAGAAAGCCCATCTAGAAATAGAAGAGAGGCAAAGAGTTCTGAGCTGAACTGTTCTGTTTGGATTGGTCGTGTTTTTGTTATTGATTATGTCAGAGGTGCTTTCACACATATTTACTGATAAGACTACAAAGGCAGTTCATCTACTTACAGCTTGGCAGCTAAATTAAGCTATTAACCAATAGTACTGTCTGATAAATAAGAGCTAGGATAAATATCATTGCATGATGCACCAGTGCAGCATAATGCATTCATTAGAAGATGCCTGTCTGCTGGACTTTAACTCGCTGAAATGATTTGTTGCAACAAAGCTCACATTTGCACAGCTGTTTAGATGTCAGCAGGCGCAGCTCTAGGATCAGTGGAGATCCAGGGCTTTGCCTCGAAATCTTTGAATGGGTCTGGGGTTAAGTGTTGATTGATAAATATAAAATAGCAATAAATAAGTGATAATATGAATAAACACTAAACTTGCCATTTTTCTGGTACACCTATACAACTTAATGCAATCCAATACAACAGACGTATGACAGTCCATGTTTTGGCGAAACAGAACACGTCTCAGCCATCGATAAAAATGCCAATACATAGCTACACCAGGCCTCGCCTCTGATACCCCCTCATTTCCATGTAGCTTGAACATGCAAGTTGATTGATTCCTTAGGTATATGATATATGAGGTCCGGCTGTCTGAATCCATGTTTCTGAGACTATCACTAGTACACTCCAGTTCCATGGATGAAATGCTCAGCAATGGCACTGACAGCTTACTTCACTCATGATAGTCTTTCAGTATATAAAAAAACATAGGGCATATTAACAAGGTTGAAAACTTGATTTTCATTGGAGGAGGTCTGTCAGTTTTAACTAAACTTCCAGTGGAGACATTACCACTTCCTCACCTGGCTATCTTGCGTTTGTCATTGGGGTGCAACATTGAGGCCATTTTGGGGTCCACCTCCGCCAGTCGTTTATGCAGCTCAGCTCCTCCCAGTTTCTCCAGCTCCGACTTCCTGTCTGGAGTCCCATCCCCTCCGTCCTGTGACTCCTCGGCCTCCTGATGCCAGACACATTTCACTTAGTGTTTAAGAGTTGCCCAAAGCTGCGTTCAGATGCTCCTCCTCAACTCCTACTGTCACATCTTTAAGATATTAATATGCCCTATAAGAATAGTGGTTTGGATCAGAAAAAACACAATAGAAATAGAAATAAAAAACAGAAAATGCTTATGGAACGTGAAGACACAACAACTTAAAAGTCATGTGTTGGCAACTGAGAAAGTTAAGTTTAAATTTAAGTCAGACTGTTTTATCACTAAGCACTGAAAGCAGCACACACCATGGTAAAACACTGTATCTGAGTACTACATGCATGACATTCACCCCTGTATCCATCAGGACTCTCCACAGCAGAGACTCAATGTAATAGTTCGTTCCTCCTACAATGATTGGCAGTTTGCTTCTGCTGTGCATGTCATCTACATTGGAGTGTGTTAAGGAGGAAACTGGTCTGATCACATTTTAGGCACATCAACATTTCCACTGTGACTTCACCGCTTACTAATTTTGACAGTTTTTGCATGAGTGTTCAACAAACCCATTTTGAAATGACATGTTGAGCTCATTGTACTGACATTCACACCTTAATGGCACAAAAACAGCTCCACCTCGTTCTAATTCAATCAGCGACTGTGAGAAGCTGCTAGTCGCATTTTAACAAATTGCACCCCGGGCTGTTAATGCTCACAAGGAAATTTTGTTGAATGGTTTTACATTATATGCACGTTCAAGAATACAGGTGAGACAGGAAGTTTAGTGCTCAAATAATAGCAAAGGACAAGACAATTCTGCAAAAATATAGATCCATTAGAAATAAAGAGGGAACAAAAGCCTGATCTTAATGTGGCACTGGGTTGGCTTCATCTCGATGGGGAGTCAGTTTTTTTTCTGAATGTCTATCTTGAAAAACAAAGCTAACAAAAGAAATATTTAATTATATTCCATGACAAAAGTGCTGCAAAACAGTGTACAGGGATTAAACAAAAGGAAATGCAGGAAGAACCTCAGCATGTTGGATCTGTCCTTTTAACAATTGCAAGCATCAACACAGTGTGTGGTCCATAAAAGAAAAGCCTCAGCAGAATACTTGATAAACAGGAACAATACCATTTAAAGTCAATAACTGACTTTAGCATTATAAAGAAGACTGTAACAGCAGTATTAAGATCAGTATGTTCACTCTCAGTGGATTTCTTCATGTTGCCAGCAGTTGCAGTCAGTGAGCACAGTTTAGCTGACATGATGAGACACTCTTACAGTGGTCATTTAATAGAACATGTGTATGAGGTAGATACTCGGTAGATTGGGCTATGAACCAATACACAGAGTCAGCTAGGGGTAAAACTAGTCGATTCAATGGTTAGTCAAGTTGACAGATGGAAGTTTGAGCTTCAACAATTTTGATATCCAACTAATTATTTGTTATTTTTTGAAGAAAAGCAACTCTCAAATGTAAATATTTGCTGCATTCCATTGTCTTCTATCACAGTGGTTTTCAAGCTTTTTGGCTTGTGACCACTTAAAATAAAGCATTGTCTACTCCTCAGATTGTGTCATTTGTATAATGGTTCCACACAAGAAGAGGAGAAACTAGCCAATATAAACAAATAAAGAAAAGACTAGGGATATGAAACATTTTTTTTTGTTAATTCCTACACTATTAATCATCTTTCAACAACCGCTCTAATTTGTCCTGAAGGGGTCCTGACCCTGTGGTTGTGAATCATCATTTAATATAGCAAACTGAATATCTTTGAGTTTTGAACTGTTCGTCGGACAAAACACGCAATATGAAGATGTCGACTTGGGCAACAGAGAGAATTTGATGTGCATTTTCACATTTTTTATAAAGTAATTGATTAACTGATAAGGAAAAATGAATATAATCATCAGCAAAAAAATCAATATACTGTCATTTTATCACAAACTCAATATAAGTGTACAGCTCATAAGTCAAAAACCAAACCATCAGTATTGGAATATAAAAAAAGCCTTGCTGGTCACACAGACAGAGCCACACCTTATTTCCCTAACTCTCTCCTTTTCTGTCGCATCTTCTCTCTTCTTGCACCTTTCCTTCTCTCCTCCTCCCCTGCCCACCTACTCAGGGATAATCAAATAAGCACTGAAACAAGATAAAGGCCTATCAGCCATCGTCACTCACCTCGCTCTCTCTCTCTCTCACACACACATGCAAAGCGAGGGCTGCATCACTGTGTTTGCAGAGGAGAGGAGCAGGAGATGGGAAAGAGCGTGAGGGCGATCACTGACGAGCGGTGAGGAAAAATCGAGTGAGGGAAAAGAGAACGAGGGCTGGAAGATTGAAAGCAATAAAAAAAAAGAAAGAAAGAGAGGAGGGTTTGGACAGAGGGGGTTTGTGTGAGTGGCATGTTGAGTGAAGGATTGATAGCTGATGATACATCATTAAGTCCCACATCTTTGAACTTCTCAAGCCTGTCAGCCTTCTCCAACTATAACACACACACACTCCTCTTTTTCCCTCCATCCTCTCTCTTTCCTACTTTACAGTGTTAAAATCCTTCACACTGCTTCTTTTCCTTCTAATCTGTATTCATCTCTTTCCATTCCTCCTTCTTCCCACCAGCAGGCTCACGCTGCACTGAACCTATTCTTGGAGCTACCGCATCCCCTCGCCGCACTGGTGAGTGTGTGTGTAAGTGTGTGTGTGTGTGTGTGTGTGTGTGTGTGTGCATGCCTTCCTGATCTATTAATACCGTCTCTAGTTATCGCCTCCTCTCTCCACATCTGTGTGACGGCCGGTGTCTGCGGGAGGGTGTGACTGCCCAGAGAATCTGTGTGTGTGTGTGTGTGTGTGTGTGTGTGTGTGTGTGTGTGTGTGTGTGTGTGTGTGTGTGTGAGTGGAGACGCATTACAGACACAGACTCCTCTATAAATATCGTCTCCAGTGATCTCTCTCTTCTCAGTTTCAGCGCAACATCTGCAGCGAGACACACTGACAAAACGAGGACATGCCAGATCCTCTACAATGCACGCACACACACATATACACACACGTACACACACATATATAAGTGTGTAGAAAATATGTGGAAAGAAGTGTTAAAGAAAATATTGTTCCTCTGCCTCAATATGTTTCCAGGAAAGGATATTAAAGCCAGGGCTTTGTTCCTGAAGTCCACCACAGTGTAGCTGCTAACTAACGGGTCCACAAAGCTGATCATGTGATGTCTGCACTGGGCGCGCTCCTCGGCTGTCACCTTATTAGTAATGATGTCGAGGCCCTGGTACACCTGAAGGAGATGCAAGAGAAGCACAAAGAAGATGAAGAAACATGAGGTTAATAAGAAGAATCATAAAAAATAAATGCACCACAGACAGGTATTATTACAATAATAAAAGAACATATATGGAGGAGCTAAAGATAGATTGTAACAGCCACAGTAATGCAGCCCAAGAATGGAAGTTTCATGGAAGTTCTTTGTCCTAGAAAGCATAAAACCCTGGACAACACGGAAAGAAACAGCATCCACAAAACAAATAGGGCAGGAGAGTGAAATCTATGCCAGTGGTGGGGTGTGTGTCAGTGTATTTGTCAAAGTCAGAAGCTGGGTGCAGGCTGTTACGGAGGATGAGAATGAGGAGCGCTGCCCGCCGTTCATGTGAAATGGCTCTGACCATTCCTGCAAATTACAATACACACCTCTGTCCATTTCACATCAGCCAGCGAGGGGGCTCCCTCATGGAATTTGACAGCTGGGTGTCATACAGTAGTCAGTCACGATTTTCATTCTCAGACACACACATGCAGTCAGGAGAGGAGACTTTTAAAAGGATTGCAGAGAACTTTCTTGGTTTATCTTTCTACACGACTTTTTTTACTTCTTTAAACTCACACAAAGACTTGTTTTCCCTCGTGTCCTTGATCATTCTGAAAATTCAACTCTGATAAGGTTCCTCTTGGAGTTTATGTACTCTCAGATTTATGTCTGTTTCTGCATTTGTTATATGGACTAGAGACACATTTACATTTTCAATGTGATCAAACATGTTCACCTTCACATTTGACTTGAGGATCAGACTTTTCTGAGTGCATTCATACTTTTATATTCTTTACATTGACAAGTACATGTTACAATAGTTGTTAGATGTCAAAAGATTAACAGTGGATGTACTGAGTAGTCAGTGGTGGGAAATAACATTCACCCAAATGTGAACAACTGAAACAGTATTTGGCTATATTATGAAAACTAAATTACACTGCTTATGCCCATTATTTGTTTTTCTGTAACCATGGTACTGTTTGCATAGCACAACATGGTGGCACAGTGAGATGGTATGAAACACCAGTGAGGGGTGTTTACATCACCAGATCAACACGTGAAGTGACTGGAAAGAAAGGCAACTCGCTACACTCAGCTTTTAGTAGATTTGTATATCCTGCATAACATAAACCACTATAATCTTGTGCTGTGAAGCAGGGTGAGCTGCATAATGGCTTTTGAACACAGTTGCTCATGGCATAAGACGGCACCAGGTAATCTTCCATCACAGGCCACAGTAAGCTTTGCCAGACACCTGTCGATTAGGCTACAATCCATACCAGCAGCTGACTGCGGGTGATAAAAGTCCTGTTTATCTTCTTCAAATCTCAGCCCATGTTGGGGGCTTAAACTGAACAACAGTGTCACATAGGCTCAACCAGTCATGGATCATTGGTCAAAAAGTAAAAGAGCAGTTCAGACCCACAGAACTAGTGCATTTACCAAACTGAAGAAGCAAAGTGTAAGAAGCAAAAGATGGCACAATGATAGTGTTGGTCCAGACAGTGGCATCTGTCAACTGATGGGCTCAAAACACTTTGGTGTAGTTGTATAGCATGCACATTCAACAATATTTCAACTGCAAAAAAAAAAAAAATCAAACCTGAACCTCTTATCATTTTGCAGTTTACGAGGCAAATAATCAAGTTGCAGATGGCAAAATATCCACATCTCACCTAATCTGTCATGCAGATACGTCTCTATGGCCCCATCCTCTGCACAGCATCTGTGTATAGTCTACCATCATCCATTCAAAGTATGTCTGTGTGGCTCCGTAAGTGAATCGGGCTGAAGCTGCCAGGAAAACTTTATGAAAACACTTTGGAGTCTAAAACTTCCAATACAATTTTACCAGTAGGCTAAAACCTCTGGTTGGACTCATCCTTGATTTTAGTAAAATAGGAAAAAAAAAAAAAAAGGTTGGTGAAGCGCTCGATTGTTCAATAATTCAGAGAGGGAAAATCCAGCCTTTAATCATAAGCAGTCAGACGGCTATTGTGACTGAAGTAGCTGTCCCACATGAACACACCAATATTATTTTTAAATATAAAAGAATTGATGAATGAAGTCACTCAGGACTTTGACTCATGAGCTTATTTTTCCCCTCTGTAAAAAAAGGGCGAACATTTCAAGACAAACGATGCATTGTGAGTTATGATTTTCTACTTTTCGGACTCTGAGCAGAACCTTTGTGAAGTGAGGTCAGCTGGGAAGCAGTGAAGTGGGAGGTAGTGGAAAGATGAAAGCAGGGAGGGTCAGTAACACACATAAAGATTTTTTTTTTCTTTTTAGAGATGCCGATATTAGAGCGTTACATCTTCCTGCAACCTTGACGTGTCATGAGTGTGATAAGATTTGACCGGTTAGGTAAACCTTTTCTCCAATTGTAAATTAGCAACCATAACTAGGCATGCCAGGCTTGGGATTGTAGTAAAGAGTTTGGAAAGTAGTGTCTTTTTTTAAGCCTTTTTGCAAAGAGCAAGAGCATAAGGAACTGACTAAAGAGTGGACTTATCTGCTCTAAATGAAGCTACAATGATTAGTGTTCGTCTTACTGCTCACAGTAATAAGAGAGTGTTATTTCCAAGACCAACATTCACGCTTTATCATGACCGGCACATCCACTGTGTAGTGTGCCATCGGTGTGTAGGTTAACGTTACCTGCTCTGCCCTGCTCTTTATTGGATTTGGAAAAGTTTATACTAACAGCGGCCAATGTTGCTGAGATAGGATTACGTTTGGCAAACGCGCTGGTTAGTGCTCATCCTAAAAGTTTTGTCTCCTATTGACCGACGTTAAAAGTGAAAACATACATACAACATACAACATTTCTGTGCAATAACATTCATAGCATCTTAATTCTCATATGAATATAGTATGTCTATTACTTATGGATGTCAATAACAAGGAAAACATGTAACATAATGTAAATACTCTACCTCACCTAATGTAAATACTTTTTCTTGTCACTTTATTGTTCTACACCACTTATTTTTCTTGTTATTGCTGCCTTATTTCTTAATTAGCCACTTTACTGGTATTTATTTTTGAGTTACTGTTTGCCTGTTTCTGCTGCTGTGACAAGTAAATTTCCCCTAAGGGGGATCAATAAAAGTTATCTTATCTTATCTTAAAGTGCTCCAAATCAGAAGTATGAGCAACAGAGTTATATGAAAACAATATTAACAATCTGATCTTATCACATACGTAATAATAGGATTATCTGGATCTACAGTGCAATACAACAACAAAGCTGTTCCCTTCATCTGGTGAGGATGCTGACGTTTTGCCAGGGACATGTAGCTTTGGCCTCAGGTTTTTAGCATGATGCTATATATGTAGCCATGCAGAAGGCAAACAACCCCTTTACAAGAACCAACTGTTTCGCAGATTACTAAGAATTTTGATTGTTAACTGTGCAAAATGCATATTTGCTGCAAAAGAACAAAAAACTTGTGGCAAGAAGTGAACTAAACTAAATAGGCTCAGACAACAGTCAAATTACATTTATTGTACTTTTCATTTTTCTTCCTTCTTGATTTCAGTTGCACTTTGCAATTTTAGCATTTTGGTTTAGATTTCTTTTAATGCTGATTTTTCTACTAACAGTGTCAGTTCGGCTTTTTTCATTTGGCCTTGATAGTGGCACTACATCAGTTTGTGTGAAATGGTTTTTTTATCTTTTTTTTTTTTGTAATCGTGTCCTGTCAACTTTGTATTTTGCAGTGTATTCATACTCACATCCTGAATACCTCCTAACTTTTTCACCAAGCACCTTCCAGGAGAATAAATCTCATATTTCAAAGCGCAACATTACAGACTTAATGACCACACACATATGCATTGGGTGATCAAACAGAGGCTTGCAGGTTATTGATCATATCTCAGTGAAAGTGCGTGTGTGGGTTGCGTGTACTTCACCAAATGTTCTTCAGCACAGCGGCAAGCCAAAAGTGGGGAGCAGGGCAGGGCAGTACAACGCAGCCTGATAAATTATTCACGGCTCCTCTGCACGACACCACTGTCAGCCGAGGGAGGCATGGATGCATGGATGGATGGATAGACGGATGAAGGAGATGGAGAGCAAACGATGGAGGGTGAAGGTTTGAAAGGAGTGTTTCAAAAGGAAGAGCGCATCGAAGAGGACGAGGGAGAGAAAAGGAGATGAAGAGACATAAGAGGAGACAGAAGAGCGCTGTGTACTTGTTACAGAGAACAGGATGCTCCCTGACAAATTTGCACACATTATCCACCACCACCACCCCTCCTTTGCCTTCACTGCTTTCTCTCTCTCTCTCCCTCCCTCACACACACACAGATTGGACAGAGCGGAGACAGAATGATAGGTAGCAGATGGATGGTGAGAGAGAGGCAGAGAGAGATGCTCAGAGATATAGGTTGGCATCAGGCTGGCGAAGTGTGTGGAACAAAAGTAGAACTGTGTTTTCTGAAGTGTTCCCGAGCCCATGTATTAATCTCCTTTATACAATCATGTATTGGAGAGTGTCAAACCTCTCTCCATCCTTACATGTGAACGACTGAGCCTTTCCAAGATGAGCCTTTCATACTCAATCATGATCCTATCACCTGTTACCAATGAACCTGTTTACCTGTGGAATGATCCAAACAGGTGTTTTTGGATCAGTCCACAACTTTCACAGTGTCTTCTTGCTCCCGTCTCAACTTGTTTGAAACATGTTGCTGCCATCAAATTCAGAATACACAGATATTTACAAAATTAACAAAGCTCTTGAGGCAAAATACATTAAATATATTGTCTTTGTACTGTTTGTTTGTACTGTTAAGTATACGTCAAAAATAATCATCTAAATTATCATTCTGTTTTATTTATATTTTACAAAGTGTCCCAACATTTTTGGAACAAGGTTATACCAATTTTACACCAAATTAGCGTGTATATACAGTTTTGTTGCACTGAGGTGAACCTCCTAAAAATAGATGATTGACTACTTTCCCATTGCCAGCAGACGACTTTGTCTTTTGCCAGAAAACAGGAAACAGTAGAGAGCAGCATTAGAGGCCAGGGCTAATATTATAGTTATGTTTTTAGATCTTTCACCTTAGTGTTCCTAAAATAAAAGACAGCATGTCATTCAATTTAGTTTTATTCAACTATGTTGCGTTGTTTCCAGAGTACATCATGCTGGAAAAGGGGCAAAAAAATAATCGTGTCCACCCGGGCATCATGTTTCCATCACCGCTGATCAGAGCTGGAGCCGATAAATATCCATAACTGCTACAGAGCCATTTGACCCAGGATTGAGTGCAGATTGTACCCTTTCCCACTGAACACAAAAGACAGATGTTAGTGGGTGTTAGTGGGCTTTTTGTCCAGTGTGAAAGGGCAATTAGTGGGTAAGGGTCATGTGTCTCTCATTTTCAGCCACACACCTCCCGGATTAATGCTCTTTTGTTCCACTCATGCTGAAAAGACAAAAGCTCTCTTTAAAGACACCAATAAATATATTTTTTCTCGTCTGAGCACTTGAAGGACGACTTGTCCATTTTGGCTTAAAGGTTTAGATTTCATGACAAATGGGCATCTGCTGAGGAAAATCATGTGATAGCTACTTAACAACTACTAAATGGACCATATGGTGAGATTTTGTCAACTACTGTTTCCAACTTAGTTCTACCACCATAAAATAAGTCCCACAGTGTAGAAATTCACATACCATACAAGTAGATTTATATTTTGCAGAAAAAAGTATTCTAATATAATTTTTTTGTGCTGTTTTATGAAGTTATTTCTCATTTTTTCCACACTTTGGTTAACAGGCTCCCTGTTTCTCCCAAAACTCCTCTTCCTTTCTTTCCTGCAGTAGTTAAGTTTCCTCTCTTCTACCTGTCCTCCTCACAATCCCTCTCATTTCGTTCAATCTTACCTGCCCACCGAGAGAGCACAGCTAATTGGTATGTAACCGCTCCTCAACGCACATTAACAGTATGTGTTTCCGTGTGAGAGTGTTTCAAAAACAGACTGTGATGATTTTAATTTCACCTTAACGAGTACGAGGAGACCCGAGAGTAAACGCAGGCAGGAGAAGACCTGAGCGTAAAGCAGAAAAATGAAAAGGGCCACTTGAGTGGAAGATATGAAGAGAAAAATGCTTTGAGGCAGAGCTGTAAACGAGAGAGAAAATCAGAAGGGAATGAAGACTTCCAGTTGACGTGCTGGAAATGAGCTACAAATTGTGGCGATGTTCGAGAACAGAGTCATGAAGGAATGGAAGATAAAAATCCACATAGCTAATCATGTTTGTCTTCTGGAGGAAACTGATGTCACAATAAAAGGAGGAAGATTAAGTGACTGTCCAGTATTCTTTTAAGCACATTTCAATTAATACAAAAAAATTAATTTCTGTATCATATGGGTTGGAGGGAAGATGTGGAATTATTTTCGGACAAAAAGATGGCAAAAATTGGGGGGAAAAAAATTGATAAATGCTGAGAAATTTCTTCTTCGGTTTCAGCTAATTTTGGTCATATTTCATGCCTTGTGAGCGTCGAGCAGTTTTCTATTAATGATCTGCTTCTGCATGCAGTTCTAGAAGGTGGATAGATATTTTAAACAGCAAAGAGATGAATCCATCTGATAAACTGCGTCATTTGTTTTCCCATAAACGCTCCGGTCTTAATGTGTTGTGTAATTTCTTTATCAATGAAAAAAACTCCAGCAGTAGGGAGTGTTTTCTGGGAAGCTGCTAAAGGAAATGTTTCAGACATGTGCTTGTCACATTCAGCTTTTTCAATTCCAAACGTCATAATTCACACTGATACACTTCAATGGAAACCCAGCTAATGTGGGTTCAGCTGCCTACTCCTTCCTGTCTTGCTTTTTAAATGGATGTGAATGGATGTGACCGTGCGGTTTGTGTGCGAGTAAGGGAGGAATGTGTGTGTGCGTGTGCGTGTGTGTGTGTGTGTGTGTGTGTGTGTGTGTGTGTGTGTGTGTGTGTGGGACAATGAGCTCAGTGTTCGAGCTCTGCAGAGCCTGCAGCCAGCCTGCCTGGCCAACCTTACGCCCTGCACGAGACAGCTGTTCCTCTGCCACATAAATAAGGGGGGGAGCATGGCCAAATGAAAGAAAGAGGGCAAGAGAGACAGAGAGGGGTGAGGAAAAAAGAAAGAGACGGAGAGAACAAACACTCATTGAGACATAAAATAAGATTCAGAGACAGCCAAAAGAGGATAAAGGGGGATAAAGCGAACCTTTCAGACTAGTGTTAGACCAGTGTTTCGGTTTGCCAGTATTGGTATTTCAATAAGGTGTTTGCAAAAATTTTCCTTCAGACCAGAGATGACATAACAGATGATACAAAATAACATGTAAAATATCTGAAAGGTTAGTTGTATTAAATGTGTACATTGCATGGCATGCACACAGATGCTGATCTTATTAAGAACACCATCTTTTGGCAGAACACCACATATTCGCATATAGTTTATTCCAATCTGTATGAAGCAATCATTTAACAGTCTGGCAAATACGCCCATTCACGTTCTTTCCAGGATCTTAAAGATTGAAACCATTCTCATATCTGTCCACTAAAATATAAAGCTACATAAAGCAGACATCTAGATTAGCACAAAGACTGGACACAGGTGTAAATGAGCTTCCTCCATTTTGGACTCTCCGGTTCTGTTCCCTCAAAAGTGAGCACTTTCAACATGACTGGCTATTGGTCCAAAGCTTAAATGGAGGGGTCAAAGTTCACCAATTTGAACTCTAAGCGAAACATTTGCACAGATTTATTTCTCCCATGTGAGCAAATCCACCAATTGCAGCAATTACACTAGAACAAACGCTGCAGAGAAAAGCCAAATTTTAAAAAACCTTAGGCTATGATTTAAAATCTGCACAATGATGAGTAGAACGCTTGTGTATGTGTAAACTCGGCATTGGCTGAGTTCAAGAATTGGGGGAGACACTCAGTGATTAGTGTCTCCCTGTGATTTTTCAATAATAAAATCCAGTTCTTCACCCAAGGCTTTTAATATTTGCTAGACCAAACAGAGAGTTCGAGAGAGGAAGACAGTACAGTTTGTCCTTATTCTGACCCCTGGACATGGCCCTATACACATTCAACAGCTAAAGCAACATTGCTTTATTTTTATCCTTCTCTCTGAATCCTCCCTCCATTACACTTAGAACAGAATACCTATCCACCTATTTTCTCTTTTTACCCCTTCTCTCCTTTCCCCTCAAGGCACCATCCTTCAACAATTTATCCCTCCATCTTCCTCTCCTCTCTCTGTCTCTCTGTGGGGAATGGCCCAGTAATGCCAGACTAATAAATCATTCATGGCGTTGTCCCCCCCTCCTCCTCCTCCTCCTCCTCTTCCTCCTCCATCCTGCCATCCTCCTCTCCCTTGCTGCTTTACTGTAGCGGTGACCGCATCACCACACCCGCAGACTGCAATTTACACATAGACACACAGACCCAAGCACACAACAAAAATAAGAGTTAATCAGCTCTTTTTTGGCTTGCTCCTACACAGGCTTACATTAGTTAAAAAACATGCATCATAAATCGGATGTGGGAGGCAGCATCGCCTCAGTTACAATACAAACAGATACGTCAAAGCCCAGACAGGTCATAGCCACACCAGACAGATAGAGAGACAGTGGGAGGGGGAGAGAGAGAGAGATAGAGGGACACGCACAGACAGAGAAAGAGAGCGAAGAGGACGACGGGTGACTGCGAGCGAATTAGAGGGATATAACACATAGCTACGCAGTTTTAGAGTGTAGGACGTGTTTAATGCGTAGATAAGCAGTTGGTGTTGTTGCATGTGTGTGTGTGCGTAACAACCTCTGGCCAATGACACACATAACCTTTGAAAGAATAAGCGCCCCTCGCAGCGGTCAAATCAAGTCGGCTGCATGATCATCACATTTCCAAATTTACGACCCAAAAGGCAAATGAGCCCTCGGCGCTTTGACTAAGAAAGACCTCCTTCACTCCACTTTTATGGGCCTATAAGAGCCGAGATGACACATGACAGCTTTCCCCACTGTTCAGGTCCCATTTCTCACATTCAACAGAAAAACCACAAGCCTGACAAATTGTCCTCCCTTTGTCGCAATTTTCACTGCTCATTCTGTCTTTGATAGAATAAAGCAGCTCCTTCTTTCATACACACATAAAGCAAAGGGTCACCGGCCACCAATACCTCCAATGGTCCCACTAACTGAAGTAATGGTGCATGCATGTGCGTGACCTGTTAAATTGCCCCTTAGGACCTCTGATGGCCCTTTAGTATGATACTCCACAGCTACGCCTCCTCTCACAACCAAACACATGCTTTTTTTTATTACACGCTGCAGGGAAACAAATTGTTTTGTGGTCACAAGGTGTCGTTAGTTAATGCATTAAACAGGCGGATGTGAGAAAGCATGAGAAATCTGCTGATGCACAGTTTTATGCTTTGTGGTGAGCAATTCAAATATTACCTGTCATACTGGTGGGTTTGTGTGATTTAGCCCATTTACTCATAATTTGAAAAGACTTAACATTGCTAATGATCAATTTAGATTTATTTCTACCTTCAAGCAACATTCATCTCTCTGTTTATTGTAAATAAACACTTGCACATTTCTCGAGGTAGGAAGTTCATGGCAGTGAACATTAAGTCAGCTCTCTTTTTTAGTCAGAGTTCAGTATTCAGATGGAAGCTCCAAGAGCACAATGTTCTTAATAAAAAAATTTTAAAAAAACTTCCTTGCTGCATTCAAGTGTTCCAGGGAAACTTGAGTGCTGATTGTACATAAGGCACACCTAAAACTTTACATAACAATGTTAACAAATTCCAATATATATTGAAATGTTCTGTTTCTTCTGTGGAGATTTTTATATCATTTTGTAACTTTTCAATAGCGTTCCTTATGTATTCAAATCCAAACAATCACATTTTGGTTTTCAGTATGTTTACTTAAGAATCAAAATGCAATTTTTCCAAGCCCTTCTAAAAATGTTTTCCCACGTGATCTGACCTAAGTTTCTCCATTATGACGTTGCCACACGTAAACCCCCTAAATTGAGAAAGGGGAAGGGAGGGCAACAGCTCTGTATTCTGCATCACCGCCTTTCACTAATGGCTGAGTGGGAGTCACTATTTGAGAAATCCTGAACGAGAATGTCGATGGAGTGGCCCTCTAATCAGCACTGTAAGAACTCCATTGTGTGGCAGACGTTGTGAAAGCAGTAGTTACAAAATGCAACAGACAAGACGATGAGTAGAAACATGGACAGGCAGTTCGGTGAGCTGCCAATATCCTTAAAACGAAGAGTGAGACAGGAAACTCCAGAGTACATTTCACTGATGTAATGTGCAGCAGAGCATGAGCAGG
Source organism: Centropyge bicolor (assembly GCA_037975185.1). NCBI lineage: Eukaryota > Metazoa > Chordata > Actinopteri > Pomacanthidae > Centropyge > Centropyge bicolor. Next base: position 2,581,028 of record JBBMOC010000005.1, read on the forward strand.
GCAGAGTCTGAACGATGACCACAGCTCTGGGTAAACTGGTCTAATGTTTCAGTCTGAGCACGCCTCACATGAATCACCTCTGAAGTGCACTCACTCTATCAGCTTACTGTCGCTGTCCTTGTCAAATGTTTCTTATTACCAATAATGCCTTGCAAAGCGTTGTCAGTAGGTCGTGCCTGGATAAATCATCCTCTCCCCTGAGGTGACACTTGATTAACAAATGTCTATCCATTACGGCTCATCGAAGGCCTGGTTCAGCCAATTAAATCCTACAACTCCAGCATAGGAAACAATCAGTGCAACAGTAACTCATGACCTTGACATGGTATTATTATATATACATAAATACATTTCTCAAGTTGTCCAGTTTGGCTGTAAGCAAAGCCTAAACTTTGCCCCACACCACCCTTATATACCCACTCTCACCCACTCCTCGACACTCCCAGATGAGCAGCTGTCAGTGGTTTGGAAATGCTTCAATATCAAGACACCCATCAACCTTACACACTCCAAAATCCTTCCCAAAAGTAGCCTATAGATATAGATTATCCCTACTACGGTGTGAGTCTTTGAGAGCTCAAAAAGTGATCTTTAAAACTGCTGGATGATTTTAAACAGCCAGATTTAAACCTGTGAAGACCTCTTTCATGCTTCCAGTGTGTAAAGACTAACTGACTGTAAACAGCTAAATAAACAGCAAAAATGGGAATCACTTTTTTAAAACTAGAAATGGCGAGTGTGCGGTACATGAAAAGGAAGCTGAGGAACTGAAATGTACAAGGGCAAGAGAGTCAAGTCAACTTTAGTAAAGCATATAATGTTCTGTACTACTAACTCAGTTCTAGATTTATCTCACTGTGAATATGGTGCACAGGAACCTCTTATTATCTCTGTGAAATAAAAAGACTTGGCTAATGACTAATGGCTAATTTAAGACTATTCACACTCACAAGACACCCAGTGAGACAATTTAGCTATATATATATGCATTATATAGGTGAGGTGGTAGGTACAGTGAGGGATGTAAAGCCTGAAATCACATTGTCCCATAATTTCACCTTCTAAGGGATGAGAGAACTGTGACATTTTTGCTGAAGGACCCCCGCTAGTCCCCGGACCCCCACTTTGGGAACCATGGTTTTACACTATTTGGTAGTGCCTCATTCACTGACAGTACAGCCGAGCGCTTGTGTGTGTGCCATAGATAGCATGTTCATTTAATGAGTGAATAATATCCCCCTGCATGTCCAATGAACTGTGGGTTGGGGGCATGGGCCACGGGCAGGATGGGGAGAGGGGGGGTGATGATAATACAATAGGAGTGTTAGGGAGTGTGGGAACCAATTCTCCCCGGGACAATAGACACTTCCCAGTGGCCACAGCGTGCCCATTCACTATCAGCTGCTGGGCCGGCGTAGCACGGCGCTGAATATGCACCAGCTCAGCACAATGCTGCTTTCTCCCAAACAAGACCAGACTGTTTCCTATGCCAAAGACAACACAGGCCAGCTCTAGCCTATACACAGCCTCATTCTCACATAAGCAGTCTCTCTCTCTCTCGCTCGCTCCACGTCTGCATGTCTCGCTTTCCCTCACTGTCACACACACCAACGAGAGGGTAGCAACAAGGCCAGGGATTGTGGAGATGGGCTGGGGCTGCCGTGCTGTAACTAGGCCACTGTTTCTCTCCACCAGGGCTGCTGGTCGCTGAGATATTCTGGGCTGAAATGTTATTAGCGTAACCCAGTTTACCCAGCAGCAGGTGACTGCTGGAAGAGGCGCTCCCCGCAGAGACACACACTCTCAAGGACAATGAGGCGGGAAGGAAGGGGAGGAAAGGTGAAGCGGGAGAAAAGGTGATCAAAGAGTGAGCACGACGTGATTGTGTGCCGTAACAGTGCCGTCTCAGGAATCACTGCTGGACACAGGCAGATTTGGATAAAGGGGAGTTACTGTGTTTGTTTCTGTGTGTGTGTGTGTGTGTGTGTGTGTGTGTGTTTGTCCACGCTGCGCTCTGTTGTGACCCAGACTCAAACCTGTACCCGACCTTTTCTTTAGTGTGCACGCCCCCAGTTGCTGTGACAACAGAGCCTGAGAACCACAAGGGAGGGCGGGGCTAAGAGAGAGAGAGAGAGGGGATAGCGAAGAGACGCGAGCATCAGAGGTTTTGAAATGTCGCGGCTCTGACACAGGCACACACAAGTGATCCTGTCATTTCAATATAATCACCTGTCATCATACAGCTGTGAGGTCCTACTGCTGATCATATAAACCTTTAACTGTTTCCTATTGAATGTTGATACTGTGGATTAGCAATAAAAGCCGTGGTAGTGAACAAACCAATAAACATTTAATAACAACATTTCACTGTTACAGCATAATAAGTCATGACTGATCTCCATTAATTTTTTCCTTGCTTTAATTAATCAACCGAGAGGCAAGACAGTATATTACAGTAACAAAACAAATGACTGGTAGAATATAACCTTTTAGCTGCATCTAAAACTTTACCATGTGGCCTTAACACTGGTACAAGTCCAAACTGAAAAAAGTTGTGACATTGCAAAACAATTCAAACAAGTTGGGACAGGAGCAACAAGACACTGTGAAAGTTGTGGACTGATCCAAAAACACTTGTTTGGATCATTCCACAGGTAAACAGGTTCATTGGTAACAGGTGATAGTATCATGATTGGGGATGAGAGATTCATCCTGGAAAGACTCAGTCGTTCACAAGCAAAGATGGAGAGAGGTTCAACACTTTGTCAAACACGATTGTATAAAGGAGATTAATACCTTGGCTGGGAAACACTGCGTCCAAACTTTTTTAAAATCAGAGTGGCATATTTAATGATCAACTTTGCATTTTTCCTCCAGACAAAGTGCCATATTATTTTGCTAAAACTGCCATATGGAGTTAATTGTGCCTACATCTATTACTACTATTTATTGCAAATTATTTCCTCACTTTATTAGAGATTATCTGCCAATCGATAGGCTGTAGTTAATATTTATGTATTGCTTAAATAAACTTGCATGCATGCTTCATATTACAGTATTCCAGCTTTACACAGTTACATATCTATACAATGCATGCAGTTTTGCACTTTCTTCCTTTGCTGCTCTGATAACACAGTTTCAAGTTTATGTTCTCTGATCTTTTCTCAATAGCTCTTATCACTATCACCTTATTCTCAGGATTTCACTGGACTAACTTGCATGGTGATGTCACACCAATCTATACATGTGAACAAAACATGCTTGTTGCAAAAGTCTTCATCATGACCAAAAGATATAAGATAGTTGGACAAAAGACAAGATATAAACTGTTTTCTCTTCATCCTCTCTCTTTCCTTTGAACTAAAGTAGTGCTTTCCTTTAAGTGACTTCAGTGTGTTTAAACTGTCCTCTAAGAAAAGACAAACGGTGCTGGGTTCATTTAAGATGTTTGTGATGTGTCATGTTTCTGATGTGTCTCTACAGGCCGTGCACACACATGCAGATGTGGATCAAACACATGCTAAACCTGATGTCCCAGTATATCTGAGGTGAGGTGACAGTGCAGACCTTTAACTCTTAATGTTAGAGCAGAGGTCGGATTGTAATGAATGTTTACTGTCATGGTCACAATGTGACTTGCGGTTTTGCTAACACCTGCTATCCAGCGCAGTAGCATTTAGCTACACACAAACTTCACATTCATAATGAACAGATGGGTTCGATGACAGTCTGCTAGCTTATATTCAGATTCACGTTCATTTGGCCGGACAGCAGATGTTTTATTCTGCTTTTCTCTAACAGTATGGCTGCCATGTCAAGGACTCCCTGCGCACTTTCCTCCTGTTAACAGTCTTCTTACCTGCATGGAATCGGCGCTGATTATTTCCCCCTGTAGCCGTTTTCCGATCTCAATCGCCAGCTTGGACTTGCCGGTGCCGGTAGCTCCCAAAATCACCACCAACGAGGGGACCATGGCTCTCTGTAAGACACACTGCACGCTGCGAGCGGACGCCGCCATGATGCTGCTTCCTCGGCGCCCAGCTGACGGTGACGCGCATGCGCAGTGGGCGTCGCGCTGAGAGGTGGGCAGGCTGCTGATGCTGTGGCAGCGTTGATCGATGGGGGATCATGTGGAGGGTCTTTCATCCTCGGAGACTAAATAAATGTGATTATTGTAACATTTTAATCTCACTGATGTAAATTAAAGGCTGTCACTTATTATTAAAACCGGTTCAGATAATAAAATCAGCAATCACCAATGTGTCTGAAGGGACTTGTCTCCTTGTTGGTGCATTTGTGAACAGATCAGGTTGTTGGTGACATTTAGTGTCGTTGAGATGCCTTTACAGGGAGGACTGCGGTATAGTTATTGTATTGTTTCTATGGAAACTGTCGGGGCTCTGCAGCAGTGAGCGAAGATGCTTGTTGCCATGGCAATGATGCCAGGATTGGGTTACCTTGGAGACTGCTCAGAACAAATGGTGGATGGGATGGCAGGGAGGGGAGGGAGGGTGTTCACTCATACAGGTGGTTTTAATGGAAAACAAATAAGAGATAGAGCTACAGATGATCAGTATTCTTCTTGTGTGTGAAAGAGACAAAGCAAACAGGTCATTTCTGATGTCAAACCATGAATTTATTATTTTTCTGACTTACTCTTCATACATAGAGGCTTATGAGGTACAGAAATAAAACAAAGTGCTGAGACAAGGCTCCAAAAATCACCATAGTTGAAAAGTAAGTAAGCAACGTCCACTGCTACCATGACTGTGCCAACAGCAGAGACCAGTGACCAATACAAGTCTAACAAAATTTATTTTAAAAATGGGGCAGACCACTGCTGTGGGTGCACCCTACTGAGAAAAATAAAATAAAATCAGGGCTAATAATGGTGGTGGTTGCTGAAGTAATTAACACATATAGTATTACAGCTAATTCAGAAGAATGACGGGGGGGAAAGCGCATAATAATATCCTGAAGTATTCGCTCAATCACGATTCCTCTTATCTAATAATGCTCCATCTGCGTGGCTCTGACCTTACTTTATAAATATACACAGCATATTACAGCAGGGGGTGTTTTCCTCAAGCACAGCCTGTGGCCCTATCACAAGAGCTACAGACTACTTGGGAGCTTCCTGAGTGCTGGTAAAAGCAGGGCATGCTACTCGTCACGATCGAGTCATTTACAGTACTAGTTCCAGGGCTACACTGTTCTCTGTTGCATGGCTTATGGGACAATAGGGAGCACCAGGCTTGCAAAAAAAAAAAAAAAGTAGTGAGAAAGCAGTAACATTAAGGTCACTAAAGGCTACACACACAGCCAGAAGTTTAATCGGTAGATCCTCTTAAGTCCGCCCCTCCTCCCCACCAGCCGCACCAGATTTAAGAGAGTGCTACAGCGAGAGATTGGATTGAATACAGGAGCATTCAGGTGCTTTCGACTCCAGAGAGAGAAAGCTGAGCATACATGCCAATTTTCAGCACACAACCACCAATAAAGCCCTGCAAGCTACTATAACAAAAACAGTCATTAGCTCACACTGAAAACACAACTCGGTAGGAAAATATAGTATAAAACTTTTGTCAACTCTGACTTGTACAAATAAAGAAAAACCCCAGAGACAGAAAAAGTAATGAACAGTAAAGAAATAAGTAGGCATTGCAAAAAAAAAAAAAAAATGTAGTGACAAAGTGGCTAGTGTGATCAATGTTCAGTAAGTGTTTTATTGACTCTTTTTCATAATCATTTTATTAACAAAAATAGAAGCTTTGAGTTATCTTTGAAAAGCCGGCAAGCTTGGCCCTGGTATAGGACGCAGGGCCTAACGAAAACTAGGATGAGTATCGTAGACAGCTCTGGTTTTGGTTTGGAAGGGACTGTACAGTAAGGGTACTATATACATAACATCCAACAGGATAGTCTACATACATTGAAAGGCTTCTATAGGCATTACATCAAATGCAAACAAAAAAAAATAAATTTACAAATATAATCAGACAGCAAGATGAAAGAAATGTACAGTTGGAACTCAGTGGGCTTCATCTCCAAGCAAAAGTTGGCATTTTTCATGTTGCTTAAAAATACGTGGATTCTTTTTTTCTTCTTTTGGTTGATCATTTGAAGCCACCATTCACCTTTTGGCTGGTCTCCATGGCACAACAATAATAAAGATGGAGTGAAATCTCAAATCGTAAAAGATCTTCATAGTGTTTTTTTGCAGATGTTGACTGAAAATAGGATCAATCTCAAACAATGCATGGCAACATATTTAATCATTTTATATTTATATTTATTTCTCCAAATAATGCTACAAAACAGGCTGTTACTGTGGGCATGGTGCTGCTGTTGAAGGATTTGTGATGCAAGAAGAAAACACCGGAGTTATGAATGGAAACCTGCAGGCACAGACGTTAGGACTTAACCTGAGCTATTCCTGGAGGTGTAGAACATATTGTGTCCTTCCAGTTGTTATTGTTGCACGGCTCAGTGCAGTCCCACTACAGCCCCCTGCATTCCCATTATCAGCCAGCATAAAGCCAGAAACTTCAACCGCTGAGAAGAAAAAAGAGTGAAGAAAAGAACAAGGAGAAACAGGGCAGAGGTCAGGTGCTATGGAGAATGAGAGTAAAGAAGGGAAAATTGGAAAAGAAAAAAAGGGCACAACTTGATAAAATGTACAAGCTGTATGCCAAGTGCTAAGGAGCAGGGGACTGTAGAGAAGTTGAAATTTGAAGGAGACAAACTTCAGCGGGCCCTTCAGACTGATAAAAAGAGGAGACGTCACTGCTGTGTAAGCACAGCCAGCCCTGTCACAATCAAGGAGACGTCTGACCAGACCATGCAGCAGTCAAACAGCACAGTTGTAGCAGTTTTTCAACTCCAAGCTGCTGCATTCACAACAAGCCTTCCTGCAGCAAGCAACAGTTTTTTTTTAGCAAGGGGAAATATAACACTTTGTCAAACCTATGTTAAGTAACCATGGACATATTAATCTGCCCGCAAGATGCCCCATAAGATCAGTCCCCAGAGCTTGCTGTCCTGACCGGCTTACGGCCTCGTCAATCACTCAGAAGCTAATGTGCAAACCACAAAAATAAAAAAAAACCCACCCGCACTATTCCAACGTGACCAAAGTGAACATTAGTGTCTTTTCTCCTTCATGTAGTCCCGTTCAGTTCTGTGAGTGTACGTGTGTGGTGACAGCCCAACCCCCGTCGCTCAGGATCGTTTGAGGTGTGCCAGCCTCTGCAGCAGCAGCAGCTGCCTGGCTTTCAGCTGCTTCCTCTCCTGAGCCTTCTGCCTCTCGCTGGTGTGCAGCTGCTGCAGGTACTCCGTGGCCCGAGTCAAGATCGCCACCTTCGGCGTCTTGGGACAGTCCGCCAAGCCCGGGATCTCGTCCCGCAAGGACAGGAAGCGCGAGCGCAGGTCATTCCTTCGCTTGCGCTCGAGGAAGTTGTGCGCCCTGCGTTTGTCTGTGTCCTCGCAGTCGGAGGACTGGGGGCTGGAGAGGTGGGACAGGAAGGGGGCCTTTGAGGGAGAGCTTTGGGGATGGGAACTCGAGGAGGAGGAAGAGGAGGAGGGAGGAGACGAAGGTGACGTGGAGGAGGTAGGAGAAGAGGCGCTGAGGTTAGGCGATGCTGACCTGACTCCAGCCACAGTCACATGAGATTTCCTGCTGTCTAAGTTCAGAGGGGCGTGGCCGGGCCGGGGCTGGTGGTAATGAGAGTTCTGGTGGGGCTGGGTGGCCTGGGTGGAAGCCTCCTGCCGGACCCTTTTCCGAGGGGGCTCAGTCGGCGGAGGGAGTGTGTCTGGGGAGGGGGCAGCATAGTTGTGCTGCTGTTGGTGGATGGAGATGTGGAAACGCTTCATGCCGGGGTCAAGGGGGTCGGCCCGGACCGTGATGGTCACTGGTTTACGAGTGTTGACCAGTCGTCGAGGTTTGCGTTGCTGCTTGTGCTCCACCGTCACCACGTCAATCTCCTCCTCATCCTCATCTTTGTCATCTTCGTCATCTGAAAGAGCAAGAGGAAATGTATTAGACGATGTGTCTGACTATACAAAATACCTACTGGTGACTTTAGGCTCAAGTTGGAAGGATGAGTCACATAAGGAGCCACCTCACTGGACACACTCAGCAGCCTCCTTAAATCAATTAAATGCTTCTATAAAAATTGACTTCCAACAACCTTATGAAATTTACATGATCTCACATACACACACACACTCTCAGTGATGATTCACTGCATTAGGTCAGCTCCCAGAGTGGAAACTGACTCTCTTCACTCGTGTGGACCCAGTGAGGATGAGAGGCAGACACAGGTGAGGTGAAAATGCAAATGAGCAACTCTTCAACTTGCTAAAATGAGCCGACTGATATTCAAGGCTGCGCACATCTAAAACCATTTGCTGCTCTATTTGCGGGAGTGGAAGCGGGGTATTAAACATGAGGAAAGGTCTTATCGACATGATTCCCACCAACTGACTAGACTCTTGGGAGATTTCCGTTGCTGCTGTAAATTCAAACACACTTTTAAAGTAATTGCACCTCTGTGTATTTGCCTGCTCAGAAAGTAGTAATCTCTATATAAATAACATAAAAAGAGGAGCTGGACAAAGAGCTTTGGAGGGAGGGGTGTGTGCCTATTATTTACAAAAGCATTTATATGACAAAAGATGACATCTCATATTACAAGGCATACTGAATGAATTCCCTCAAGTAGCCCCATAATGGCTCTTTATTGGAGCTTAAGCGTACATTTATTTGCCATGATTGCTCATTCTCCTCCTCTTTGAGCACATATTATCCCCTGAAATGGTGCGAAATGCGACCTCAAACTCATGTCAAAGAATTCTGCCGGCCTAGCCAACCTCCTAAATGGCTAATCCCGCTCTATTCACAGCCCAGCCTGGCTCGGACCAAATCCACCCACTGACACAATTGGCGCTGCAGCCTGTTGAGTGGAGGAATGCAGCAACAAGTTCCCTTTGTGACATTCCACACACCATTATGCATGGTCCAAGCTCAACATCACATGGCAGCCTACATACCAGCCTCAATCACAGGGGCTGAAAATGGAAAGAGTATGGAGTCGGAGGGGGGAAATTGTGGCTAGACATAATAACTAAAAAGAGGGTTGATTTTCCTTCCCTCCTCGTTACATAAAGTTCCAATAGCAGGCTACTCTTACTGACTCTATGCCAGGTCCGAGCCAGGGAGCGAGGAGAGGATATTGTTATCATAAGTCAGACTGGAGGAGCAGGGAGAGGTAGCAGCTGGTCTGCTGGAGCCAGGCCAGGCAGCAGATGTTTCAATGGGCGTGTCTCTGGCTCTCTGAGCTTCAAGCATGTGTTGCATGCACCAAGGTAACGCAATGCAGTCATCATGTGCCATGCCTGCCCTGATTGCCAGATAGTGGCCAATCAAAGCAAAAATATTAACCAAATGGGAGAAGCCAACATGAGATTCCACGTCAAATAAACTTCAAGTCAACCCTTGTAAATATTTATGTAGACAGGCAAATAGAGATAAATGACAAACTATGTCTTTCTGGAAACTTATGAGACAATTTGAATATCATGAGCAAACTATCATCAAGTGTTATACTATAAACTATTTATAGAGTATATGTCATAGATAGAACTTCACAAACTAGAAGTCAAACAAGAGATATTAGTAACATACATAGAAAAGTGTTGCACATCCTGTCTGACTGACCTGATGAGTCGGTGTGAGACTCTGAGCCAGAGGACACTTGCTTCTTGCATCCACCGCTCAGCGGGAAAGTGAGCACCGCAGCCGGATCCACGCAGTCCGCCGCCAGCCCGCTGAGAGCCGGCGCGTCGGCGGGGGCACTCTGCGCTCTCCCCGGGGACGCGACCGCAGAGGCGGCTGCGACTTTGGCCGCGGCCCCCGTCCCGGGACAGGAGGCGCAGCGCTCCCCTACAACTCTGTCCAGCTGCTGTCCGGCCGAGAAGCCGCTCCACATGCAGTCCTGGATGATGATGGAGCTCAGGTTCCCGAAGGAGTCGCTGGCTGTGGTCAGCTTGCAGGGCAGGTCCTGATGCTGCTGCTGATGCTGCTGTTGCTGCTGCTGCTGCTGCTCGTCCTCCTGCCCCAAGAACTGAGACACCCACTCCAGCTTGTCCCCCAGAGACGGGTACAGCAGCCCGACCCGGCCCGACCCTTCCACAGCCCGGATCGGGGACATGGGCGGGGTCGGCACCAGCTCGAATTTCTTCCATATGTCCTCACTGGGTGCAGTGGACTTGAAGAAATCCTCGTCCGGGTCGTGGTGGTCGTCGTAGAAATAATGTTGGTAGTGGTCGAGGTGGTCCATGTCCCAGTTTTCATACCGAGGCGCGGTGGAGCTGATGCCCGGCATGGGGGCTGCAGGCAGGGAGGGGGGTCAATCACTCCGTGTTCCCTCTGTCTGCAGAGAGATAGAGCCAACAGTTGTGTGAGGACTGAGCCTTATTCTCATCACAATAATCACAAGCCTGTCTGTGGACATGTTGCCCTCTGGGGGGGAAGTGGGTTGATTTTGTATCCGCGCGTAATGCAGCTATTCTGGATGCATCGCATTGGTTTAATTATATTGTTAGTTATGGCAAAACATTGTGTTATAGTTTGGAGAGAAAACCTCCACTGAGGTGTCACAGACAGACTCAGTACCTGTGTGAGAACATCATGTGCCAATTAGGACTACAACACAGTCCTCACAGGGTTAATGAGACCCAAATACAAATATGAGGATTTTTTTGGAGGAGGAGGGGGGCGCATAAATACAAAGTATCTTGTGCGTAAATGCGCAAAGTCTGTGTGTTGCTGAGAAGTTCAAGTTTCGCAACAGTGTTTCATTACATAACACTGTTTTAGTAGTATACTGTGACAGAGAGACATCGGGAGAGAGAGAGAGAGAGAGAGAGAGAGAGAGAGAGTGCTATTTTCTGCTGACTGCTCGGCACAAAATAGAGAGATTACATTTGATTGCAAGTGATTTATTGGGCAGACAGGTACAGGTGCTGCCTGCCAGTGAACCCGGTCAGACCGAGGAGCCTTATGTAAAGTAGTTTATCTGACTCCTCCTCGGTTCACACTCCTGATCAAGCTCAAAGAAATCAGCTGCGACCTGAGGGGAAAAGCGCCCCATCAGTTAATTAAGCAGCAAAGGAAAGCTCCAAACTGCAAACTTGAAGCGGCTCGTTTCAGACCTGAGAAACCTCGATCCGTGCACCTGTATGTGTGTGTTAACATCCTCCTGAGAAGAGTTGCTGTGGGGTTGAAAAAAAAAAGAGTTTTACCTGGTGCTGAGAGTGAAAAACCTGCGTGCGTCCTCATAGATCCACCGTGCGTAAAAAAAAATTGAGGTGTCCAAAAAAACGCAGCAGTGGTTCCTGATCCGCTCGGTTGTCCTTTATATTCAGATTGTAAACAGTGGTTGAGGTATATGAGTCCGTGCTGGTCGCAGTCCCGCCGCTCACAGGGCTGGATGGGCTTTGGCTGTGGTCACTTTTCTTTGCCGACTACTGCACTTTATGATCCGGGGGAAGGAGAGTTGGCTATTATGCATAAGAGGCGGGTCGTAGTAGCAGAGCCACGCCTGCAGTTTAAAGGTGCAGCACACTCAAAACATGCGCCCTGATTGGGAAGGTTATGAGAGCTCAATGTGACACTGATTTCATAAGATGTTCTGCTTTTGCAATCATGATGCAAACACAATAACAAGTGTGTGTTTGTGTGAGTGTAAACAGTCTTGTGCAAATGCACGAGCACCTGTGTGCAATCATCACGCTGCATAAAAAAGCAGTTATTGATGTGTGTGTGTGTGTGACGGTCACACTGATTTCATGTGGACATATGGCTGCAGTATCTGATGTCATCCGTTCATCTCATAGTCTGTGTAATCAATATCAAGCTTATCATGTAGAGCCCTCCCTCAGAGAGAGTCAATATGGAAGCAACGCTCCATGTGTGCGTGTCTCCTCGACAGCTGCACACACACACACACACACACACACACACATAGGCAGACACACTCTAACAACTGCTGACACTTGTGTTTCTTGCCATGCGAAACCATCCCAGTTCTGCCTCCTTTTCTTTTTTTTCCGAGCAATGAAACTATGCCGCAACAGACTTTGGGCACACTGGCTCTTGTCTTGAGGATGATGATTGAGAAACATCCTTCCTATAACTCCTGCTCCTCTGAAGTTCCCCCTCAAGCCCCAGCAGTGAAGCAGACAGCGTGAAATCCTTGTCTGTCCACCTCATCTTCCCATCAAGCCCAGACACCATCCACCCTCCCCACCGCTCTCCCCTCAAACCCCATCTTCTGTCACTCATCCTCTATTCTTCTCTCCTCACTTTTACTCTTGCCTCCTTTTCTCCCAACCAACCCCCCCCTGCTCCCCTCTTGCGCTTTTATCCTCACTCACCTCTGATCAAAAAGACCCTGACCCTACATGAAACGGGGAGACTTCGGAGGGTTATATCCTCTGTTTCCCAGGAGAGAGCCTACAAAGACACAGAACTAACAGACTGGAGAAACAGAAGCAGTGATCTTTCAGTTTCCTCTGTCTGTATCACTTTCTCTCTCTCTCTCGGCTCGTCCTGCTCCTGATCCCTCTTTCTCTTGCCGCTTTTATCTCGTCCCTCTCTGTCTTCTGCCTTGTTACATACTTTGAGATGCTTAATCTGCCTCCCCGCTTTGAATTAATCATCAAAAGTGAATGGGCGCAAGGACCGGGCTCCTTCAAATGAAAAGAAAAGAAATGTCTTCTTTAGATAAAATAAGAAGATTAAGTGAATTTAGCCACCCTTCCCCTGCTCTTTAAATCATTTATATGTACAAAAACATGCACTTTCCCGTTTAAAGGCAACATTTCATTGATATGGAAATGGAAATATGATTCTGGAAAATGTTCAGAATCTTACATGCTTGTGCTGCGGTGGGGCTCCGAGGGAAATAGCTAATTTACAGTAATTCCCCTATGGATTAGCAGGGCTTGTTTGCATGAAAATAGAAGGGGTGACTTGTGATGTGTGCTGAACCTCTGATCTGTCTCCCTCTATTTTTTTTTCACTAAATAACACCCATTCAAACAGTACAGACGTGTGAGAGACAGGGGTGGAAAGTAACTTAACAGTGTGTAAGTTCATTCACTCAAATTCACCTAAGTACGATTCTGAGGTACTTTTACTTTGCTTGAGTATTCAAATTTTCATGCTACTTTATATTTCTACTCCATCTGGAGCAGCTGGACTTAGATACTCCGAAGCCTCTCAACAGAGGGACTTCTTCACTTCAAACTGACCGGTGGGGAGTCCCATGTTTTAACCTTTGTGGGGGCATTGAGACCTCCTGGTTCATTAGTGCTCCTGGCTGTTGTAACGACAGTCATTAGAGTCCTTGGAGTCACCTGAGGCTAAGTGTAAATGGCTGTCATTGGAGTTGTCACGTGAGGCCAAATGTGAAAGGTTGTAAAATCTCATGGGACAGGATGAAAGCACAGCACTGCAGGTGGGGGATAAGTGGTGTCATAGACCTCCTCCTCTGTTGAGGCATGGTTTCTCTATTTCAACATAAAACGACTCCTTCACTCCTCCACCATCTGTCCTCCCTATCCAAAATGTCTATATTGTTGTCCTCTATCAACCTGCTGAGTCTATACATATCTGTGCATTCCTCACCACATTGGACTGCATGTACTAGATTGCTTTTCTTGTGTTTGGATGTGTGGTCTTTCAGGTCGACCAGTTTCTGTCTTTTTGTGTTGGTGGGTGTGAAGAACACAGGGGTGTTTGTTGAACATCCTCCTTATACTTCAGACACATATGGACCAACAATATCGTGTATGTTCTTCTTATCCTCGTCACCCACAGTTTAGCCGTTCTTTGTGGATCTCGTGCCTGTTTTCACAAAGGTCCAGTCAGGGTATCCACAGGCTTTAAGTGTGTCCATCAGATGCTCCTTCTCTTGGGGCATGACATATGTTAGAAACTATCAGCAGGTGTTGTAGGGTTATGGTATCTCCTAACCTATGCTCCAGGGGGTGGTGAGAGTCAAAGAGTCAGTGTGTGTGTTGGTTTCCTGTAGACTCCAATGTGCAGGCTCCTGTCCTCTTCAGTGTGTGCAGCACAGTCCAAAGACAGGCAAGCTGTTGTTCACGACATCCTCCTGTGTGAACATGATGAAGCTGATCATTGAGTTAATATGTTTTATGAAGCTTTGCACTTCCTGGATTTCGGGTTTGACCCACGTCAACCACATACCTAAACCAGTGGTCCAGTCCAGTCGTCCCAGATTCAACCCTCCTTGGAGAACCATGACCTGGATGACTGAGTCCACTATACATTTCAGAGATAAACATTCTACTTTTTACTCCAGTAAATAAGAAGTAACTCCAGCTGTAAGATCTGAGTACTTCTTCCACCACTGCTCATATAGGATTAGTGAAACATAATCACCCATGAGATACCAATTAAGTGGTATCTGCCCCTGGAATAGAGAAGCTGATGGTGTTGATCTGCATTGTGCATATTAATATTTAACATTATACTGCTGGTGCACAACAAAGTAAAAACATAAATAATGCATTATATTATATTATATTATATTATATTATATTATATTATATTATATTATATTATATTATACACATGGTGGATTCCTTTGTAACTCAAATGCTGTATTTCTACTGTCCCAAGAAAAGACAGAATAATTGCATCTGTGATAACTTTCCAGAGTTTTAAAACCCTGTCTCACAGTATTATAAACTGCAGTGTTTTGGCATTTGATAAGCCTTCAAATTCACAGACATCTTAATCAAAGTGGACTTCCTGGATTGTATTTCATATTAAATTGATTGTAAGTGTATTTCTTAAAATGTCAAACTATTCCTTTAAGCCAAGATAAAACTTCACTTCATCATCCATGACCTCAGTGTCCTGTTACCTCTGTCACCCCTCTCCATTGTTTTTCACACATACACCCAAAACTCTTCGGGGAATTAAAGGCGGAGCAGCTCAGTTTGTCAGTGAAAAGTTAGTCTTAAGATTTCTCCCAAAAAACAAAGATTATGAAGCTCAAATTACAACCTTTAATGTTTTCCATCCACATGGCCCCTGCAGTCTTTGGTATATACTGTGCGTAGAATTGTTTCATTTTAATGTAATGTGGTCGTTTCTAATCATTAGATTAGATTAGAAATGAGACCGTAATGATCCCCATGAGGCAGTCATAGCAAAGCGCAGGATATGACTTTATCATACAGAATAGTGCAGATGATAAAAATGATCGCACCTATTATGCAAAGAGTGAGAAAATAGCAAAATACAGAAGATTTGCCAGTTGATTTACAACAGATGTTCAGAAATAGATGAGTGCAAATGTGTAATGTTTGCTCTCACCGTGTCAGTCAGATTATAAAAGACAAGTAGCATACACATAGCAATGTAAATAGGCACATACACATTTATCTTCCAACAGAAATATTAATATTTGGATAAGAAGTAATTACTCAATGTGTGTAAATGGATCATTTGTCACACTGAGGAGTAAAGAGCAAAGGATTGATGGAGCTGGGGAGATGGCCGGGAACATGGGTTCCCCCTCCCACCATCACCACAAACCACCGCCCCCTTCCTTCCTGGGTCACCCTTCATGTCATTCCTCCAACCGCCCCCACCCGACTCTGACCTTCCAGACTGATCAATGGGACCCACCCATCAGTGTTTCTGTGGTGTCTGGGCCGCCACAGGTTCACTTTATGTAATCTGGGAGACTGGTGAGGAAAAGTGACAGCTGCTACCCACTGGACGGTGTTGACCTCCTACTGACACACTAACCACACACACACATGGAGTAAGGGAGAGGATTGCTTTTCAGTCCAGATGCTCATTACACTGAGCTACTTCACACCGAGCTGCACACACACATACATACACACACAGTTTCCTTTTCTAACCCTCCGCCTCATCCAATGCTTTTTTATTGAAGGGTCAGCTCACTGAAGATACAGAAAAAAACGGATTTTCTCACTTCCTTTTTTGTGGTTTTTAGTACTGGAGATCGTTTCACTTTTATTTTTCCAGTTTGAGATATCTTTACTCACATTTCTGCCACAACTCCGATAGAATAGACCTGCCTTGTATTAGAACTTAGAAAATTGCTTATGTCGCTTTCAGAATAAAAAAACTTTCATTTGAAAAAAATCAATAGCATTATTTTTCCCCAGAAACAGCGTCCTTGATACTTTGGATGATCCACAGAATAAAGTTTTCTCAGGGACTATTTCTCTGGTAAAAAAAAAAAAAAAAAAAAAAAGACAGACAGAAAGAAAAGAAGTTCCAACTGCTCTGAGATACGCAGATTTTCTAGGATAAAAAGGACACTTCTGTTTCTGTTAACACCACAGATGAAATCCCATTTACTTCTGTTTTAAATGGGGTGAAAGCAGAAATTGCAGGATGCATGTCTCGAAATTTTGACAAATGAAACCAAAACTGTTTTTTGTGATTTGGTGCAATTGATTCTTTAAAGGCCCAAAGAAAAGTAGCTTCTTACTGTGAGCGATGGAGTCTTACATTTACACCAAGGTTCCAACACTTCTGAGTCTTTCATAGGAGAGCTTTCTTACCTTGTGTTTTTGTTTTTGCTTTTCTTACATGTTTGAAGGGGGTAGGATTCACCTGGAAAAAGGTGATATAATACACCTCTACCAATCAGAGTTTAGAAACACTTCAGTTGAACTCAAACGTATTTGGGATGTTAAAAATAAATACCCACAGATTTTGCTTTTCCAAGCTTTGTGCCACACCTTCCACCTCTGCCTCATCTGCACTCTCTCTCTCTCTGTCTCTCTATCTCTCTCTGTGACTGACTATCTGAGTAGAGACAGGTGTGCTGGAGTCATAGCAGAGCTCCACCGGCTACATCCCATCTCATACTCAAAACTCCTATAAAAACCCAGCTCTGCCACATCCAACATGCCAGATTGTTGCTCCTGTTCGGTCAGTCTGCGTTTCCAGGCTTCGTAGTTTATATTTGCTTGATACCTGTGCATCTTGAACCAATCACATCTCCTTGCTAGAGCTGTGCGATGTGGACTAAAATCATAATCCTGATTTTTTTCACAAAAAAGTCGATTTCCGATTTAATTTCAATTTTTTGGTAAAACTAAAAAAAGACATTTATTTCAAATGTGTTTTTTTGGACAAACTCGCTCCCAGCGTCCGACATGTTGTAGCGAGAGGAAACAGGAAGTAAAGGCAAGCACGCAGCGCGGTGACGTTTTACCGTAATTAGCATAGTAAAGGGGGAAATCGTTTTGCCTGATGTCATGTTTTTTCCACATCGAGCAAATTAAACATCGCAATAATGATGTGAATACAATTAATCGCCCAGCACTACTCCTTGCCTTCCCATTTGCTCTCCTTTTGACCCTGTCTCCTGACCTTTCATCTTGTCAGTCCTGACCCCCTTCCTCAGACCCTTGTTCAGCCCAAAAACTCCCTGGTTTCTGTTTTGGACTTGCTCACTTCTGCTTTCATCTCTTTGCATCCTCTGCATCCTCTCATCGGCTTTCCCCCAAAAAGCCACCACAACAGTCCCCACACTTCTCAAGTGTCCTCACCTCTATGTTTCCCACTTGTGTTCACTAGCTATTGTAGCTAACCTCAACACTTTGATTGCTGCTTATTTAATACTGAGTAATCAATATCATACAGAAATAGTTGGGATTTCCCGAACCTGACCCAGGCTATAAAAATATACATGGGTTTTCCAGCAATGTGTGTCAAAATATTTCCCATTTTATTAGAAAGTCAAAGCAGTGAATAAAGCACACCATCAGTTTGACTCCCTCTGTTTCTACTTTGCAATATATCTTGCGCTGAGTGTCATCTCTCCATAGCTATCTGCATAAAGCCACATCTGTCTGAAAACAACAGCTGTGTGCAAACAAACGAGAAATTGATTTTAATCAAACGGCAGCACGGCTAATCATTAGCCGTTATAGAAGAAACATCAAGGAGGCAGGAAATCCATCCAGCCTGACGAGGACGGGGATGAACGCGAAATACCGAGAGTGAGCAAAACCTCATTGCTTTCACATGTGACGAGCACGCTGTAATGTGCAGGCAGGTAAATCAACTTTCTGCATTTGTGTGTCTGCATGAGCACGTAGTCCAACCTAAATTACACACACACACACACACACACACATCGGCAGCACTGATTGACAAGCTGTTGTTTCACTGTTGCTCCTCTTCTTTCTTCAGTGACTTTTATTGCATTCTGGGTAGAAATCAATTCTGGAGGAACAGGCTGTCAGCACAGACTGTACCCCGGAGAGACAGAGAGAGGGAGGTAAAGAGAGAGGGTGTGAGTGTGAAAAAGAGAGGGGTATATCCGCGCGTGTGTGACAGAAAGCGAGCGAATAACAAGTGTCTGCTGGAGAAGAAGAGGAGGAAGAGAGGAGGGGGGGATGAAGGAGAAAGATGCTGTGCAAAATAATGAATTAGAGAAGGATGTGGAGAATGTAGAGACAACTGGGGACGGGAGGGGAAAGGTATTATATATCAAGGGAGCGAGGGGGAAAGAGGGAGAGACCGAGGGGGGAGAGAGAAAAAAGAAACAGCATGATGGAGATTTAGGGAGGTGAAGAAATAGCAGTTCACAGGAACAGACTTGAAGAAAACGACGCAATTACATAACTGATATTTGGCAGGGCAACGTTATTGAGCATTCTTGAAGCATTGCACACTCTGACACACACACACGCACGCACGCACACACACACTGACAGATATGTACACAAACTCTCGCACACACTCAGTAAACAACACAGAGTAAAGATAATCCCACGTATATGCATGCAAACTGTAGTAAATAAATGCAACTAAATAGTAGTATGGTAATAATTCCTCGCTAGCTGTTTTGCATTTACGTTACATAACATAAATGCAAAATGTCTGGGAAATGATCTGTGTGTGCATGTCTGTAGATGTTCTAACAGAATGAGCTGTTTGTTTTGAATGTGTCTACAGATAGAGGATGGACTGCCGCTCCAGTGGCTATTACTGTTTTAGTGTTTTGTTCCTGATGAAGGTCAGATGATTTGAAGAGCTTGTGTTCTAAAATGTTATTTTAAGTTGGAGGGGGAGGGGGGATAAAGTTTCCTTTTGGTCATCGTCCTGCAATGTTAGTAATTAACGATGATGCAATGATCGATATAACAGGTGGGTTAAGCACATGTGGCCTCCAGCTGGGGATGGTCATCATAAACACGCAAACATTCAGAGATGTTATTATGATGGAAATTGGCTTCTACCACGTTTGCTTGTACCAGTAATCAAGTTATATGAAAAGCATGTACTGTATATAAAACAGCTGTTTCTGATGAATATTTAAAACATTTAAAGCTGCTTGATCTCTTCTTTGGCCAACTGGGGGCAGCAAAAACAAAAACATAACATTGACATATTTTCCTCTAATGAAGTTCTTATGGTGAGTAAGTTACCTCCCAAATACACATTTAGAGCAACATTAGAATTCACATCATGGATCGAAGTTTGATATTCTCTCTGCTTTAGCTCTTATTAGGTCTCCAACAACTCCTGAGGCAAAGGATCTTGTTCTTTAGCTGCTCAGCGCTCCACAGTTTCCTCCAGTTATCTGTCTAGCGCCCGTGTGCTGTTTTGGTGCCGGGAAGGTAGCTACAGATGTTTTTTGAGCTTTTCCACTTAAATGGGCTGCCTGGCACTACTGGAAACAGTCGATGAAAGCTGTGAGAGTGGATGACAACATCAAAGTTCAGAGCCAGAAAACCAAGATAATGAGCTGAAAGATGTTATGAAGCTCCTCAGAGCTGAGGGGAAGTGCAGAGTCAGGTGATAATTATCTGTGGGTTCGCCACTGCCAGCGACCTTTTTGACATTACTCATAGTACATTTGATCATTTGTCGGTACAGAAATATGGATGAGGGCAGTTTTAAGTGGTAGTGGTGCAATTTGCATTTAGAGCCATCATACCTTCAAATATGTCAGTGCTATCTCAAAACCAAATCCAGCATCTCTGTGTCCCCGTTCTGTTTTGGTACATTGCATGACTCTCTCACCCACTGTGTCCTCTCTGCAGCAGATCAGAACAAACTGTTCAGGAGTGAGACATCTAGTGGTGAGAACTCATGTTCTGATTCCTGACTGCCACACTAGCCTTGAAGCTGAAAATGCCCAGAGACAGCAGTTCTATTTTGTCTGCCCTTTACTTTTTTCTTTTTCTTTTTTTTTTTCAATTCATGCAAATGCACGATCAGTCAAACTGTATAGTTCTGTGTTTTGTACAAGATGTACATAATGTGGATGGTACTAACCACATCGAGATGTAAAATGCAGTATTTCTCTGTGTACAATGGAGCAAGAGGTGTGTACTAATGCAGCCAAGAATTTACAGACAAAGAAAGTGTGATCTGTAGCTGCAGCCTTGAATCTACTCTCTGCTTCCTGACAAGATTGAAGACTTAACTTGGCTTCTGAACACAGTGAAGATGTAACCTTGACAAGCTGATACAGAGAAGGCAATGTACGTATGTGCACACACACAAACAACAAAATCTTGGCAAACACTTGGATGCAGAGCGGATGTCAAAGCAACAGCCTGCAGGCAAAAAAAAACATATAAAACAAAATGAACACCACAAAATGCTGCAATTGAAGTTGTGATAATGTTAAATAGTTGAATGCTTTTGCAACCACTTTTTGAGAACCTGGCACCAAAACGTCTCTCAGATATCAGAGTTGGATAGCCTTTACTTAACCTGTCAAAGAAAGTCCTGTCAAACATTTCCTGCAAGATGCTTTTACCCATATCGGGGTCACAGGAGACAGCAGCAGGTAACCACTTGGGAAACACTCTGGACCCTTCAGTCCATCACAGGATGAACACAGACAGACAGGCCCTGTCACTCATATTCACATCTATGGGCAACTCTGTGTTTCCACTGACCTGCATGCGTTTGGCCTGTTGAAGAAAATCCATTCAAATCTCTCTCGCTGACAAGTGACTGTGCGAACCCAATGTGTGCAGGTGACACTTTTAAAGCTGCACCGATCAATATTCTCACGGATAAACAGGGTCAAAACTCAACACGTAACATGAAAGGTCAGTCACAGTGAAAAATTCATAGAGAATTATCACCTGATTCTGCAGTTTATTATCATCTTTCACATGATTTTTGCTTTAGGTGTTGTTGTTTTTTAAACTGCAGCCACAGCATCTTTTTTCAGCTTTGATGAACCCATTGTTCACATCCCTGCCCAGCACCAAACAACAGACTAGTGGCTATATATTTTGCTCAGGAGTTGGTGGAGATCAAAAATATATCACTGGAATATCGGACTTAAATTTATCAGGTGGCCAGAAATGCGACTTCAAATGAATGCTAATGGTCCTTTGTGTCTGCTGGATGTGTAAATAAGCGACTGGTGCGTTCACATTTCCAGGGTGTATGCTGAATTCAGCCAGCTCTAATCAACTGCTTTAGGCTGTATGTGTTTAATGTATGGGTTAAGGCAGTGGTTGGGTAAGTTTCAATGCCTATGACAGAGTCCTGCAAGGAAGGTGTGCCTCCTTCAACACGGAGTCAGAAAGTTTTATTTTAGTCTACAATTTGTTTGTGGCTCCTCCAGATGATGAGAGGTGTTTGCTGTTCCAGTGGTAATGCAATTAGCTGAAGCTGCCGGGTCGTACAGATACTAAACAGACTCAGCCTTTGTTGGTGAGATTTCCAGCATGTGTACATAATTGACAATAACAAATAGTAATGTGTAAGCCAATTAGGGCAAATCTGTGGTATCACATTTTTAGTTCAGGGCATTTTTCTTTGCACAGCTCTAATTTCTGATTCAGGTTAATAAGACTGATGTTTTGTTTTATATATAAAAAGCTCATCTCTCATAGCTCTAAGGGAAGGATGGGGCTGCTACATGTGTGCAGTGGCTGCTGGATACCGGTCCTGAGCTGGTCCTGTAGCCTGAGGGCAGGATATGTGGTAACCTACAGATGGGCGCTCAGACACAGATGGACACACACACACACACACACACACACACACNACTGGTCTTGTGTCTTTACCTGAATATGACACAATCCAGGAAGAAGTAAAAGTGGATGCCACAGTCACACACTCTGTCATAAAGTATGATTATGCTCCCTGTAAATGATGACTCCTGTGCTGACAAGACTCAACTATGCAAGTGAAGTATTAGCAGGTGAAAATGCTGTTCCCTTTTTCAAACGGAGGACCAACTCCAATCACAGATCCAATCTCTTGTGTGGTGGAATGAGAGGGAAATCCAATTTTCTTCTTGAGTAATGACAGGTGATCAGTGACAGGAGAACACTTATCTCATCTGTCTCCCGGACTAAATAACAGTGCTGTGAATATGGTAATGCTCCCGTGGTCAGTATGAGAACATGTGCAGAGGGAGAGACTTTTGCTTCACATTTGAAGAAATAAGTAAACTTTCAGGGATGACCCAGAGGGACTGTGGGAGTTTCTCATGATTGTCCAGCCTTTGACGTAACGTGCCCTCCAAATGACACATTGTGAGCGCTCAGTGCCCACACACAATCTGCTCCTGAAGACCATATATTCATTGGGTCTCTTTGGGTCCTTGCTTTTCTACAAAGACTTCAGCCCTCACGGACTCCTTACCTCCCCCTCCACAACCACAGGAACACCCAGCAATTGTCTCTCACCATCCCTGCTGAGGAAGACACAATGGTTAACTTCTAACAATACCTCCTCCAGCTCCTCCTCGTATGCAGGCAAACCGAGGCGGTCACCAAGCGCGTTGATGTGCGTGGATCTTCTCCTTATTGTGTGTGGAGCATATGGCCTTCTGACATCGCAGGCAGAAGGTCACTGAGTAAAGGAATTCACGCCATTCTGGGAATCTTTCTGCCTCCCTTCATCTCTAACAAACTTAGTTAGAAGGCGCTCATGCTTGAAAGTGCAGGCACACATTGACACACACAGGCATTAACATGCCCACACACACGCCCAACATATGAGCATGAACATATTTGCCACATATCATTTGCTGTAACCCTGTGAACCTAATGAGCAGCCTTCTTTTCCTGATGTAGTGAAATTACGATGTATGTATTGCCATTATATAAGCATATGATCCTTCATATGCAGTGGTAGAAAGTAACTAAATACTGTTACTCAGCTACCGGACTGCATTAACTTCTTTTTAACACTGGCTTATTTACACATCCAACAGACACAGAGCAACATTAGCATTCATTTGTAGTCGTGTTTCTGGCCACCTCATGAATTTAAGTCCAATATTCTGTCTGCTGTTTATGGTCCTCGCCAGCTCCCGAGGGAAATATCTGGCTCTCGAGCTGCTAAATGCTCCACAAGCTAAATATTACATTTGACAGTTATATATACCAGCTACTTTGGCAATTGAGATTTTACATCCAGAACATGTGGAGTAAATTACGGAGCAGCTTCAGCATTAGAACTCTGCTTACATGTTGATCGTCCAATAATATCATGACCACGTGATGCTCTAACTCTATGAAATTACTTTTACATGTTAAGCAGAGTTTTCTGGTAATATTCCTGTTCTCTTGATTACTTTTTCTTGAGTAAGGAATCAAAATCTTTCTACTCTTTTAAGTAAATAAAAAGTAATCATAAAAGCTTGAGGACACTTCCATATAATTTAAATCAGGCAGGAGCATGATGGTTTCTGAGTAAAGGAGTAGATGAAAACTTTGTTCACATGCTCACAGTTTTTTAATTAAGTTGGTGTAATACTGACACATTGCCTTTTGTTGTTGTTGTTGTCTTATTGACCATATGAGAGTTTTCAGCAAAATTTTCTAAATAAATGGAGAGAAATAGCATCTTTTGTCTTTTGCACTTCACAGATTCCCAAACTGTGTGTGTGGTATTTCTTCAACAGTGAATTTTGCATACTATTGCATCCCTAACACACACACACACACACACACACACACACACACACACACACACACACACACACACACACACACGTAATCAGACTAGCCAGATGTTATCAGGAGCATCTTGTTACATCTTAACTGTGGGGAGGGAGGGGGACTCTGTGATACACACTGCCCCTATTGTAATGCTACTACCTTGGGGGAAGGGATGAGGAGTAAAAGGTGGGGGTGGGATGAAGATGAAAATGCAAATGTTTCTATAAACTTGGCGTGTTCTAAGTCTAAGAAACAGAAAGTATGGAATGAAGAGCAGGCATTGAGATCAGAAATGTTGGTTAAATATGGTGGTGCTGCTGGGTTTGGAGATGCAGATCAGGGTGGGGGTGATCAAACCCCAGGGAGAGGATCTGATGGTGGGCCATGGTTTCTCAGGTGGCAGCCTCTTGCCTCGGGGGTCTGGATGGGCTTCCACATGTCGGCCCTGGCTAGTGACAGATGTCTCTCTCTCCCTGACACAGCTATAAGTCACCACTAATCAGCAGATGATACTGTAACAGAGGAGGGGGGGGGGTCATGGAGGAGTAAAAGAGGAGGGGGAGGAGGAGGGAGTGGAGTTTGTGAATATTCATTTAGTTTCCCTGAAAACGTGTGATGCAGGACCTTTTCTGTGTACTGCTCTTCTGAGTATGTGCGCACATGCTTGCACGTGGCTGCATTACAGTAAATCTAACATATATCTTTGTCCCTGAATCTGCTCCCTCTTTCCTTCCACTCCACTTCTTGCAAGATATAGCGACCATGATGAGAATGTGTCGCTGACATGAATAGATGGTGACGATTACTGACTCTGTGTGTGTGTGTGTGTGTGTGTGTGTGTGCGCGTGTGTGTCCCAATCATGGCAGTAAATCCATCTGTACTCAGGCTATTACTATCCAACCTGTGTCTGGCTGTATTTCTCCCATGCTGACACATTCTTCACCCATGGGTGGGTGGTGCTGTGATGGCAATTTGTGTGCACGTGTCTTGGCTTGTCTCTGTGTACTTTTTGCATTTATCCACACGTGTTTGTGATTATGCCGTATGTGTTTGTGCGTCTGTGTGTGTTTGACTTTGTATCCATTTGTGTGTCTCTCTGTGCATTGCGTGTGTATATGTGCATGTTTGTCTCCCTGTCTCTGACTCTGATGTGATGTAGCGTCCTCCAGGGATGCTGATCCTCAGATCATTGAGCCTGTCAATCATCGTGATTGATCAGTCTTCCGCCCCTCCCTCCCTCATTCCAATCCGATCCCCCTCGCCCTCTCCTCCCAGTCCAAGCCCCTCGGTGATTAATCACTCAGTCAATCAGACAG
Source organism: Centropyge bicolor (assembly GCA_037975185.1). Classification (NCBI taxonomy): domain Eukaryota; kingdom Metazoa; phylum Chordata; class Actinopteri; family Pomacanthidae; genus Centropyge; species Centropyge bicolor. Next base: position 2,606,369 of record JBBMOC010000005.1, read on the forward strand.
GTAGCGGTGACATCATCCAATACTTCCCCCTCACCCCACTTAAAGAGACATAGTGAAAAGTGGTGGTCAGCTAAGTGATGACAAGAGACCCACTGTGTCCCCAGCAGTCCCTGAAGTAATCATATTTACATGCACTTTGTGATACAGAGCAGTGGAACACGAAAATGACTATTGCCAATCAAAAAGGAGCTATTGTGTCTAGCATTAAGCATTGAATAAAAAAATATACCCATTTTTAATATCCATGTAGACAGCAACACCTCTATGTGTAGTTGTAGTTTTGAGGAGGGGTACATAATCTATAAAATAGGTCTCTGCAGACAGGTTGTAGCTACCAGAGAGCACAAAGAGGTCAGGCTCCCTTTTTTGGAAATTTGGAAAAGTTCAGAAAAGTACAGTGCTGTTTATAATTGATAATTGTAAATTACACCTTATATGCAATTTGTCTGGAATCAGTGTTGATATGCACACAGTGTCAAACCTGAAGCCTCCCCACAGAACTTCATAAACCAGAGGCAGCATCTCATCTACTTAGATTGCCTCACGTCTTGGTTGATTGTTTGCAGATGTCTTGTAGAGTGAAACATCACACGCTGATCAAGTAATTTGGAGACTGGATGTATATTTTGCTTGGAAAATTTCTCTCAAACCATACAGTTATTACAATGATAATGTTGTTTATTTCCCCAAAAAACTTACTTACTAAGCACACTTTGTAATTTGATCAAATGTCACTTACAAGTGTAGAAATGTTGTTGCTCTCTTATCAAAGGAAAATTCTTCATAGGTATTACTGATCTAAAATGAAAAATACTGTGCCAATGTGATGTGTTACAGTATAGTTTCATGTTTTAAGACATAGTTACAGCTTGTCATCTTCCCCCCTCTCTTCTCCCCTCAATATACTATACTGGAGGCCTGGTCTTTCATTTGGTGCCACCACACTTGTTTGCATTTACCAAATAAGCACATCAAAACTGAGCACATCAATCACAGAATAGCTGTTTGTGGCTGGAAGTATTTTCATTTTTTTCAAGCTGTTCAATATCGCATTATAGTGTTAATATTCACAATCCATTAGTCTGACTGACTGGTAGTATCGCCTTGCTAATTTCTAATATTTGTTCCATATCTGTTCCATGCCAGTATCTCACAACGTTGGTGAGCTCTCTCCACTTCATTTCAAGTGCACATCAGCAACAAAAGCACAGCTTCAGTTCAAGGACTCAGGAAAAGAATTCTCTCTTATGTGACCCTGAACACTGTTTGCAACACTGAGCTCCTTTGAAAGAGGCGCTGTGCTGAGAAAGTCTTGAGAACTTCCCTGTCAACTCACAGAGACGGGATGAGCATCATTACTGAACTCTACCAATACTCAATACTCAATGTCCTCTTTCTTTTTTGTCTTATTACTGCTTTCTGTGTAGTGTATGGGTCAGGTTTCTTCAGTAAAGATCAGGGGGTCTGTGACCTTTCACCTGCTGCTTTCTTACCTAGTGGACTATCTGCTCAGCTGTGTCAATCCACATATGAAGGAAAACACACTGTGGCAGTTTTCCCTGCCACTGGTGACAGTTCGCACCAGCACACCAACACTCACTTCACACACGACATGTTAACCAGATAACATACTCATACTTTAGTGGGTGCACATACTAAAGTACATGCAACACAATAGTAAGTTTCCTGTGCTTCCTCTGCTGTTTCTCCATTTACAAATATACACACACACACGGTTATTTGAGTTAACACGCACTAAATCCAAAAACACTGACAGCCTGTGTTGTGAAGAAGTAACATTTCCACTGCATGAAAGAGCCTAAGCCCGGTCACCATGGCAGGAACATTGACTTTTGCTGCTCCCTGCTGGGCATGTTGTTCTCCTACACACAGGATCAATCATCCCCATCCCCCTGGTGAACATCTTAATTAGGTATCATTAAGCATTAATTAAATTGTTGTGAGTGATGAATGTGTTTTTGTCTGTATTGTGTTTTGCAATTGGTTGCACTCATTTATTTATACTGAGGTCAACCTTTTGCAAAATGCACCAGTGCTACTAGACACTTCATGCAGGATCAACTCGTGTGCTGAGACATTGAAAACATTTTTTTATATATACAAGCACACTTGTTTACTGAATAAATGCAACCTTGTAGTATATACTGTATGTTGTAAGAATGAATGAGAAATGCTGCCATATGCCTCAGCAGGCTTTATTTTCATGAACTAAAGTATTTCCTGTGTAATGCAGCTATGCAATACAATACAAACATGTATATATTCACTATATACATACGCATCTATGGGACAGCTACAGATCTAAATAAACACAGTGGTCATAAGCCTTAAAAAATTCCATCTTAATTAGAAAAAGAATTCCCCTAGTTTCCTTTTTGTGATGTAAATGTAGCAGAATCTGACCAATTTTGGTGACATTTACAGTCATTTTATGTTATGTTACAACTTAAAAATATATATATTGAATTTGAATATAAATTAATACGTAAGCATGTGCAAAGTGGATTGAAAATAGTGATGGCTGACTTTGAGTGAGAAAACGGTTCATGAATTTGAAAAGTGGTTATTGAAATGAATGTGTTTGGCATGAAAGCAGTGAAAAATGAAGAACAGTTAAGTCCATATTTACAGATGTTGTGCTGACTGTGTGAAGAGATTTGGAAAAATGAATTCAGTATTAAGAAATGCACAGAAACAAATGTTTAAAAAAAAAGAAAGAAAGAAAGAAAGAAAGAAAGAAAGAAAGAAAGAAAGGGAAAAAAATGCAGTAATTGTGTGTTTTTGTTAGTAGCACACATACTGTAGTTTCACAAATACCCCAGTAGGTGACAGCAAAGCTACAAAAATGTAAGGTAAGAAAAAAGTGCCAAGTGTGAAAAGTAACTTCAAGTAACTTGATAGGCACTATTACAGTCAGATGATTCATATATGAATGGGAAGTGAATGGAGCAGCTCCAGCCTTCCAGGAAATTTAAATAGAGGAGTTAACAGCACTGAAAAGGTGTTGACTGTTGGTCTACCACACAATTTTATAGACTTCTTATATCGTCTCACACCTGCTCTTCAGGTCAGATGAAACTTCCGCTCACTCTCTAACACTATTTACAAGGAAGATATAAGAGGTCACAGAGTGCAGGAAGCAGTAAGTGGAATATCACTGGGGAGGTAATAAAGATAATGGATAATGATTCTAGATAATGGTTTACTCTTCAAGATAAGTAACCTGGAAGTGGGGTTTCACTAGGAAGCTTCTCAGTGTGTTTCTGTGTGTGTGTTAGCTGTTTGCACTTTTGAAAACTACATAAGTGAACTTAAGTAAGAAAGTGTGAATGAAGTTTTGGCCAATTTCTACAGGTGATCATTCACTGTCATCTGTTCTGTGCATGTTGCTGTAAATACTGAGAAGTTGTTATATATTAAGAGCAACGTGTGTATTGACGTAAATAACAGAAAAATTACATGATCAGCAGAGATGATGCAAAAAATCAGGTCTCAGAGTCAACCGATTGGCAGTGAACTTGTGAACTCCAATTTCCTATGACTGTCCTTGTCTATTTTCTCCCAAGGGACAGGGACAGACATACCAGAAGGCGGGTGCACTACACACACACACACACACACACACACACACACTCACACACTCACACACTCACACACTCATGCACACGTCACAGTTTCCATTCTAAACATAAATAAACCCTCCTGAGAGCATAACCATACACAGTCAGCTGTATGGGGTCTATTATGACACCCCAGCTGCTCTTGTTGTACGCCGTCACATGATGAGTACGTCAGTGAATATTTTAATGCCGTTCTCTTTAGCAGCTGATATCAACACAGCATCTGATGGATCACCTGAAAACAATCCAAGCTACTCACCCACCATCAAATCAATTGTTTGAAAAATACTGACCGACATAACATTAAGGTCAACGTTTTGACCTCGACCAGCACTTGAGAGTCAAAATGACCTTTGGCAGCCTGAGGCAACCTTTGGCTAAATCATTACACAGTCGCACCATAATGACCTCCCACACAGCACATGATCCACAAGGAAGGCAGGATATCCACAACACAGCAGAGAGCTTAGTCGGAAGTGTAAGTGCTGCCACTGTGGTATCCTATGGTATGTTTATCATGTCGGTGTTTATAGATGCTGTAAAGGCTTCATTTTTATTGCCTAGGGTGTAAAAGGTCAGGTGATAATGGACTTACCGTATAGACTGGATTTGAGGAGGAAACACAGTGGAATTCTCCATCTCACACCGATGCAACTGGATTATGGTTTATGACTTTTTGAGCCTGTGTGTGATTGTTTTTCTTATCTAAATGTTTTGTAGGAATGTTGTTTATCTACATGTGAATCTGAGTATGTGTATTAAAGGTGTTTGTGTGTGTGTTCAACTGAGCTTGCATCGGCGAACACTGAAAGAAATATTATAACATGTATCATAATTGCCCTTGAATTTATGTTTCCACATTACAGGCTGATGTCAACATGATCACACACACTGCCCCACATTTATGAACATACACACATCTGGACCCTCTTTAACTCCTTAACACACTCTGCAGTGAATATAGTGCTGACTATGTGATCTAATAATGAAAGTCCCAGAGAGGAAACAAGACCGTTTTGATTACTCCTACTCACCAGTGTAGATGAGGTGAGTTATGAGTTTAGTTTAAAAATAATTGTGAAACTTTTGACTCATTTCTCACAGTTTGTCACTGAATGTCCCCGCTGACCGTGTCCTATGCTTTTCCTGCTGACCTGCAAACTTAATATATTTCAATTCTATTAAATTGTGAATTTCCCCACTGCGGGACGAATAAAGTCTTATCTTATCTTATCTTATCTTATCTTATCTTAAAACTTAATAATACTGATAGAAAATTAATCAAACCTCTTCTAGCAAGTTGCCCATTGTAATTCTTATTGGGCCTTAAACCATTCAACAGTTGTTTTCCATTGGGTTCAAGTGAGACCAGGTGAGGAGGGTGGTGTACAGTTATCAGGAATGTATGTACAAACAAATGTGGTTTTAAGTAATCACCAAACTGGATTGAGGACCTTTGCAATTAACGTTTCCATGTGTGGATCTACATATTTGTGTCGCTGGTGTTTTGTTCCTGTTATCATCACTAAGTCATCTGGGGGCATTTTTTCTGTGTGTGTGTGTGTGTGTGTTGGCGGTGAGTTTGTTTTGTCTCCTTTTGTGCTTGTCAACATGGCCTCATTTTCTTTCTCACAAATGTCCTGTTTTCCCTCTTTCGCCTCAGAGGTGTGTGAAATTCCCTGGTGTTTCTCTGATCCTGCATCATCTCATCAAGACCCCGTCTGCCGACACGCAACACTGTTGACATTAGAAACACACCTTGTGTTATAGATCTCTCTCAGTGTGAAGGCTTTGTTATTACTCTTTGGGTTTTTTTTTTTTTTTAAAAGAAATGCCTCGGTCTTTTCTTGTTTTCCTATCCACTTTATGTACCTTGCTGTGCAGAGAACATACTTGAAAAGATATGAACTTTCCGATCACAGCCTCCTGCTGCGGTGGGATAAGACTCAGATTTTCCACCTTTCTTGACCCTTTCACTCAACTCTGAAATTTCCTTTGCACCTTCATGATGTTTGGACAGTTTGAATCCAAAGGGGCTGCAACACAAGAGGCTGCAACAGTGAAAAATATCTCTTTTCCAACATTTAAGATCTACTGATTCACGATTCCAAGATGTGACTTCAAGAAGCACAATTTGAATGTATTAGCATGACTTGCTGTGATTTCTGGGAACTGATGCACTATAGCACTGCTTCATGCACGACCTCACCTGACGCCTATATGAACCGAAGATGTGAAACCAGACAGCCAGCCAATGTAAATATGGTGACATCACCAGTCTGGGTTAGATGTCACGATGCTAAACAGGTCAGTCGTCCCTGATAACAACAAAGTTCAATGTTCTGTCACTGCGAGCCACACTGTCAAGAAATATGGACTTTGAAACAATCACCTCAGTTTCCTTAACATGCTGTGTTAGTCCATTAAGGTGTATTTGCATCATTGCAGGTTGTTGTCTGCAGCAGAAGTGGGGACATGACAGAGAGAGATGGAAATGATATTTTACACTGTTAAATATCAATTTGGGATTTTCAGTGCATCACTTTTCTCTTGAGCTGCCTTTTCCAAAAAGCATTTTAATAACTGACATGCAAAGCACTGCAGTCTGCTGGGATAACTTGTTGGAAATAACTTGGTGTCATCGTCTACATTTGACCATGTTTTTGCGAAAATAAGAGTCATATTTCTCTAGATATGCTAATACACCCCTTAAAAAATGGGGCAATTTGAATTTGAAATTTCTTTGAAGCTTTAAAGGCGGGCACACTATCAGCCCTGAGAGATACTGTAAGTACAGTGTGATACAATATTTTTAATGTTTCATTACATCAGCTTCATTTTGTAAATATCTTATTCTGAATTTGATGGCAGCACGCATATTTCAAACAAGTTGGGACTGGACTTGGAAAGTTGTGTAATGAACCAGCAACACCTGTTTGGATCATTCCACAGGTAAACAGGTTCATTGGTAACAGGTGATAGTGTCATGATTGGGTATGAAAAGTTCATCCTGGAAAGACTCAGTCGTTCACAAGGGAGGATGGAGAGAGGTTTAACACTTTGTCAAACACATGACCGTATGAAGGAGATTACTACATGGACTCAGAAACACTTTGTAAAATTGATGTCAATTAGCAGCGTTTGTTATCGAATGATTGCATCCAGTTTTTATTTGCCTTTTGCATAGCCCCATAGTCCCAGCTTTCTTGGAATCAGGGTTGCAATTATACACTCACCTATGCTATAGTACAAATGAAGACAAATTGCATCTACACTACTCCATAGCAATAATCTACTACTGCTTTGATTTACATGCTAAATATGATGAAGACTCCTTCTCCAATGTCCCAACTCTGTGGTAAATGAATTTTTATTGCATATAATGGTACATGGAGTTTAAGACACTGACTGACCAACTACTCACTTGCTTCCTCTCTGTGCCCACATGACAAACTTACCCCTCCACCGGGGACTACTTGGCAGGACAGACAACATTCTGATGAGGATTTAGGATGCAGATTTCACGTTTAAACCCATCCATGCCCTCTTAAGTCCTGCAGATAAGTTCCCTGTCATTCCAGAAGCATAAATGAGATTAAACAGTACGTAAGATATGAAGTAGTAAGAACAGGATGTGACAGCCAGGATGGATATGTTTTTAAAACTGCAATATTCCTTTTTCACAAACCTATTAGCTATCAGGGTGGATGTGCATCAAATGAATATCTTTGAAGTGGTGTGTACGCAGACACCTTAATGCAGTCAGCTTTAATCACCAGAGCAATGTTTTGCAACAGTGTGATGGTGCTTATTTAGAATTAAGTGACTCGGCCCTCGGTTGAAAATGTGTACACAAGTAATGACGGAAATGATCTCCACCCTCCATCAGTAAAGTTAATTTATCCAGGTGTTTCCTGCTCCAAACTATCTGTATGCATCATCTGAATGCATAAATAGCAAAAGTGTATATGAAGAATTTCTGCATCGGTTTGAAAAACTCACACAAGTATGAGTGCATGGGTGAGGCAAGTACAAATGAGGAGCCTTTGATACAAGTCGCAACAGGTAGATAATTAAAGAAGAGTCTCATACATTTTCAAAGACCTGTAATATCAGAGCTGTCATGGTAAGCTGGCTGAGATCCATAGAAATCATCCAAGTCATAGTTTATAGCTCAACGTTCTTACATAAGACTCTGGGTTAGAACACACCTTTTTATAGTAACGTCTTTTTTAATAAATATAATTAAAAAATCCCTCATAGAGATCAAAATACTGTCAACTGGTTCAAGCTTATTTAACACAGAGTGAAAGGGAACAACTGCTGCCCAGCTAAACTGATGTCTTCTCTGAAACCAAGTTCATGGGAAAATACCTGACACAAAGCACATGATAACACCCCCTTCCCCTACAGCTCCCCTCGCACCATTTAATGCATGTGTGTATGTGTGTGTATTGCCCTCCCCCCGAGTTGCACCCCACCTGTAGCTATATATACCCGCTGCTTGGCTGACATGACGCACACAAAGCTCGACCTACTGGACAGCCTCTGCATTCGCCGCATTGCATTGCTGTCTCAGACTTTCACGCACGATGTGTTTGGTAACAAATACACGCAGTCATAAGGCTGCACTCACACACAATTAATATATCCAGTTACACATAGTACAGTCGTCACAAGTGCCAATGTGATGTTCATCAACAAGAAGTGTGACTCAAACCACAGTGGCGTCTCTTCGTGCGTCGAGGTAGTACAACACACGTGACCTCTATCTAACACACACACAAGCATACACAAACTCACACCGACCAGCTTAGGCTTTGTTGTGCCCATGCCTGGATCAAGCTTTTCCAGTGTGACTGTGTCCCACCTCACTTTCCAACACGTTATCGCAGCAGCACAGGCCAAGTTCAAGTCAATATTTTCACCCATACACTCAGGGCCATGACAGCTCCTTTTGGGGATGCACATCAAACCAGTTCTGGTGCTTTTTTTTTTTTTTTTTTTTTTACAATGGCCAAGCTAAAAGAAATGGGACAGGTAAGGCGATCCATGGGAAAGTACCTCGTTGGAATACGGTTAGGTCTCTCAGGATACAGAGTGCACTGAACAGTCTTTATCTTGTGTCAATAGTGTGCAAGAGAGTTTGGTTTCTAATGAGGTGGGACAAGTCCCCCTTGGGTTAGATGAGCTTTGGGAAGAACGGTGAATTCAGTGTGTGTATTTCCTTACAAGCAAGAAGATGCTCAAATAAACGACAAAAACTGTGTGAAAATGGGGTGACAATCACAGGAAAAAGGTTAAAATATAGATTCACAGTTGCTCAAGAAGGGAAGAGTCATAAAGTCAGGGAAACAACTGTAATGTCGGTAAAACAGCAATCTCTATTTAAAGTTACTTAACATTAGCTATAAGATATGAGCAAGGTCATATTTTATTGCTAATGAATCAATTCATCTGCAAGAGGAAAAGTGTCATATAGTTAATTCTTCTTATAAAAGTTGTACACTTTCTTTTTAAATAAGAGAACTATGAGAAAATGACGTGACCCTTCGCTCCTGTTAATCAGTCTTTCTTCAATTATTTGGACAAATTAATCTCATAATTTGTGCAAAATATATCAGTGATGCTTTCCTCCTCTGTCTTTATTTTATTTCACTTTCTTGCTTTCTTTCTTTTGTCCTCCTGGATATTGACATCAACTCCTATCTGTCAGTCTTGCAATGTTACCACCATGTCTCAAATCTTCCTTCCTCCTGTGCGAAATTAGCCCTACACACATACAGCAGTGATACTGGCAGATAGTTATATTTCAGCATGGACACACAACACTTTGCAAAACGACCAGCTGTCTCTTTGCTCCAGGGGTATTACAATAAATCCTTTCATTCTATTGAAATGAGATCAAAGGTGAGCAGATGACTCTCAGGGCATGGAGACATTCAGTGGCGAGTAACATTTTAAAATCTGACACAGTTGGACATTGTCAATAGTTGAACATTTTGATACCAAATAAATATACCGTATGTGTACTCCCTGCAGAGTGCAGAGGGAAAGATGCCCTTTGAGCTAATTCTATTCCACCGTGTCACTGTCAACTTAATTTACCAACACAACTTCAGACAGGCCATAAGGCCTTATCTAATCTTTGTTGACACACATTGATTTGTCCCTACCATTACAGATTGACACCACGTGTGCGTATGGTCTGAACTTGACTGTACAGTTGGCAAGGTCATGGTTCAACTAGAACTCTACTAATGCAGCTGGAAGGCTGAGGTGTGTGTAAACAAATAGGTGTGCGCACAAGAGATAAGCCTGCATTGAAAACGTGTGTGTTCAGGTACAGGAGACGGCAGGTGTGTGCGCTCTTACCTGAGACATGTTAAAGTATGTGTGAGGGTGGAAAGACTGCGTGCATGCATGGCCATAAGTAAACATTGCAAATATCTATACGTCTCCTGCCATCCACAGGTTCCTATCGGACACAGATGAGTATTCAAACTCACCACCGATGGTGCTGTGTGTACACTGCATATGTATACTGTAGGCTTCATGGTATGTGTGTTCAGCTAAAATGGGAACATACATGCAGAGCCTCTCGCCAGGGCAGAACACGCTTTGCAAATAAAGATCTCAGTCAGACAGTTTGACTCAGGCAGCGAGCAGGCCACCTCCAACTGGCCGCATGAGAAAAGTTGTTGTTTGTTCAACCACACATGAGGGATCTTCCATTTAGCGGCCAGGATATATGCGTGTCCATATTAAAAGATGTTTAGGTTGTTTTGAACCATCTGCATTGATGGTCAGTACAGAGGAAGGTGGTCACTTTGAGTTGACAGCAGTATGCAAGGCTTGTTAACGTTGAAATAGAGCATGACTGACCAGAAATAGCACACACACACACACACACACACACACACACACACACACACACACACACACACACACTGTAGGGAAATTTATTTGCCAAAATAAACAATTGCAACTAACAAAAATATGCAAAAGTAGTGTTTGTTCATGCAGATGACACTGATTTCCTGTGAATATATTCTAATAAAAATGTATTTGGGTCATGTTTGTATGATTGATTTGTATGATTTTAGATTTTGTACTGTATAGTTTGTATTATACAGGCTGTACGGCTGTACAGGCAATGTTGAGTTTGCAATATATCTTTACTGTACAGCACTGGCTGATAATATTCCTATCGTCACCCACTAATGTACAGAAAAGATATGTGAAGACAAAATGAAGAAATAGTAAATATACACAAGAATATAATTAATCAGATAAACACTGTGATCTTTGTGTAATATATTAATTCAGATACGTCATAACCCCTTTCAAGCCTGAATGAACTGTGCACACCAAAGATACATTTGATGGTGACAATTGAAAACTGAGCTGTTTCAACACACACAATACAAATGAATAAATAAATAAATACAAGTAATTAAATCAATGTTATAGACAGCATTATAGTGGAGGGAGAATGAAACATAACATACACTGATAAAATAATGGCAGCTGAATAGCCATAAGTATACATATAAAATGAACCTACATTGACCAGCATGCTTAATTCATGCTCATCAGTAAAATCAGATCCAGTATTGCTTTTGATTTTCAAATATAGTCAAATTTAAACCTACCGAGCCCATGAAGTAGAATCAGTGTATAAAACACCCAGGATATGTGAATGTGACTTCAGGTTTGTTCAGCCCTGATATTACAGGGATAGTGCAGCAGTATGTTTGTTTATACATATAACTGAATCTATATACTCAGAAGTTCTTCAGAAATGTGTTCAATGGGAGTAGCATGTGTTATCTCCTCACACTGAGAGCTGCAGCCTGATGATAGAGCCCAGCAGCAGCAGTGAGTCTGACTGTGAGCCGCCTTCAGAGGGGCGGGGTCAAACATGGGGTGAATGGCACGTTGGAAGGGGCGGGCAGCTCTAAAAATTACTACATCCACCCTTTCTGCCACCGCATCTCCTCAGTTATCAAACAGACCTGCCGATCACGACGATACGAGTGGACGCTCAAAGCTCATCGATAGATTAATATTCCTTCATCCCTGCGAGTCCAACCTCAGATCCAGTGCTATGGCCAAAGGAGAAGGAGGAGAACAATACTCCAACGCCAGTTTATTGAATAAACCGGTCAGCTCGGATGGCATCAAGCTCGCCAGGAAGGTCTGTTCATGCTTTCATTTGAAAATTCTTACCTTTCTCTAAAAGATCTCAGCAGCAGGAGGAGGAAAAAGCTGGTTTGGACCTGGATATGTGTTGAACATTTGAATGAATGGAGCCCACCGGTACATTGACATTTCTATGAGTCATGTGTTAGCTAGGCGCGCATGTATTATTTCAACACAAAAGTTGAGCAACATATGTCTCGTTAGTGACTTAATAAATCATTAAATGAATGAAATAACTGTTAAAATGTACAAACATAAGCAATTGTTAATATATGTATTGATTTTAGTCGATAAATCAACACTGTTTCCGCTCTTCCTCCCTCCTCTGATTCTCCTCTTATCACAAGACACTATTCAAATCGTTTAAATCAAACAAACTATAGGCTTCATATATTGTTAGACACGGTTAAATATAGCAACTTTAAGTCATAATCTCTCTCTGGAGACTGTAATGATAGTGATTTTCGGTGTACTCATTACACCGGCCACACAGAGCTAAATTTAAACCTCTGAAAAAAATGCTAACATTAGGTGCTCGTCTTTTCTTAACGGCCGCCGCTTAAATATGTTCACATTTGCATTAGCATAAGTTAGCTCCTCAAATTAGCATCCTCCGCTGGAATTTCTCATTTGCGCTATGTTCTCTCTAATTAATTGGCTTTAATTGATTTTAAAATTGCAGTTCAGCGCACTCACCCTAGGAATGTAACGCTGAAAAAAGCGCTTATAGGGTGTTGTCGATTATTAACGGGAGGAATCGAGGCTCCATCTATTCATACGAGTTTATTTGAGATTCGATCGCCAAATAGGTGTGTTTGGTGCTGCGTTCAGGGTCTCCTCTAAAGCCCCCCGCGTCTGAGAGAGGGGAGTCCAGTTTAACACTTGTTGGAATATAAATCGAAATTATTAACAAACCAAAAAAACCCAAAAAACAACATTTCTGTGTTTCAGAAATGATGTGACACAATGCTTTAATTGAAGTAGCAAAAACGAGGCGGAGAACATTTGCATCAGCATGTAAACCCACTGAGATAGTAGAGGATTGTTGTGAAATAGCGTATTAGCAAATAATCGCTTCCTATGTCATTCTTCTGAAACCTCTATTCGTTTGTTATAGAACGTCCCCAGTTAATATGCTGTTTCGAGAAAATTTTGGTGGTAATTCCCATATTTCCCACCGCTCTGAATGCAGCAGGAAGCACCCAGCTAGGCGACGTGTCAGACACGGGGAGCAGGCAGGGGATCATTCCCTTTAAGCTCATCAACAATCACAGTGGTTCACATCTCTCTCTCTCATAAATTGCAGCATTAATCCAAAAATATCCCTGCAACCATTCGAGCATCTGCACTGTTTTAGGAAGTGCATTTGACCTCAGCATGCTCTCAGGCTGCAGTGGCAACATATCATTACTGGTAGCACTGATAACAGAAGCTGTAGCCTTTGAGATAATAATAATAAGGTAATAGGTGGCTCCTGAACACTGTTGGACCTCCCCATTAAATCCACTCTGTGTGAGCACGGGCTGAAGACATCAACAGGCGCATTCCTCCTCTGCTTTAATTAATGTAATCAGGATGGGTAACAAGAAGAGGAGTCGTTTAAGGGGATTGCTCCAAAGCCGCGTGGAGAGAGTGTCACTAATACACTGTCATACTAACACCTTCCTACTGTAGTTACATGTACACTCACTGCATTGTCATTCTAAAACTAGGAGGGGCAAAAATGTATTTGACCTTATGTACACAGGTAGAACAGGTGTAGGAGAATTACAAAGACCAAATAGGAGCTTACACACTGTCAGCAAATATATTTCTGTTGTAGATCTTCGTCTGGCATAGACACCTCTCAACTCTCATTAAAAGCATGACCTAGTAAATAGCCAGGTAGTGCCAACCGTTGTATTGCCAGCCATTGTGCTAAGTCACTAAAGTCTGAATAATTGCGTCTATGTTTTGATGGCGCTGGTTTCTCATTTCAGCCACAGAGGGTTTTGTCATCTAAACAAAGGCCAGGCTGGGTGTATCAACAAGACAGAGACCAGTTCATTCAGTGGCAGCCACAGTGATGTTTTGTGTTGGTGGTGGAATCTAAGATGAGGCAGTGTCCGCTTTCTTATCATGCCCATCAGTGATAAGACTCGCATGTGCCTGCAGTTCAAGGCCGATCTGTTATCTTTTGTCTGAGGCTGTAACAGTGGCGTTCTCCTTATTCAGCACCAGTGATGAAAAATTCTTTGACCAGCTGAAAAAAAGAGGGCAGGCTGGGCAGCACCAAACACAACCTTTTGATTGGCCAGGCAGGGAGGAGGGTATGATTTCACTCCTCTGTAGGCAGGAGTGGTCAGAGCACTGGTTAAACTGGCAGGCAACCATTTGGATTCTAAGCCAGTTCAGCCTGCTGCCAAGGTGCTGTCACCCTGGCTTTTGGTGTGTGTGACACCATGGTGTTGTCATGCCCTGGCACCAATCTGCAGAGATTTGTGTTGCTATTAGAGGAGTTGTTTAGTGTCTGTCTGCTGAGGAAATTATTACATCTACAGTGGAGAAAATGGAGAAGAATGAGCACTTGTTAGAAAACCAAGGGCTTCTTGTTTCCCAGTGGCTGCCCCTGACAGCTGATAAATACACTACATGATGGTTAGCTTTTTGCCAGCTGAACTCTAGGGCGATTAAGAATTTAGGCCACATTCTTTATGAGGCACTAAGTGTTGTAGTCTTAATCGGACTAGAGAGAAATAGTCTGCAAATTGGAGGAACGACAACTTGAAGATTAAATTGTTCAGACAGAAATATGAGAAAGTTACCTGTTTATAAGCCACAGAGATTTAACTGTATGCTGCGGTACAGCAATCGACCTGTTAGGATTAAAATGCTGTTGTCAAGTCTGCAGAATTGACCCCTCCTATAACCACAAGGGCTTGGGCCTGTCAAAGCCTGAAAAGGGTTGCGGACAGCTGGTAATACTTTGCTTTTGGGACACTTTATCCAAAAGTTCGTTTGAATTTTGAATGCGTGATATGCCTGAAGTCAGTGTCATTTGGCAGGCATGATCTCAGTACATCGACAAATCTCATATCTGCTACTTTGTCTGCATTTGTGAAAAAATTTTCTAATTCTAGATCCACTTTTTGATTTAATGTGCTTGATAATTTTACTTGATTAACTGTTTTTTTCTATTTTCTTTCCTTTTTTTTAAACAGCATGAGAACAGGAACAGGTTGTCAATCTGCAACAAGATCTGCTATGCCATTGGTGGAGCACCCTACCAGATCACAGGATGTGCCCTGGGCTTTTTTCTGCAGATTTATCTACTGGACGTAGCTCAGGTGAGTTGGTTGAGATTATTTCATACCTGTCCGGAGATTAAGCAGCGCTTTCATAACACACACCTAAATATAGCCACTTTGCTGCCCTTAACAGACAACCTCAGTGGGAATGGGAAAATATTGTACACCCACCACTGTCCTTTCTATACTTTGTGACCTGCAACAGTATGCGTAGGGGCATTCACAGACTTGAGTACAAGGAGTTGTACATGATCCTTCCTGTGCCCTCAAATCACCTCTCTCATGAGGGCACAACCCAGGACATTGTGACCACCAAAGCTCACCAACAAAGGGGGTGATTATCCTGGAAAAATGAAGAGGTGGAAAAAGTTTCTCTCTTGTTTCCATTATTGACTCCATGATGGGGCTGCACTGTATTAAAAGGCTTACACGGGCTTGATGTGAAAAATGTTGGGGAGGGGCACGATGGTAGCATGGTGAGGAGGGGGCTCGCTTTAATAGGCTCTGACACTAATCTGATGGTTAAGGCCAAAATAGCGTGTAAGTCAACCGCTTCCCAGGGGTTTAGCTTTGTCCAGCTACCAAGATTGTTGATTAAGAGTCTATTGGCCGACACAGCATGACGCACATTGTACAGTTCATCCTGTCTGGCTTCCAGTCAGGCTCATCCCCTCTGTACAGTGCTGGACGAACAGCAGGCCGGCTGAGCTGCCAAGTGGCACCTTCACTATTTGACTTGATTCTTCCTAAGTGCTGCCCTTTGACTGTTGACTTAAAACAAGCTGATAACCACTCACTATAATGTCAAGTTTAATGTCATGTTTTAAAGGTACACTTCATCAAATGGCTTAATAGTTTATCTACACAATTGCAGGGTACATTATAGTTTCAGCTTGCTCATGACATTTAGTATATTGTGGATGATGTGCTGATATACATGTACAATGCCCTAATCATTGTGTCTTCTCCTTTGGCAGCTGGATCCCTTCTATGCCTCCATCATCCTGTTTGTTGGCCGAGCATGGGATGCTATAACGGACCCCACAGTGGGCTTCCTGGTCTCCCGAAGCCCATGGACGCGCTTTGGACGCATGCTTCCCTGGTAGGTTTGACTCTCAATCAGAATCAGCAAGCTACAGCTTAATACTCTTTGACTTTGACACCTTGATATTTAGTAGTTTATTTATTTATTTATCTTTTAAATCTTTTAAAACCCCAGTATGCTAATATATATACCCCAAGCCCCAGTTTGTATGCCTGTTTATATCACAGCTAGATTTACATTTTCATTACAGACATTTTTGTTATCAGGGTAATTTTCTCGAGAGCATCCTCCTTTCAATTACTTGATAATGTTCTGTTATGTCACTTAAGCATTGTCACATATTGGCTGTTGGCAGTTGGGGGGCAGTCTGTCGTCAGCCTCTGTGAGTCAGAGCTGCCAGTGGAAGTTTTCCCTACCATACATTGTACATGTGTCAGTGTTTGGGGGCGAGGCTTTCCGCGCAGACAGCATTTGAATCTTCCCAATAGGGGTTACTACGGGTCATGCTGATGCAATTACTGCTGGACCACTTCGTCATTGCCCACACATGCGTCCATGTGTCCATTCAAGCTCCCTCCCCCACTTTCCTTTTTCTCTCACACACACACAGATCCTCTTCTATGGATACAGGCCATAAAAGAATCTATGGGAACATGTGAAAACTGTGAAATGGTGCTGGCTGGACCACTAAAGCTAAAATGCAAAGGCACTAAGCCTTCCTTTTTTTTTTTTTTTAACTAAACAGATAAAGGGAATTCCTGCAGATGCTAGTCTTGCACATTTCCCTCAGCATGGCCTTTGGTATGGCATTGACAAATATAACTCCTGCCTGCTACCGAGCCTGCTTCTTTCAGCAAGCACACAAACTATTTTTTAGAGGGAATTCCCTTTGAGGACTCAGATACTTGAATATCTGTGTGTTTGAATAGAGAGCTCATATTCCGCTTTTTGATATTTTGATAATATTCTCATACGTTCAAATTGATCCTTTGTTATTTTTTGATTAGACATCAAAATCAAAATGATTCCTAATATTTTGTTGATTCTCTCTGTTTGAGCGTTGCATCAGTGACGTTCCCTCATTAAGCGCTTTGCCTGAAGCTAAATTAATGTTATAATGCTGCCTTACATCTTCGTCTGTGTGTGGCAGTCTGGCTTTGGGACTGGGGGGCCTATGACAGGCCTTATTCACAGAAAGGTTACCGACCCCTTTCCCTTTTTTTTGCTGCGATATCCCCCTCCCCCATATCACTGCGTTTCAACCTCTGAGCTGCCTACTCGCATTTATTTCATATAAGTTATTTGTCTGTTCATTAATATTCCACGACTGTTAAACTGTGCTCTCTGCATTGTCCAAAACCCGCAGACCCTCCTGGATCTCTCATGTCTAAAGGTTTTAGTTCACACTGTTATGTCAGAGAAGTACAGTGTAGGGTGTCAGTGTGAGCGGCTGCTTATGGAAGTTGTCTCCTGTCAGCACAAGAGATATTTTAGAGCTTAGAGTTTAGAGTTATTGAGAGAGTGACACTTTGACAAGACAAGGTAAATGTCTAGAGGGTGTTGGCAGCATATATAATAAGCACCACTGGGATACACAGGCCCGAGGGCTTGATTAAAATATTACCTCCCTAGCTGCTTATGAAATGTGTGTACCTTGTAAAAGGAGGAGCACAACTGGGAGATGAACCCAGTCGTTAAGGTCTCATGTGGACTCCACCTCAGTTTCCCATGTTAATGCTCCGTTGGGTGTAGATACATCGAGAACAGCTGCATAATTAATTTAGAATACAAAGGAATGATCATCCTGTCCAGCTGTTGGTTCGTAGTTCCTCTGGAAGTGTTCATTACCTCTTTGGTAATAATATCAAGCTATGGCAGTTACAGATGTGCCACATATACTGAAATAGCTTCTTGTTCTGCAGCTTCAGATGGAGGTTTCATAATAGGCCAGATCAGCCCTGTGGAAACTACAGTCCTATGAAGGAATTAGCTGTCAGGCAAAGATAATTAACAGTAATAGCTTTTGCAACATAGAAGGAATTTTTGAACTATTATTTGTAAATGTTATTAATCTGCAGAGTAGCCACTGTGAACATAATTTCCAGATGTTAACATTGAATCATCTTTTAATCCCCAAAAATAATAATTTCATGCATACTTTTATTTAGGTTTTTAATTATTTTTGCTCAGTGTTTTTTCATAAAGTTCTTTTGTGCTGAACTTAATTGAACCAATGTGTGCAGGACGAGTACGACTTATAGATCATTATTGTAATTTTCAGCCAATGTCAAGATACTGATGTTTGAATCTCAAAAGTGGGTCATGCTTGCTGCTGCTTGTGCATAGCATCATACATCTCGTGTATGTATTATCTGAGATAGGGCGTGGTAGTGGTGGTGGTAGAGGCGGGGGGATATATGAGGAAGACAGGATGGAGGAATGAGTGACATGTTCGGTCACATTACAGTCACTTAACTCGTAAAAGATGCGAAAAGATAAGTGCGGTGCAGGGAGGAAGCGACAGAGGCGCCCAGAGCTGCTCCATCTTAAAAGCATGTTTAGGAAGTCGGGGGAGGTGCGATGCAGAGCAGGCAAGTTTCTCATTGGTCCAGCCCACAACACACCACATGCGTGAGCCAATGGCGTCTCATCTGTCGGCTGCGAAGGACCTGGTAGGATTTTTAAAGACTGTCTGAGGAATCTGGGAGGTTACTACAGTTCAAGTTGTGGAGCAGAACTAGAATGAGTTGTACTGTTGCTGCAGGGCTACTGGAGTGGTCACAAGTGACAGAGTACAGGTTTCCTCATATTCCCTGAGCGTGCATTTAAATTCATTTTCTTGGACACTGACTGTTCACCAGTGTTTGTATAACTACTACAAATACTGACTGACTGTCTTGTCGAAAATTAATTCCAAATTCAGGAAAGTGTGCAGGTTAAGATATGGGATTAATAAAATAAAATTTTAGTTGTTGTCAAAGCATGACAGTATGAAGTCAAGGCTTCAAGTCACAATTTTGATCCCATTTTTTTCATTCCAAATGTTCACCGACCCTGCCCAGTGACAGCAGCCAAAAGAACAAATTTACATAATGCTGTATGAAACAACCATGTACAGTAATAGAGGCACTACACTAAGTTGCTGCTTAGTTAACACGCTGAGATAAAATCATTCCTTCAGCACGGCTATTTCAGAGGACATTTAAATATGATTCCGGGAGGTGCATCTGGACAGTACTTATATGGCTTACTGTGTCACTGCAGTTCTGCAAGCACAGTGCAGCAGCCGGCTCAGACTTGCAGCCTGTTTGAGGACAGCATGCACTGAAACAAAAAAGAAATTCAAGTAAAGGCGTTACCTCTTACAGACACACAGGCAAATCAAATAGCATGTCTCATTTGATGGGTGTTGGTTGGCCCCGTTTGACACAGGAAATGAGCATTGAAAAATGCATTCCTTTGTGTAATGTCATCTCTAGATAAAACACCTGTTTTAACTTGCACACGACTCCTGCACGATCCCACATTGACGTAAGCCTGCGGTTAATCATGCCACAAGCAGTAGAGAGAGTCTGCTGAAGACGGCTCCTCCTGACATTTCTCTCTGTAAAGCACAGACTGATCATCAAAGTTTGGGTGTATGTAGGCTTAAGTTGATTAGCGGTGAGTCTGCCATGAAGCTGTTTCGTTGCCAAGCACTTTGACTGGTTATTAGTTGCTGCCGATGATGAGAAGTTGCGTCATTGTATTTCTGTAGTATAAGACAATAGCTGGTGGTCCGTTGTGACGCTTGATGACTTCATGTCCTGTCTGATAAGGCTGAAACCCATGATGCGATGCAAAGTGATTAACAATTCCCGTAACGAAGAGAGGAAAAGCATGATGCCCGGGCTGTTTCCTGTTCCACAAGCCGGACTCTTGTTTCCAGAGGTGGGGTTGCTCTCACAATCTGATATGTGATTGGAGAGTTTTGATCAGGCCACAGGAAGTAGGAAGTGACCAATGGGATAGTACTCCTGCATGACTTCATTTTTTTTCCTCTTAAAATGACTTCATAGTGCAAAATCACAGGATGTTAGACATATTAGGAAAAAGAGGAGGAGGAGGAATGTTTACGAAACCAAACGGCATGTTCTTATTCATATCAACTGTTTTCTTTGACTCACACACATACATCCTCCCTACAGCATTTTTAAATGAGTCATATGTAAATAAGATAACACTACGAAGTATGGTTTTGTTTGGCAACATTCCCTCGGTCATAAGTCCTCACATCACCGTACTTGCGGGCCAACCTGTTTCATGCGTGTGAAGACGAGGAACACAGTGTCTCGAGCAATGACAGTCAGTGTTGTTGGCATGAATAGAGTGAAATCCGCCCTTAAGTGGCCACAGTTTGTTATGTAATGAGTGGCCCCTCTCTTCATGAAGACTGGTAATTGTACACAGAATGAGAGGGTTTCATGCTCGAGTAGGATCACGTTTTCATCCACTAATGTTGTTGTTGTTGTTGTCTCTTCTCATTCCTCTCTGCCCCCCCTTCCTCTCCTCTGTCCATCTGAAGGATCCTGCTCTCAACCCCTCTGGCTGTGCTTTCCTATTTCCTCATATGGTACGTTCCTCCCTATGAGAACGGCAAAGTCATCTGGTACCTCTTCTTTTACTGCATCTTCCAGACCCTTCAGACTGTGAGTATCACACTCGTGCACATATGCACATACACACTCACATGTGACTAGTTTGTTGTCCTATATTGCGAAATCAAACATTTCCTTGACCCTGTATTGCACATAAGATTTTTTTTTACCATTCACTCCCTCTCAATGACTCATTACAAAATGAAAGGATCTCATGACCCCATGACATGAAGTAACTTTCATTGTGAGTCATGATTTTTCACTGATTTGATGATCACAAAGTACAGCAGCCTTTCCATAACATTTAGTCAGGAAATCCTTGATCACAAAAAAAATCTAAAATAAGTAACTTTTAAAGGAATAGTTCAAGATTTTGAGTAAAAAAAAATCTTGCAAAGAATTACATGAAAAGATTGATACAGCTCTCATGTATGCTCTGTTAAATAAGAAGCTGCAGCCAGGAGAAGGTTAGTTTATCTGCACTAGCATAAAGGGGGTGAAACAGCTAGCCTGCCTCTCAAAACAATCCACCTACCAGCACCCCTAAAGCTTGCTAATGACGTTATATCATGTTTGTAATATCCATACAAAAACATAACCAGCTGCTGATGGCAGGCTCATACTTATTGTACAGACATGAGAGTGATATCAGTCTTCTCATCTAACTGCCAGAATGTGAACAAAAGACATTTCCCAACATGTTGAAGAATTAACCAAATGAAGAGCTGCATTCATTATTCTAACCTTGCTCCTCTTTTTTCTCTGCAAATCAGTGCTTCCATGTGCCGTACTCTGCCCTCACCATGTTCATCAGCTCGCATCAGAAAGAGAGAGACTCAGCCACGGCGTACAGTGAGTGTCATAGCTTTCGTGTAAAGTTATTAATTATTAAATGAATCTTCACACAGAAAACACAAGTGTAGTGTTCAACCTCCTCGATGACTCAGCATCATTATGTTTCCCTCCAATCAGGGATGACGGTGGAGGTTCTGGGCACTGTTATTGGTACAGCCATCCAGGGCCAGATCGTGGGTATGGCCAATGCCCCCTGTATCCCAGGACCCGGTGACCTTGTTGCAGACCTGAGCAACTCCTCACAGTCTGTCAGACTCAATGAATCAGAGCATGACATTTCCTTGGAGCACACGGTAAACAGACATATTCAGTCATAATAACTGCTTCAACTTTTCTTGGCATGTTCTCTGTTTGGACAATGAAGTTACATTTGAGAAACAAATGGTGTTTGCTCACTGTCACTCTTTTCTTCTCTCATTCCTTCCTTCCAGAAAGCGGCCTACATGATTGCTTCTGGCATCATCTGCTTGATCTATGTCCTCTGTGCTATTGTTCTTTTCTTCGGCGTGAGAGAGCAAAAAGGTAAGGCGTCAATCTCTCACTCAAACTGGCTTCGTCCTTCAGTTCCGTTTAGCATTTATTCGCCTCATTTTCACTTGCATTCGAAGCCAAAATGAGGAGAAAAACTCAAAAATAAGAGATGAATCAGAGATCCATGCCTTTGAAATCATTTTTTATAAAGGTTATGGATAGTTGTCATTGTTCATATACACACTTTTATGTGACCAGATCTATTGTTGACGTTTCTAATGTAGTCCAACAGGGATTCACAGATATAGTTATATGCTGTATGGTGTGACTGTGGGCTGACAGGATGTGTGAGAGCACACAGGCTTGGGGTTAAATTAGAAACCTTGTGACCAGCGACAGGACTAATAGACATCCAGTACAGGACAAGCCTGAGAGGCAAATCCTCATGTAAAATGAACTGGGAAAAAAAAAAGTAGGAATGAAAGAGTTGAAAATGTACACAAGTGGATGTAATTTCTTGCCATCTTTGTTTGTTCATTTTTTCCTATGTTTCCTCTTTCCAGAGTCTTGCCGTCCCAGGTCAGAGCCTATGTCTTTCTTCCAGGGAATTAAGCTTGTGATGGGGCATGGACCATATGCCAAACTGGTCATGGTTTTCCTCTTTACCTCACTAGCTTTCATGGTGCGTACACACACACACACACACACACAATTTTACTCTGGGCTTAGTTAGTGTATGTACAGTGCCAGCTCACCTAACTCTCTATGTCCGGCCTATGTTTGCTTGTTTTTTTTTGGTGACTGATTGCAGCTCATCTAATGTTAAATGTCTGGTCCCAGCCAGAGTTTGCTTGGCGCCTTTAAGCTTGGCCGGGGGCCTGTGTATTTGTGTGTTTAGGCAGGCAATTTTGACTGAGTGAGTCTCTGTGCTTCATCCCACAGCTCCTGGAGGGAAACTTTGCTCTGTTCTGCAGTTACACACTGGGCTTCAGAAACGACTTCCAGAATATTCTGCTGGTCATCATGGTGAGTACACACACACACACACACACACACACACACACACACACACACACACACACAGGTGGCATTTTCAGACACAGATAGGTGCACTGTTCCCATAGTAATGACCACATTTCCCTCAGTGTATGACACCTTGAGTAGCCCATTTGTGTGGAATAAGTTAAGCCCTTAGTTCCAGAGTGCAGACAAAAGCTTCCCTCCCAGGGCGAACACATAAATCGTCTTCAATTACAAGGCTGGTCTGTACCCTGCTGCAAAGTACTGTCTCCTGGCTGCCCGGTTCCGTGATGTGTGTCCACCCTGCCTGAATGCCATCCTATTCCCACAGACAGCCAAGGAGCCATGTTTTATTGTCCTCTCATTCATCTGTCTTGACCTCTCCTCTTATCAAAGAATCACCTCAGATTCTGACAGGTATTAAACCCTGTTAATCCATAGATGTGCCTTCTGTAGCACACACAGTACGACTGTATGGGGTGAGAAAGTCTAGGTTAGCGAGGTTGAAAAGATTACTCGCTTTGATCCTTTACTTTATGGAAAGGATTATGGAGCCAAGGCGCTGACCTTTTTGTTAAAGTACATTTATTTAGTGAAATTACTTTTTAGGGGCTTCAACAGCGTGAGCTTTCACAGACACCTCTCCTCATGAAGTTAGTCATAATCAGCACTGAGAGATCCTAATCCTCACCTTCAGTAGTCTGACGGGATGTCAGACTAATCCTGGAAGCTCAGATCTTGTTAGAACAAAGATAAGTTAAACAAATCAAACTAACAGGCACGATTTAAGGACTTACAACTCAGACCTGCTGTCAGTTCATGGATTACAATGGCAAATGTAATGAAACATTTCGTAGGAGCAATGGGGAGTTAAATGATTGCAACAAACAATTTGCTAATGTGAGGCATGTTGCAAAAAAGCACGCTTTTCGGTAGGTTGTTCTCACGCTTTGCTGCTGCACTGCAAATTAATTTTATTTTCGAGCGCTGGACAGTGTTAAGGTCAGAGTCCATGTACTTTTTCATTTGACAGGAATAGACTGAGGTCAGTCATGTAGAACATGCTTTATGAGGCCTGTTTGGATGATAAAGCCATATTAATTTCTAATTATGTTTGATTCCTGAGTGGGCGGGTGATAAGGCTCACAGGGTAGAGGTTGGAGTCTGTGTCATGGTTTGGAAGATGAAGCTCAGTTACATACTCACAAAATGAAAGGTGCAAATAGGCAGGAAATGAAACTGAAAAGTACATTTACTGAGAGTGAGAGTGAAACCACATGAAATGGCCTTTAAAGCCACAGAACAATGCTACTGAAACACACACAACAGAGAAGAGACAGAAGGGATGTGAGGGTGCTTTATCTCTTAGCTCAGTTTTTCACTCATGTCATGAGAAAAGGTGGGAAAATATTGCTGCGCCGTGGCTTTGTGTTATCTTTACCTTAGAGAAACATGCAGGGGTCAAAGGCCAAACTGATCCGAGCGAGCCCTCTGCCGCCCCCCCATAGAGTCATAGGATGACCCTTGTGGAAGTTTGATTCACATTGAGCTCAAATTTGTTTTGGGAAGAGCTTTAGAAACCTTATTGTCTTCCATTGCCGCTGTTGTGTTTGGCAGATATGAGAGGTCAAATGTGCATCTTTCAGCATCACTACGCAAGCGTTGTCAAACCCAGACAGAGGCTGAAGCATTTTGAGAATGCGTCTAATGTCGTGTGCTTTTCCTGTTATGTAACGTTACACAGATGGTCCTCCTTTGTTGCTTCTGCAAAAGGAGTTTTGAGGAATTTACTGGAACTTCTGTGATTTTTGTGTATGTATGAGAAAACGAAACCAAACAGCTGGCTGATCAGACTTTGAACGTTTTGGGTTTTTTTCCTTTCTTTTCTCCCCTCTCCTCAGCTCTCCGCTACTCTGGCCATCCCCTTCTGGCAGTGGTTTCTGACTCGCTTTGGGAAAAAGACCGCTGTGTACACTGGCACCTTGGTAAGGCCCTAAATCACATCAAAACACCAATTCTAAGTCATATGGAGCCTGAGAGATTGACTGGAATTAAGTCATATTCTGGAAGTCGTAGGAAGGTGGCTCCAGAGACTTGTTCTGAGAAGTAAATCTCTGAACGACAGCTGAACTAACGTATGTCTCTGTTCTTTCCAGTCTGTGGTTCCCTTCATGATCCTGGTGGTGTGTATTAAGAGTAACCTTATTGTCACCTACATCGTCTCCTTCGCTGCTGGAGTCGGAGTGGCCGCAGCCTTCTTGCTGCCTTGGTAAGACCCCTGTTGACTCCTCTTTTTTTTTTTTTTTTCTTTTTCATGTTTTACAGTTGCAGTTAAACACTGACAGGACCAATTGTGACTCTAACTTTTTGTGTTTTTCAGGTCTATGTTGCCCGATGTCGTCGACGATTTCCAAGTGCAGAACCCCGACTCCACTGGCCACGAAGCTCTCTTCTATTCCTTCTACGTCTTCTTCACCAAGTTCGCCTCTGGAGTCTCCCTTGGCATCTCCACTCTCAGTTTAGAGTAAGTATTCACTTAAACACAGTCATAAGTCTTTTAAAATGATTTGTAGGTGTTTCATTCAGTCTTAAGATAATTCTTTATTGATGCCCCATAGGGGAAATTCGGGGGCATAGGGGAAATTCGGGATGCAATACACTGGAACACAATAAAAAAAAAAGTCGAAATGAGGCTAAGCCAAATCTCCCACTGCCCAAATCCCACATCAAAGCAAGGATTTCCTTTTGCTTTCATTAGATTAAGTACAGTAAGGCTGTATTGTAGCATCACATGAGTGACTTTACAGCAGATTCTTGGCCTTTGATCAGCGATTTGGTGCCCTCACATTAAGATCTTTGCTTTGCTAAAAAAAAAAGAAAAAGAAAAAGAAAAAGGATTACCATAGTAGACATGTCTCCTCATCAATGCTAAATGAAAATGTGAAGTTCTTTTGGTTTCAGTTTCATAATTTTGTTTCTTGTTGCTCAGCTTTGCAGGCTATATCACTAGAGGATGCTCTCAACCAGAGGAAGTGGATTTAACCTTGAAACTGCTGGTTTCTGCCGCCCCCGTTGCTCTCATCATAATCGGCCTGGTAATATTGTACTCGTATCCAATCGATGAGGAGAGGAGGCAAGGCAACCGCAAACTGCTCCAGGAACAGAGGTAAGAATTGAAATGTTTCACTCTCTTGTGTTTGCCTGTGTCAGCGAAGTAAAACTGCAACTGAAGACTCTTTATTTTCTCTTGCAGGGACAACGAGGCAGATTCAGAGACAGACTCAACAGAGCTGGCCAACATGGTCTAGCACATTTTAGAGACCCACACACCAATCGGACGATCGACTGGTATTTTGCACTGGGCGGGACCAACGGACCTGGGCCTGTCGGACCATACAGACACTGCCTTGTCCAGTCACAACTGCTGCTGTTCCACGTATACAAAACTTGACTAAAGAACATTTTCCTGGCATGAAATTCACTCTTCTCTTCTGTTCAGTCAGATCTCAAAAGCCTTATTTTTTGTAAAACATACTACTTTTGAGTACTGTGCAAAAAAATCTTTTTTTTAAAAGGTTGGCCTTGGTTCGTAGTTGAAATTGTACAGAACCATGTAATGTGATGGGAGCGTGTTTTTTCAGTGCTGCCATTATTGGTGCTACTCGCTGAAGGTGAACAGTTTCCATCCTTGTACATAACACATCGGACCTTAATGACCTGGAGCACTGCGCTAAAAACAACATGAACATTGTGAGAAACTTGAACAACCAGTGATGACAAGTTAATTTCAGCCCCATTTTGGGCTTAAATTCAAAACTGACACCTGTGCCGGTCACTTGCTCTTGAGTCATTGACTTGGTGTTTATTTTGACATGTTTAAATGTGTTTTCTAATTTTTACAGTTAATCCTCATAGTTTACCTAAACCAGTCAGCCCATTTATTTAAGTGTGATTCCATCGCATTCCCCATCCCATCCGGCTTTTTATTAAAAGAAGTCTTGATAATGTGATGTTGGAATAGTGGCTGAATAGTAACAGCCATTCTCTGAAGGGCTCCTTTTAGTTCTCCATCATATTACTAAAACCACTACAATAGCAAAAGCAGTTAATTCGCACAAATAGCTGCAATGTTTACCCAGCAATAGAATTACTCTCATTATCTTATTTATCGGACAGCTACTGAAGACAGAAAACGCTTCTTTCCACGAGGTGCTGTGACACTGAGCGTAACTGTTACTACAGCCGGTACTAATTTAGTGATATCATTATTTAAATATTTATTAGTTTTGATTTTACTGTTTTTGAATTAATATTTGCTGGAAAAGTCGTGCTTCTTGCAGTATTTAAATCTATTTAAGGCCTGTAAGGTTCCAACTGAATAAGAGGTTTCAAAAACAGGAAAATGAGTCAAATTTTAAAACATTCACATGCCTTTTAATGCATGTTGCCATCACTACTGTCTTTGCTCCGTATGCATTCAAAAAGGGAAGCACATAATGAAGAGTGGATGTGGGAGTGCACTGGCTCCCTTGAGTGTTTTTTTTGAATGTGTATTCTTTTTTGTATATATGTGTGTTTATTGAAGGAACAGCCAGGATACTTTGTGATCATCTCAATCCCTGTCATAAAAGTGTGGATTGACATATTTCATATCCATTGATATGGAAATGTGTACATACAGTGTCATATGTTATACATACTGTCTACATCTTTGACATGTCGTTTCTGACAACTGGATTGCCGACGTGAAAATGTTTGTATTTCGTTCGCTTTATTTTATTTTATTTTCTCCCTAAAGCTTCCTTATATACTGTACATGCCAACATGGTGCCATTTTCACTCACTAAGCCTGTAATAATTGTACATCCTGTAAATCTCTTCCTGTTTTTTGTCAGTGTTTTGTCTTTTATGGATCTGTCAGTGAACTTCCCTCATAACTCTTGAGGCTGTAGCCAAATGTGAGCTTTAACCCCACAGGGACACACAGAAGCCTTGTGTACATGCCTCCTGTGCATATGTATATTTTGTATGTAAACCTGTAAATATCTTTGATATTTGTGGCTGCAAGTGAAATGAACTTATGTACACTGTACTGTAGTTATTTAAGATAAAATGTTGAGATTGAAAAAGATTTTGTTAATAAATACTAATTGATAAGTGTACTGTGAACGAGTTGTCAGCATTTATGGACCTGAAACAACTATATTACTCAAGCTCAAACCAGTTTAAACCAGAAGAGGTGTGTTTTAATGTCTATACTTATATATAGCACAAACATTGTGTATAATTAACGAGAACCCAAGGCCTACTGAAGAAACAATGATCAAGAGCTACATATTAGTAAATTAAAAAGACCAACAAATGATCTAATATGGATTTGAAAAATGTGCAAAATAACAGAAAAAATCACCCCATGAAACACAGTATGATAAAGTATTTTATTATTATTGAGTTTAAAATGCTGTATACACTGTCAGCAGCCCTTCAGTTCACCCTGGTCAATTGACACATTAAGTGTTACTAATGGTGAACTGCTGCCACCTAGTGTCAGGTTTTCGTCGGAATTAAATAAAACATTGATAAGCAGAAAATAAGTTTAAACTTAAAGTAAATCAATCCACTACCTGTTTTTTCTTTGCTCCTATTTTATTGCAGCTATGTCTATTGTATTGAATTAATTAAGTTTTATATTGCCATTTGTAAGCCTCATTATCTTAATAGTTGAGCTTATGAACGTTATGGTGCTTTTTAAACATTAAACAGTAAACATACTCAGTTTCATTTGGCTACATAAAGGAAAATGTGCATAAATACAGTAAAAGCTTCAGTTTGAAGTCAGGCGCTTTTATTTTGAAAGACGAACACTCGAGCCGGAAGTGTTTACATTCCGCTTTTCTGCAGCAACGAGCACAAAACAGCTCAATATCAGAGCGATTTCTGGCTGATTTTGCTCAATGTCTGTTACTATCAAACTGAAGCTACAACGACGTTAGCTGCACAATCGCACAACGTAAAAAAAAATCCAACACCCCCACTTTTCTGCTTCATGGACTCGTGAAAGCTTTGTCGTCCTCCGCTAGCTAACGCCGCTAGCTTGACATGGCCGCTAACCCTCCAGGAGCAGGCTTTCAGAACAAGACGCGGGTGGCCATCCTGGCGGAGCTGGACAAGGAGAAGCGGCGGCTGATGCAGAGCCAGTCCATGAACAGCCCCGGAGCCAACATCCCTCTGTCGTCCAGACCCAGCCTGAAGGAGGTGAGGGACAGCGCGGAGCAGCAGCACATCGCCGCCCAGCAGAAGGCCGCCCTGCAGCACGCTCACGTCCACTCGTCCGGCTTCTTCATCACTCAGGACTCCTCGTTCGGAAACCTCATCCTGCCGGTGCTTCCCCGGCTGGAGCCCGACTTCTGACTCTAGACATTAACGGCAGATCACATGCAAATGATACATGCTGTTCTGTTTGTGCTCACGTGTGACCTGTAACCATTCTAATGGTGACTTAGCTTCCAAACACTTGCAGAATAAAATATGGCATTTGAAAGCAGCCAGTGTTGCTCTATTAACATGTAGATTCTGCTGTAATTACACAGTCGTTATTGCCTTCCTCTTCACTGATGATGATACATGCCATGATATTAGAGTGCAATAACTCATTAATAACATTCAAGTAAGAGTTGACCCTTAAGGCAACTGGACTTGGTTTGTAGTTCAAGTAGTGTCCAGTTGCTTTTGATTCAACTCAAAAACTATGATCTGGGATGACTGAGATTCTACAGAGTCATTAAAACACGAATTACATATAAACAAAGTTTTTGGGACAGAAATATGATAATGTGAATTTCCCTACTGTGGGACGAATAAAGGAATATCTTAAAAGAGAGGTGGATCATTTGCACAAGGCAAATGAAGGAGGGTAGAAATGGGCAATTTACATAAGACTAAATGAAACAACTATGCTTTAGGGAAGGAGTAAGTTTTACAAAAGCCTGAGAGGCAAGGCAGGATTACTAACCAGGCAAAACAATTGGCATAGGACCCTAAATTGCACCAGAGCCCAAAGTTCACTGTGTGTCAGTCAGCTGCACATAATTTGATTCATTGCAAAACTTTATAGGAATTTATAACATTTAAGATTATTGTGAACTAAAGTGATCATACATCGCTACTCACCAATCGTGTCTTTAAGGGGCCAATGTCAAAATGCACTGACATGGACAATATTTATGTCCAGGGGTAATGACTGGTTTCTGTGAATGTTGATGAATGATTAAACTAGAGTATACTATAAAGCACAATATATTCTCTGTTGTGTGCACTGTGTTTTTGTCCCTTTGTGTTTGCCCACAATAGATAGTGTATTACTTCCAGTAAATATTTCACTCACCTGGTAATAAGCAGAAGGTCTGTCTGCATTGGAATCACGGGCTCTGCGGTCTGCACTCGATTGCCTTCGCCTGGAATCTCGTGCGAATCGATCGCCGAGCTGATGCTATCGCTGATGCAACACAGTGACAGGTCCACCAACCCGGCTCTACTTACCCACGTCTCATTGTAAGAAGCCAGGTTTTGAGGTGAGTCGGCAGGTTGAATGGTTAGGCTCCATAGTCGACTAGAATTGCTTTAAGATAAACTGAAAATTTAGCTACTGAAGTGGTCAAGGGTTTTAACCCGAAGCATCAGCGGAGAGATGTGACGTTAGCTGCACATGGTTTTGTTGCTAGTTAGCTATATAGCCTTAGCCGGCTTGTTCATTCATTATCAGCGTCACGTTAAAGGTGAGCTGGCCAAGTACGATAACGAGCATGCGATCTTAACGTTGACTAAATTCTTGACATATGGACGAAACTGGCTATTAATTGTAAACGCAAAATCAGCTAATATTAGCCAGAAGCTCCTCCTAAGTACTTAACTCCAGCCTTTTCAGTGGCTAACTTTCTCGGGTAGACTATACCTAAAGCGATTGAATAACAGTCTAATGGTAAATCCGGCATATAGGAAATTAAGTAAATTGTTGTTTAATTTGTTTAATGTCAAAATTTAGAATGGATCCTAGCTGTTTGTTGCCACCCATTATGATGCAATTTTGGTGAGATTACTGGGAAACAGCCAAGTCAGGTTGGACAGATGTCATCACGTTATCTTTGTCTGTGACTCAGAGCAACATTGAAGTGAAAGTGATTTAACAGATAGATTTTTATACCCTAGAAAGCCCAAGCGACTGCCAGTAATTCATTACAATGCTCACATTCATCTTTTCCTAGTCAGAAGGCCCTCCTGCATCATGGCAGATCAGCTGAGTCAAGATGAGAAGTTACACCTCATTACCAGGAACCTCCAGGTGGAACACACAAACATCACACACTCAAAGTGATTAAAGTTCTCCAGAAGTTTGGTCTTATTAATCTGTTGAATGTGTGTACTGCAGGAGGTCCTTGGAGAGGAGAGGCTGAAGCAGGTTCTTCAGGAGAGAGAGCTGAGGGTGTACTGGGGCACAGCGACCACTGGCAAACCCCACGTAGCTTACTTTGTCCCGATGTCCAAGATAGCAGACTTCCTCAAGGCTGGATGTGAGGTGGGTACATCTAAAGAACATCATGTCTGTTAGTTAAGGAATTTTCATTTAATCTGTGCCTTCTGTTTACCAGCAGCTTACACACCTGTTTTTTTTTGTGTCTTCTTCTTCTTCTCCTCAGGTCACTATTCTGTTTGCAGACTTGCATGCCTACCTAGACAACATGAAGGCTCCCTGGGAGCTGTTGGCGCTCAGGGTGAAGTACTATGAGCAGGTCATCAAGGCCATGTTAGAGAGTATTGGTGTGCCTCTGGATAAACTCAAGTTTGTCAAAGGAACTGACCACCAGCTCAGCAGGTCTGTTGCGCTGATGGTACTCAGAGACTTAAATTGCATTTATTTAACATTACATTATCTGAAACAGACAGCGGTGTAGCTGCACCCTATATTCTACCCTAAACTAATGTTTTAGGTCTGTGTTGTCATGTTTGTCAGGGAGTACACTCTGGATGTGTACCGTCTGTCCTCCATGGTGACAGAGCATGATGCTAAGAAAGCTGGAGCTGAGGTCGTCAAACAGGTGGAGCATCCTCTGCTGAGTGGTCTGCTCTACCCTGGTCTGCAGGTAATAACACTGTACTACATAGAGTACTAACTGCTGGACTCATCGTGCTGATTCTAAGTAGTGATTTGAGATTTCTCTGGGTCTCCCCATAATCCCACTGATAAAATGAACTACAGTTATTACTATAATTATAGTGAAATGTCCACTTATGGTTATATAAATACTACTACAACCCAGATTCCATGAAAGTTGGAATGCTGTGTAAAATGTATATAAAAACTAAATGCAATCATTTGCAAATGAACCATGTTTACCGACAGTGGTTTTACGAAGTGTTCACGAGCCCATGTAGTAATGAGTCTTTCCAGGATGAACCTTTCATACCCAATCATGATACTATCACCTGTTACCACAACAGGTGTTTTTGGATCATTCCACAACTCTTACAGTCTTTCATTGCCCCTGTCCCACTATGTTTTCACATTCTGTTTTATTTATGCTTTACACAGTGTCCCAACTTTTTTTGGAATCAGGGTTATAGAACAGCCAGCAGATGTGATCCTGAATGCTCCCTCACACCTTGAACTCCTGTTTTTACATAAAAATTGTATTTGCTGTTATGATTGAATGTACTAATAAATGTGTTTTCTCTTTGTCTTCAGGCTCTAGATGAGGAGTACCTCAAGGTGGATGCGCAGTTTGGAGGAGTTGACCAGAGGAAGATTTTCACTCTGGCAGAGAAGGTACCGTCTTCCTCTGTCTTAACTCATTTATTTTAACATTTTACTGTCTGGTTTTCAACCAGCCAAAAACAGCACATGTCACACTGATGTTCAGATCGCTCCACTGGCTTCCAGTTGCTGCCCGCATCAAATTCAAAGTTCTTACACTTGCCTACAAAACTACAACAAAAAAACAGCTCCCTCCTATGAACACCATCATTCAGATCTACACTCCTTCTCTCCCTAGGCGTAGGTCCTGTCTAACTTGAACTTTGTTTGATGGCACTTATCCACGTTGTTAAAAATGAAATGAAACTGTACAATTGTAGAACCCTTTACTCTCTTTCTTTTCCTTATACTGCTGACCTCTAACCTCTTCTTTTTTGTTTTCAACACATATTTTATTCCTTCAGCTATTGTGTAATTTGATGATTATTAGATACGTGGCTCATTTTTGGACTAAAATGTTTTGTTTAAGTTTGAGGTCTTGACATAAAGAAAACAGACTTGAAGATAGTTTTTAAAATTGATGGACTATGGACTGTCACAGCAGGGCAATCTTGTAAAATAATTTTCACAGTAAGATCTATATAGATATGTACGGAATATATAACATGAATAACTGTAGCCTTTCATTTGTTTCCAGTACTTGCCTACTCTTGGCTATGCCAAACGCTCCCATCTGATGAACCCGATGGTACCAGGACTGACAGGGACCAAAATGAGCTCCTCAGAAGAAGTATGCCACAGTAAAAATTATATGACGATTCTTCTTCTGTTTATGGTTAGTCATAACACTATCTTGTGACTGCAGGAGTCAAAGATTGACCTACTGGACTCCAAAGAAGATGTGAAGAAGAAGCTGAAGAAGGCATTCTGCGAGCCAGGCAACATCCAAAACAATGGAGTACTCTCTTTTGTCAAACATGTCCTCTTCCCTCTCCGTGGAGGTAGAAAACTCAACCCATTGAATCGTCTTCTGTTTTTGTGGCTGCAGACATCTCTTTCACTTGTATAAAAATATAAATGAGTTGATTATTGGTGTCATTGTGTTTCAGAGTTTTGCATCAAAAGAGACCCCAAGTGGGGTGGAGACAAAATTTACACTGAGTTTGAAGAGGTAGAGAAGGACTTTGCTGAGGAGGTAAAGTGTAGACACACTTGTTTATTTGAAGAATTAAAGCCTGTCTTGAATTATACTTCTGTTAAAATTATACCTTTTATACCTCTGTGCTCTGGTCTAACCATCTGTTATCTCTCGTTAGACCATCCATCCAGGAGACCTGAAGGCCTCCGTGGAAGTAGTACTAAACCAACTGCTGGAGCCAATCAGAAAGAAGTTTGAGTCTCCGGAGCTCCGCAAACTTACCAACTCTGCCTACCCCAACACCTCAAAGACGAGTCAGTATTTTACCCATCATTCTCACTGTGTCGTCCCTTTCTCACATCGTTTTAATCCTTTTAATCCAAATACAGACGTGTGACTAGTTCTGCATAAAGTGGGATATCTAGCTTCATGTAGTGACTTGCATCATTTCTGTATGTGTGTGTGATCAGAAGCAGGAGGAAAGGGTGCCAAGGCTGGAGGTGGAGGTGGAGGAGAAGATGATGAGCTGGCTCCCTCCAGACTGGACATTAGGGTGGGCAAGGTCATCAGTGTTGAGAAGGTAGGACTTCAAGATGGTCACTTGATGACTGATCAGCTGATCAATGTTTCTTCAGATGATGAGTGTTGAAATGATCCACCTCTATTACAGCCCTCTTTGTGTTCATATGGGTTTCTTTGTTGTTCAACTCCCAGCATCCAGATGCTGATTCACTGTACCTGGAGAAGATTGATGTGGGAGAGCCGGAGCCAAGGACGGTGGTCAGCGGACTGGTGGCCTATGTTTCACAGGAGGACTTGCAGGACAGAATGGTGTTGGTGCTGTGCAATCTCAAACCCCAGAAGATGCGAGGGATTGAGTCTCAAGCCATGCTGCTGTGCGCCTCTATGTGAGTGTTACTGCTGTTTGGCACAAAGGGCACATCCCTCAGCTTCTTCTTTTTTTTTCCTAAATCCACCTACTCTCTCTGATTGGTTGATTTGTAGTGAAGGGGATCCCAGGAGGGTGGAACCTCTGGACCCTCCAGAGGGGTCGTCACCAGGAGAGCAGGCCTTTGTTGAGGGATATGAGACGGGCAAACCAGACGACAAACTCAACCCAAAGAAGAAGGTGTGGGAGAAACTGCAGGTATGTGTCAGCCAGATTGTACTGTTATTGTTACTGACAGACTTATTTAGTTAATTCCAGTAAGTTTGTTATTTTTTCTTCAAAATCAAAAATTTTGTATTTTAGTAAGTGTAATTTTCCTATAATGGAAATGAATTAACTATAAGTACATAATGCCTGTATTATTTTTCTCCCCAGGTCGACCTGAAGATATCAGACGAGTGTGAAGCTCAGTGGAAAGACAAACGTCTGATGACCAAACTAGGACAGATCACATGCAAGACACTCAAAGGAGGCAACATCAGTTAGATACACGTTCATCACATTCACCACTGCAGCTGCTCCTGCCGGCCACATCGCAACAAGAACACTCAACAAATCGCCATGGCAACTGATGGTCAAACTTCTTCTGGATGTTATCTTGGAGAATGATGGGACATTGATGCCAAAAGTCTTACATGCTTCGGACTGACTACAACAATTTCACTTTGACTAAATTAGACAAATAAGAGCCATGTGCAGCAAAAATATTGAAACTCATCGACCTATGACTCATTACTCATTCTTTTCTTAACCAGGGGTTAGGTGTTCTTAGTACACTTAAATGTACAAATATAACTGCATTACTGCAAAAAACACACACTGTTGCCAGTTCATGAATAATTACATTGATTAATGTTGTAGTATTGGTTGTTTCTGGAAGTAGCTGATAAAGAATCTCAGGTGTAAAAAGGGACTTTTTTTTTGGGAAAATCGCACTGTGTTGACTGCCTTCATGGTAAATGTCAGGACAGTGGCCAATCTGCCAGACGTAATAAGAATGGTTTTATGGGTTTCAAACATCAGATGTATATAAGAATCTATGTTATGTACGGTAAGACATAAGGATGCGTGTTGGGATAGTGTAATACAGAAATCAATATCTGGGCATAAACTGTCATATAATCAAATAATGCATCATCTCTGATATCAAATAAACACTGTTGGAATTGTGGTCAGCAGAACTGAAATATATTTGTGGTAGATAAGCGATACTGCATGTGTACACAGGTGCCACATCCTTTAAGACAGAAAACAGAACAGCATTTTAATACACTTAAATTTTATTTATAGAAGTAATAACTGTACATAATTCTTTATAATCATCAAGATGTTTATTTTTGACCCATTACAAAGAGTCAGTATAATTCACTTACCAATGATTTTTCTGGGGGAAAGCATTTTGTGCAAATAGTGTTGAGCTTGATTTTCCACCAAAAAGGCTTGGGCCAAAGTTTTAGATACAGAACATTTAATAAAAACACTGACCTCACACTAAGTCTACTCCAGTGTATCAATCATCCAGGGCCAGTCATCACATCTGTAGCCCTAAAAGTGGTTTTCAGATGAAATAGATTCTTAAATATTTCAGATCTGTTAGGAAAAGGTGACTGACAGTGCTACTAGTGGAAACAACCACACATAAATAAATAGGATACTTGTGTTACTGTTTTCCCTAAAACCTTTCTCAGTGTGTTGGGATGACTTTTACTAAACTCAAGAAGAAGATTGTGCAGATTATGTAGAAGCATTTAATTGGTATTTTAGCAGTTGCTGTAATCAAATGCTTTTCTGTCAAGTCTTAATTGTTGACCATATGTAGCTTTAAAAGTGCCTCTGCCCTAATTGAGAAAATATCTTTCACTCATTCTTGTGTATGCAGCATCCCTTTTTTACTCTTCCTGATATATCTATCTACACAGTGAAAAGCTGGGTATAACAATTTGTTTTACTCAGATCTTTAAGCAAAGAAAGCGATAAAATACTGATTTGTCCTGTAGTGGATGCTGTCAGCCTTTTCTGACAACTGCTTGAATCCCCTTGAAAAGTATGTATTATATTACAACAGGGAAAAAACTTAGACAGTAAACTTCTGTACAGAAATGCTTTGTCAAGACAAATCCTTTTCTCTGAGCTGCAGTGACCACTACCTAATTCTACCTCTGGGAGGCGATCTCACACAAGCCAAATATTTACAGTTCAGCCAATGTACACCATGTCATCCTGAGGGGCCTTAATAAGAGATAAACTATAGCTTAGAAAAATACTCCAGAATAAAGCTATCATAAGAAATTGGGAGCTACACTTTTTTTTTTTTTGCATAAATATGTTGGAAGGCCATTACAGGCTAAGGCTTTTGGAGAAGACTTAACACACACAACACTCTGATAGTTGAGTTACATGTCTCTCAGTAACGTCAGTCCTTGCTGTGAGTTGTCCTTTTACTTGCTTGTTCCTCTGGCATTAGTTAATCACCCAAACGCTCTTTCAAAACAGTGTTTCAATTGTGTCCGCTGTCACTCTTGTAGCTGAAGAGGAAAGATGAGAGGAGGTTAGACATTATAGCATCAACATAATACAGTTACAGGAACACAAGTAATGACTAGTCCGTCCTAATCGAATTGAGTTACTGAGACATGATCATGAGGTTCAGGTTATGGCTGATGGAAGCACATGCTTGCACATTTGACTGGAAAAAGCTGTAGGCGAGCCAGCAGCAATTGTGTTGTGTTTGTGTGGAAGGATGCTTGTGTGTGCACTTTTCTCTTGTTGGTGTAGAGAACAAAAAATATGTTCTTTAAGGCAAAGTTAAACTGCTTCGCTGTTCAAGATCATGGTAATGCCAGAATTTGCATTCTGCTTTTTCATGACAAGAGAGTGGCAAGTTGGCTATTGATTTATGCTGGCACTGAATCAGCCTTTAATGAGTTGCAGTACAGTGAAACACTGATGAAGAAAGTGGGTGTCCTTCATGACTTTCGCAAAGACAATGAGAAAGTCACATCATGGCTGCACTTACTTGTTGTCTCAGGAGGAGTTATTCCACTCATATGTTGTACTCCTCCTATTGCTCCACTTCCTTCAACACTGAAGTCCATCTTTCCTGGACAGGAAACAGGAAGAGTCGGTGAGGGACTGACGCTCCCGTGGGCTGGTTTCTTAGCTACCGGTGGAGGAACTTTGTCAGACTTCACCCCACCATTGTAGAGAGTGGCGGCCTTTGATTGTTCAGACACCTGCATGAGCTCGGCCGCTAAGCTTTGCTTCAAACTTGACTGAGCCTCAGGGGTGGAGGCGGGTGCAGTCTCTATGACAACCTTTTTTGTGCTCCTGGAGAAGATAAAGCTGGCGGTAGAGGCTGGCGACTTATGCATGTCACATCCTTCAGGTGATTTCAGAGACAGAGCCCCGTGTTCACTGACACAGCTGTAAGGGGGTGATCTCATGCCCAGTCGGGATGGAAGACCATCTCTTGAAGACATGGCTGCAGTTTTCATACGTATGGCTTCCTGTAAGCGCATGGAAGGGGCGTTTTGTATCACTGAGGATGTCTTTATTGTTGGAGGGGGAGATTTTAGTGACAGAGACTTGCGGATGGGCTTCTGTGGAGTGTTCTGAGATCCTGGGATTGAGACTGGGCAATTGTCCTGAACTGGAGCCCCTTGGTCTGTTGACTTGTCCTCCAATGGAGCTTTCACCTGATCTTCAGTCATGTTGACTGATCTGAGGCGAACCATTTGAAGCAGGGAGGGAGTGACTAGAGGTATGTTAGCGTCTTCTTTGGGAATGGGTGCACTTTTGTGGCGGGAAAGGAACTCCTTGCTTCTGGCGTCTCGATTTGCTATGCTGGGCTGCCTGCGGAAATTAACCCCGTGGGTTAAATTCTCTGCTGGTAAAGGGGGTGCTACTGGGACAATAATTGGAGATTGGGCACTGACAGGAGACTCGGTGTGAGACTGATCTTCAATTTTCAGAGAGTCTCGCTTCAGGAAGCTGCTGGGAGGAACTAAAGTAGACACAGTCACTGGGTTCTTTGCCTTTGTTATGGGTGGTAGAGGTGATGCCTCCACGGGTGGAGATGGGACACTGTCAGAAACTGTCAAAACAACTTGCTGTACTGTTGTGCAAGAAGTCTCATCACTGGTGTTCACTGTTGAAATTTGCACGACGTCCTCTGGTTTGGTGTCAGTTACTGTTTGTGGAACAGCACAGGGCAAATCTGGAATTTGTTCATTTGCAGATGTCCCAGCTTCACTTAAATCCTCAATTGTTTCTCCAACTTCCTCTGTGGGTCTTTTTGAGACATCCAGCTCTGTGATGCAACTGTCCATCACATTTGGCACACTGTCTGCCACAAAGGGTGGAGGAGGTGGAGGAAAGTCAACCTCATCTCCTCCATCAAAAACAGAGTCTCCTTCCATAGGAGGCGGAGGAGGTGGCCAGCAGGACTCTATAACATGGATCTCCTCCTGTACCCTCTGTAATTCCTCTGGTGGCATAGATACCGATGAAGGGGGTGTCTTTCTTGACAGAGGAGGTGTAGGGTGGTATGCTGGGGGAGGGGTAGGTGGTGGTGAGGCCTTACCTATTTTGGGGACCTCTGCAGAAAGCATCTGCACGGATGTGACCTCACTTTTGTCCGGCTCATTCTCTGTCTTGTCAACTGAATCTCTAACCTCGATCTGTGAGGAGGCTGTATGGTCCTCAACAGGTAAATTAACTTCTGTCGTGTCATCACTGCTACTTTTCTTTTGCTGTCTATCCACTGAGAGCTCTGTTGTCACCAGTTCCTCTCTGTGCAGTACTGTCATGGGTTTCTTCATGACAGGCGGGGGATCTTTCTTTGGAGTTGTCTCTTGACTCTCAGGGTCCTTGACTTCAGTGCTGCTACTCTGCTCTTGTTTCTGAACATCTGCATTTGTTTCCACATCCTCTTGTTTGGTATCTGGACTTTCCCTATTCTCCAGCTCCTTGTGAACACCTTCAGGACCTGATGCTAACAATGTCTCAGGTTTTGCTTTACTTTCTGACAATTCTGAGACAGATTTGTCCAAAGTTGATTCTTTTTCAACTAAAACTTGGACCTTCTTGCTGGCCTCAGCCTGGGTTTCTGCTTGTTTAACTGTGCTGTCCTGGGTCTGTGCTGGTTTCTGTGTTGCTTCGCTAACATTAGGACAAGGCCCACACATGAGCTCAAAGGAGCGTCTGTTGTGAACCCATGCCTCCGGAGGCGGGGGACATGGTGCTTTGACTTTGGGAGGTGGTGGGATGTTCAACAGTTCTCTGACTTCACTGCTTAAAGTCAAAGAATTTCTTTTTAGAGTGAGTTCTTTGTCATCAACAGTGGGTGGAAATCCATGTGGAGGCAGACTGTTGCTACATATGGAAACATCTGGATTTACAGCCTCAGATGTACTGGATGATAGAGAGGTAAGAGAGGAGGAAGGAGAAGCTGCTGAGGATGAGGCCCTAGACATTGATCTCTCTGGTTTGACTGGTTTCTTCTTCTGTTTGTCGGGGGAGGTCGGGGAGATCCCTTTCGGCGAAAGTGTTGGAGTGCCACTCTGACTGGAGTAGCCACTGGAAGGGGACATGGTCCGTTCAAATTTACCCCCTTCCATAGGAGTTTTCTGTGGGGAGGAGCTGCTGGATTCTGTTGCACCTCCTACTTCACTGGAGAGGGTCAGTGTAGGGCTCAAAGTACACGAGGAAGCATCTAAAGAGCTGGACTCAGTGGAGTTTGGGACAGTAGTGGGGATCTTAATGGTGTCTGCAGTAACAGATTTTGTTTCATCCTTTGCTACAATATTTTCAATTGCGTTTCCAACCTCTCCAGACACAGAGTCATTGAGATCTTTGCTCTCCACCAGAACCCTGGTGTTGCTCCTGATCTTATTACTATGCAGAGAGTTTGTTCTCCGTGGAGGCGCCGGGGGTTGCTTGGTCTTCATAACTGATAGACTACGATTGAAATTCTGTTTGCTCTTTGCATCCTCCCCAGCAGCCACTGACCCCGAAACACCAGACTCAGATCTTTGACCTGTAGCAACAATTTCACTTTTAGAGCTGTGGTTGCTAATCATGCTAAATGAGTTATGGAGGATGACAAGGTCTGGGTTCCCAGTAGACTGCTCTGTCTGACTTTCCTGCCCATTTAGACACACTCTCTGTGAGTTAACACTATGCGTGCTACCCTTAGAGGACACAGGGGAGGAGTTTGAAATAATAGTCTTCGAAGACTGTGACTCGCTCCAGTTCGACCCTGAAGTTGATGTTGGCATCAATGTGGAGTCGTGGCAATTTTCAGTCTGGGAGCCATCACCATCTGATCTTCTGGACAACAAAGGGCTGACTGATGAGTCCCCGGATGCCAGGCTGCTTTTGCTTATAGTACGGACACTACTGCCATGGTTTACACTGCTGCCACGTGTCCGGCTGCTGTTGCGGTCGATCTCTATGACTTCAATTGAGGCTGGTAAGACTGCATTAGGGATGATTGTAGACAAGTAGGTGGCTTGAGGAGATATGGACATCACTGGGCCCTAGAAAAAAAAACAGAAATAGGAATTTCACAGTTGTGATAATGGAAATGTCATGAATGGTCAAGACAAAATATGATAAAAGTTGCCATACTGTAACTGATTGAAATGGATTCAGTCTGACCTGGGGTTCCTGAAGGAAGCTAAACAACGCTGAAGGAGAGAAGGAAGAGGAAGTGGTCATGCCAGGTACAGCAAGGGACTTGGGTCTTAGGGCTGGGGGGCAGAGATGGGAGCCAAAAGTCTGTTGGTTGACCGGCTGCTCATCTTGATACATTGTCTGGAGGTGCTTCCTCAGTAGCTGTTCATCTCTGGATGCCTGCTTTGGAGTGGAGAAAGGACCATTCTTAAGTGATGACAAACATGGATGTTAAAAGTATTCTATATGAATGAATGCTTCCTGGAGAATCCTTTACCTCCAGCTCTGAAAGGTGCACCCTTGCTCCCTCCTTATTTGCCACTGGAGTCCCTCCATCAATCGTAGGAATGACAACAACACCTGACTGACTATTTTTGAGCTTTCCATCGTGATTAGGGGGCTGGGTAGAAACAAGCTGCTGGAAGGTTGAGCTTCTGTGCAATGCTGGAAAGAAGGCAAATTACTGTCAGTAACATGTTTACCATCAAGGATACATGATGTCTATTGATTCAGCAAAGATGGTGGTGTGGACATACCAAGCTCTTTCTGGACCTGGTTGGGAATACCCATGATGGTGGTCCTCCTGCTCCTCCTCCTGCTTTTGTCTAATCTTTTTACTGGATTCAGAGGCTTGAATGTAGAACCTGAGAGACAGAGGAAAAACTCTTATTTTGTCTTATTACAGTAACTGAAATTTAGGAGTTTATTTTTGCAAAAAAAAAAAACTGAGCAGGAG
The DNA here is from genome assembly GCA_037975185.1 of Centropyge bicolor. NCBI lineage: Eukaryota > Metazoa > Chordata > Actinopteri > Pomacanthidae > Centropyge > Centropyge bicolor. The sequence goes on from JBBMOC010000005.1 coordinate 2,648,776, forward strand.
AAGAAATTGGTGAAATACTCGGACTACGGTATTATAATGAAACCCAATAAAATATGTAGGGAAACTGGCTTGTCCAAAGAATTTTAAAAAGCATGCCTGAAATATGGATCAGAACACCAATCACACTTTCTTAGTGCACACACAGACCCACACACATACACACAGAAAGGCATAGTTTGCCTTGCAGCTGTGATATGCAGAGGCAGCCGCAGTGCTGTCTTCAGATGCTTAGAACTTTTGAGTAACCAAAAAAAGCTTCGGCTGTGTGTATCTGTGAGTGAGTGTGTCTGAGTATGTGTGTGTGTGTCAAGTTCCTTTTCCTTTGATTTCACACCATAACTGCAGAGGCACCGAGCAGCTGGGAATGAGACGTGCATGCTAAATAAGTACATGCCTGTGACTCGTCATAAAGCAATAAACTCAAGAACAAAGCTCAAACTGCTTTCACAGACACAAGCACTATGATTAGCTCCTATTTCCCTAAGATGAATGAGATATGGATGCTTCCTTTCCAAGTCTCTATCTAAACACACGCACAACCACACACAGGCGCGCACACACACACACACACACACACACACAAATACAGGGCTGTCGTTTACCTTGGCGGGTGAGCACAGGCCTTGTCGACACAGCAGATGTTACTGTGGTATCAGTACCCCCGGCGGTGGATCTTGACTCTGGAGAGCCACCTCCGTCCTTGGAGCTGATATCCTCTGGACGCAGAGTGTCTGTGGACTGCAGGGGATACACACACACGCACACAGCAGTATTTAGTTAGCTGGCATTCTTTGTGTCTAGGAAGCGAAGGAAAAATGATATGTCATCCACAGAGCTTTTGGGACACTTACAGCAACGCTCTCATCGTCAGGAAAGTTCACTCCATTCTTGTGTTCTGTGTGAACCAAATAGACAGATCAGAACTTAAATACATTCAAACTGCATCCATAATCACACATATACAGCATCTATAATCAATGTCAATATTGATAAAAATGTGGGTTAATGTTGAGCTAAAATTTAATCGAAATAATAACATTTAAAATAAGTGAATCTGATAATAATTATTGAAAAAAACCCTGAAGCCTATACCTTTAATCTACTTCCATCTGATAACACCTAATATAATGTAAAGTGCCTACAGTATGAATGAATATGTTTTCATAGTTATAGTGATGCATCTGACCTTCCTGCTGCAGTATCTTGAGCCCTTCCTGGGCCTCAGTGTGCAGATCCTCCAAGTACTGTGGCCTGCTGCCCTCAATGAAAACATTTTCCTGGTAGTGCTGTGAGGTCGTGTAGTGGACCGCCAACCTCTTCTGGTCATCATTCCCCTTCGGGCCAGCTACTGGGATGGTGGAAAAAGAAAAGGAAAACAGAGAAGAAGACAAATGTAATGGTTTATATGATAATATGGATAATATGATCATGGTTTATATGACTTTACAGCAGTTTATTACACTTTCATCCTCATTACAGTTCAGCTCTTTTTTAGCTCTTTGAGCCGAAAACAACACACTTTAATCATCAGCTGTGTTCAAGCCATTTAAACTTCATTTTCCACACAGAAGTCTTTCCACACATATTCCTCTTAGGATACAAACAGACCCAACAGGTGTCCATTTGCCAAAACATTTATCAGCTTTACAGTGAATCCTCTGCACCTCCACCTGGCCTAAGTGTTTATCTGTGCACCTTTGACGCAGCACACTCTTCAAATCTCCTCAGCCAAGCACTTTGATGGGCAGACGTCCCAGCCTGAGCAGACTCCCAGCAGTAAACTATTGCCTTGCTAATCTCCCCTTGTATCTCTCTTCCACGCTAGTCCATGGAGGATTAGATAATCTGGATTGTAAAGATGCCACCGGACCCCCTGCTGGGGGGCCTCCTGCGTGGGAACTGGACCGGGGCTCTCCCTGCATGGATTGGCTTTCCTCAATGTCAAAGGACAAATTCAGTCGACCGCACGGAAAGACTGCACAGAAAATCGAGAAAATAAAACCAAGTTCTAGTTGGACAGCAGTCAACATACAGTTGGCAATGTGGTCCAGTCAGATGTTGTTCAGTTACACTAAACTACAGTATTGGCTTTTGCAGAACTGTACAGTCTGAAGCAGTGATGCATGTATTTTGGTTTTGTCCTCATGTTGTTACCTTGTGGGTGGAAATCAAGAGATGGCCAGCTTTATATGATATCGCCTCAAATATGTGCACACAAATGACAATATATGTTTCAGGTCTTTATACTGTTGCACTATTGCTTAAGACAATTATTTTTGATGTGACATTAAAAAAAGCTTGATTATTGACTCTTTATATTTGTTTACTTATCATCATTATTTTGATTAGTTTTTGTCTATTTTTATTAGCGTGTTTCTTTTTAGCTGTGCAGGCTATGTAAGAGATATAAGTTCTATATTGTCTGTTATTAGCTTTTTAAAGGTCAGCATGAGGTGTCTGCTTTCCCCCCCATTGTCACTTTCAACACTGTGGCTCTCAGTCTCACCTGGTCAGGTAACACTGTGCGTCTGTGGATGTACATACTGTACATGTGTGTGTGTGTGTGTGTGTAAGGTAACAGACACTCCTTCCCCTCTCTTCCTGCATTCACACAGGTGAGGCAACCCAGACACAATGCCTTCCCCTGTGTGTGCCTGTGGGAAATCTCAGGTCACTGTGAACCTGCGACTGTCTGATGCAACCCAAGGAGTAGAGACGAATTTTATTACTAAACATACAGCAGAGCACATATTACTTACATTGAATTAGCTGTGCTCTAACTACCAGTCGTGATTAATTGGAAAAGCAGCCCTCCATGAGATTCCTCCAGACCCCTGCAGGAGGTTAAGGGCTTTTCGTTGATTTAGACAATCACCAAAAAAGTCAGTTAAGCCCTTTAGCTCATTAGAGAGGACCCCCACAAACTGCCTTTAATGCTGATTATTGTGTGCTGGTGGGTCTGTGTTTGTGAAACACAGAGACAGTGACCGACACACAAAATCAGCAATCACCATCACATCTCTGCACAAAAGCAAATGAACATGACTAATCCATCATCTTGACTGTGCAACACAAACTTTGTGGGGTACATTAAGTATTGGAAAAATGTCAGCTTAACTCCAGAAACCTCATTCAAAGCAAAGTTAAAGAGTATTACTGCTGCATAAACCGGGGTTCACTTCTGTCAGTCATCTAAAGTCAAAGCTCCATCCTGCCAAATTCCTCCAAGTGAGTCAGCACTCACCCTTCTTCTTGAAGACAGACAGCAGAGAGTGGATGCTCTTCCTCAAGTAGATAACCATGCCTACACCAGCTCCATAGCAGATACAAAATCAGAATATTGTGGTGAAGCAAAGCTAAGAGTCCAACAAGTCCTCTTTCTGTCAGTGGTGAGAAAAATCAGTTTGTTTTACAAAGAAGATCCGGATGAACTCTGAGGATGAAAAAAATGACAAAAGTGTGCCAGCAGTTTGTCTGTGAGTAAAAGAAGCTCTCTCCTCCTTCTGCAGAGAGTCTGAGTGACTTGGGAAGGACAAGTACACAATAAGATCTGCTTCCAGCCAAGCAGTCTGTCCCAGCTGCCTTATCCCTGAGTCTGATACCCTCCTCCCTTCCCCCTCTGCTCTCTCTGTCTCTCCCTCTATTTTGCTCTGTCGCTCACACTGGCTCTCTCTATTGCCATTCCGTCACTATTGTCAAATAAAGAACCCCCCCCCACCGGCAAAACGGCTGTCAAAGTTTGGCTTTCAAAAGGCATTCACCCCCACTTCATTGAGTATAGGCCGACACGTGTGGCTGTGTGTATGCACGCACCACGCATGTGAATCTCCAGCTAAATAGCAAATTAAATAAAGTGAATTTCCGTCTTTACTTGAATAAATTTTAGAGCCTGCAAAGATAAAACTGAGTATAATTAGAGACAAATCTGACAAAAATAAACACTGTTTTGTTTTCCTTCTGTTTATCTCTTTCAATGATCTTGTGACCCCTCCAATTTATCTTGAGACCCCCCGAGGGATTCAGACTCACAGATTGGGAAACATTTTTTGGGGGGGTTACTGGTTTTACATTGCATTAGTTGTGTTTGGGTCAATATGAATATTTCACAGTATATTGTGGTGTGAAATACTACCTTGATAATTAAATTACTCAAATAACATGGACATTTAAACATATTATAACAGCTGGCACAACTTACATGAAATGATACTTAATTTAAAATCTCTTCACAACTAGATCCTCAGAACAACAAATATCAACATATTTTGTTGCGAAAGAAAACAGAAAATATAATAATTTAGACTAAAAAGATCAAAATTGTTATTTTAAATTAACTGCATTCTTAAGCTCTGCAGCACTGGAGCCATTGCTCCTCGTGTTTATTGCTATTAATTCCAATTATGCTTATAATAAAAGCTTGAACGACACAATAATCAATGATACATATTTTAGGGTTACACAGTTCTATTTATTGTCGTCCTTTCCCTAATGAAAGCCTTCAGCCTTCGTGCATTCCGCCTTCATCTGTCTGACGCTCTGTCTCATTATTTAAGGACTACAGGGGCTGCATTTGACAGTAGAGGTTGTGTCCTCACAGTGAAAAGCTAAACAACCATTTCAATGTACTGTAATGTCTTCCCCTCTCTTCTGTATCACTGCGTCCAGTACCGCTGCATCTCCAGGGCCCTCTTTCTTCCCTCTGACAATCTCAGCCCCTTCACATCTTTCTTTTTTCCTCTGCCTCTCTCTTCCTGTCTGCCCCTTTGCCTTTTAGCCACAGAGGTCTAGTTTGAGTTATAAATAGCTGACACAGGCTCGGTTCATCATCGCAGCTCCAATGGCGCTGTGTGTGTGTGTGTGGATGAGTTTCTATGCGCCTGCTAATGTTTCCTGACAAATTGCAGAGGGTATGAAATATAACACGGCTAAGGGGGGAAAAACTAAAAAGGCTGATTCTGTGCCAAACAAGCAACCGGTGCCATGTTTCAGCATTATTTCCCCACTAGAGAAGCAGCACTTCGGCCCACTTGCCCTCTGAATGGGTGTTTATTCCCAATAAAGTGACACAGCAGGGGGCTACAGCTGGCTCATACACCCGGACCAGCTGGAGGACTCTAACACAATTACCTCCACCCATACACCCACCGTCCCTCCTCACGCGGCACCAACACCCTACTCCTGGCACTGGGAAATGGGTGTGGATACTAAGCTCCTCCAGTGAAGAAATCTCCACCCCACCAGTGTCCAGGGTCAGACTGGCCGGCCCAGGGTGCTGGCGGAGGTTCAGCCGCGGCTCGAGTGGAGGCTGGAATAAGCCTGAGGCCTTCAGGAGAGCAGCTTTATACATGGGAGTCATGCCAGAGGATTAACTCTGCCAGGGGCTTAACCTGTCCAACTCTTTACCTTAAACTCTCTCGCTCCTGGCATTTGTTTTTCCTCTATCAACCACTTCTCATCTCAGTCTTCTTCTTGAAATGTCACATTATGACTCCTTTTTTAATTTATTTTACTTTAGACCAAACTGGATGATATCACTCAGCCGACTAATTCATACTCATTAACTCCTAATCCATACTAATTTGTGCAAGCACTTTACCAATATGAGACATGTGGGAGCTTATGTGCATATGAACACCACTTTGTTTCGCAGTGATGTGGCCTTATAAGTTCCAAACACTCCCTTTCCTCAAAAAATAAATCCCTTCCACGCCCACTCCCCTCAATGCAGACCTTTACTAAGTGCCAATATTGGGGGTCTCTGGCCCAGCTTGCGTACCCCCCTGTTGTTAACCAAGACCCCTCATATCAATATTCATTAGAGGGCCTAAAGAGACACCATCTGGTCTTGGGGGAGAGGGCAGAGGGGAGAGAGGGGCTTCGAATGCCTTTGATTCAGTGCACACAAGGCACCATTCCACTGCACAAGCAAAATAACACAGAGCAAAGTAAACTCTCACATTTTGTCTATAAAAAGAAAGACATTACAAATATTCAACTCCAGACTGCAAAACACTCCCTTTAAACATTTTCAAATCAAGACACTGTACCTTTTTAAGGGCTATTCAGAAGTTGTTTTTAAAGCATTTAATACATAACGCTAAAGATAACATCATAAATCAGCTGGGCCAGACTGCTGGACAAGGTAGCTGGACAAGCACCCGTTGGAGGACAATCGCAGTTCAGGCAGCCAACAAAACAGGGCTGTTAAAATGTCAAAGGGCAAAAAACACACGCCTCATTAGTAAGAGCCACATTCAAAATAAGGAAAATGATTTGACGTGCCATTCTCTTTATTCTGATTTACGTCTCATGCTGTGGGTTTGAGCAAAGAATTACTTATTACTTATTAAAAATACTGATGAGAAGGAATAAAGAAAGTAAAATTCTATACAGTACAGGCCAAAAGTTTGGACACACCTTCTCATTCAATGCGTTTTGGTTTTGGTTCTGGACTGCCTGACCTCCATTTCTTAAAGTAATGATGGCCACTCGTTTTTCTTTAGTTAGCTGATTGGTTTTGAATTTTAACAGTTGTCCAACAGGGCTGTCGACTGTATATGAACCTGACTTCTGCACAACACAACCGATGGTCCCAACCCCATTGATAAAGCAAGAGATTCCACTAATTAACCCTGATAAAGCACACCTGTGAAGTGAAAACCATTTCAGCAGGTGTCTACCTCTTGAAGCTCATCAAGAGAATGCCAAGAGTGTGCAAAGCAGTAATCAGAGCAAAGGGTGACTATTTTGAAGACACTAGAATATAAAACATGTTTTCAGTTATTTCACCTTTTTTGTTAAGTACATAACTCCACATGTGTTCACTCATAGTTTTGATGCCTTCAGTGAGAATCTACAATGTAAATGTCATGAAAATAAAGACAGCGCATTGAATGAGAAGGTGTGTCCAAACTTTTGGCCTGTACTGTATAAATATAAAAATTCAAATACAGCCAGAAAACAAGTTTAAAGTTCAAGTTTAAATTGTAATCATAGTTTATCAGTTGTATGATGATGATGAATTGTATGATTTTATATTTTTTGGTATAGACCAGATAGGGGAACATTGATCTCTTTGTGTCAAGACAAAGTGGCCCACCACACTGCTTCAACAGCAGGATGACATCTGGGATATAATACTGCTTATAAATGAAAAATATATAAACTCAACTGAATCATTTACAAAATAATCATACAAGAATGACAGAGAACAATGAGACACTGACTGATCTATTTCATAAAAAGAAAATATATCAGTTTTAGTAAAGCAGACACAGACCTTGTCTCTCTGAGGAGGGATGACATAGATGACCTGCTCTACATCAACAGTGTCAGTGCTTGTACAGGCACATATAACATCTTGCTCCACTAGAGAGCGCTGTATCAACTCTCGGTCTGGACTGCAAGTATGAGACTGCAAAAACAGCAGGTCATCTTATGTTGACTGTAGATACACAGGGGCCCATTTGTACTGACGCCGGATGAAAAAGCAGCTAAATGTAAAATATGACTCCCGGTGGACTGACCAAGCCCAAACTCTGACGCTAACACACACACACACACATACACACTTATTGTAAAATGTAATCCTATTAGCTCATCTCATGTCCTCAGCTCACCCATCATTTGCTGTAGACGGGAGAATGAAGGATGTAAACAGAGAAGCAGAGAGAGAGAGAGAGAGAGAGAGACTAAAAAGTGATAGCTGTTGCACCTTTGTCATAACCTCAACTTCAGTATCAGGTGAGCACACAAGCCACTGGGCCATGAGGAGTAACAGGGTTTCCACTTCATGCTCGGCTGGCCTTGAAAACAGCCACTGTGTATGTATTAATGGGTGTTTGGTTCAGTGCGTGCTGGGTTCACTAGGAAAAAAAAAAGTCGGGGGACATGGGGACACAGGGACAGAGCTGTGAAGACAATGTGAATGAGCAACATAGGTCAAAAAGAAAATACTGATAATTGTGTTAGGAGCAACATCTGCAGAGCCTGGGTAGCTTCACACAGCATGAACAGAACACATAAGGAGAACAAGTGAAAGCAAAGACCCTTTTATACCCAATCATGATACTATCACCTGTTACCAATGAACCTGTGGAATGATCCACACGGGTGTTTTTGGATCAGTCCACAACTTTCACTTTTGTTGGTTTGAAACATGTTGCTGCCATCAAATTCAGAATAAGCAGATATTTACAAAAAATTTGATTCTTTTCATGGAATTTGTTGGAAGTAAAATATAGGATTAGCAGCCTTATATATTAAAATGGATTTACACTCTACAGCATCTTTACTGATATCATTCGATACACAGTGGTGTGTCTGTCCCTTGACCGTAATGATTGGCTGCAATGTCTTTCTCCCCCAGTTGCTCTTTCCATCCCTATAGACAGAGGTAATGAAACTGCCAGAGTACAGGAAGAGAGGGTTAAAATGTGACCAGCAATAAACCTTCAATCCCCCCCAACACACAAGCACACATACACATGTGCACACATACACACATACACACAGGTGTCATTATTCAGCTCGTTGCTGCTTCCCTGATTTGTATTCTGTGGCTGCTGTAGTGGACTTGAGTTATGAGCTCCCCTACATTGAGTGGTGTTGTATTAGCCAGGGGGAGAGCGAGGCAGGCTAACCTACATCCTCCACGCGCACATCTAGTGGAATATTTCATGTATCTTGTTATGATAATATCTGGCACCGCACCGTCTGTTCAGGTGGCCTGCACAGAATAAAATATGAACCATGAGATTAGACTCAGTATCTATCTGATGTGAGCTAATAGTGGTAACAGGGGCATAAAAACCAAACATACAAAATGTAAAACTTGCACTACAGGTTCCTGGAGATGACAGCAGAACGACAGCAGGAGAGGTGAAGACAGAAGGGCAGAGACGTGAGGAAGGAGGCTGAGGAAAGGCGAGGAAGGGCCGAGGAAAGAGCTGGGAGCGGGGAGGATGCAGGGAAGGACATAAATCAGTGAGTACAGTAACTGTCACTACCCATGAACCATCTGCATTTCCGAATTCCTCTGGGTGGCTCACAGAGCGAGCGAGATAAAGAGGGAACAAGAACGGAATAGAGTGGGTTGAATTGAAATGGGGAGGAGGACGAAGAGGGCAAATGAAAAAAGAGAGAGGGAAGCGAGTTACTGGAGAACTGGGAGAAAAAACGTATCATAAAACTTTATGAGATCTGCAAAAATTCTGAACCCCAGATTACCTTGTGGGCATATATCGTGTGAATATTATGCTTTTCCAGTATTAATTGGATTATGTGAGAAAATAAAAAACAAGAGACCATTTTATCCTTTTGTCACATGAATACATAAGATAGCAGTTATAAGACAAGGCGCTTTGATAAAGTTAAGGTTTAACTGTGGGCAGCTTCAACTGGTCTAACAAGGTCAACAAGGTCATTGCAAGATTTTAGTTATAAGAAAAAAAAACACTCAGTAGAAATATTCTTTGCTTATCTTGTGTATTTTAATACACATGTCTATATGTGTATTGGTCTTTTTCATGGTTTTAGTGTTGGTGGGTGTCAGTGCAAGATATTTAACCATCTACTGCTCAGCTACCACATTTGGATAAATACAAGTACAAAAGAGAATAAAAGTGAAACAACATCAGATTCTAATAGAAGAAGGTAGACTGACATGCTATTCAGCTGAAACTGAACTAATCAACAAGCAAGGTTCCTTAGTGGTTTATGTTGTACTCTATATCGTCTTAACCAAGCCCTGTCTCACTTCACATGAACTCTGTTTGCTCCACTTCTTAATCCTGACCTGAAGCAGGTTGTGCACCTGAGCTGAGGTGACTGATTGCACTTCAAGACACAAACACGGTGCTAAACTAAGCTGCTGCAGCACCCACCGTGCTTAAAAATAGTAACTATCACTCTTTTTGTAATTATCCCTCCCTGGCTCTCTCCTCCCTGCTCCCTCTCTCTCTCCGTGATAAGGGGATTGTGGGTATTTTTCCTCAAGGAGGATGGGCTGTTTTTTTGCTCCTTGTCGGTCCAACTTAAAAGCTTTTTGTGAGGCAAACCGAAAGCTCTGTAAACACAGAGACAGATATGGATGCCTCACAGCAGAGACACAGTTGACCCACTGTTCGCTACACTCATCTGCACTCTTAATACAAGATAATAAATCTATTTGTTGCCAACTGGCGTGGGAGTGAGCACAGGAGTCCTGTGTGTGACCCGGGTATGACACCACCCTGTCAAGAAGACAGACGAAGCACAAGTGTAGAAGGTATGTCAAAAAATGAAATCTGTCTTAATGGATTGTGTACGTGTTTCCAGTGCAGAGACAGAGACAGATGCCAATAATGTGACAAAAACCCTGGAAAACTCCTCTAAATTCACTTGCATTAGTAGTCAGTAAAGTCACATCACCCTTTTATATATAGATATATTAACTTCTGGCCAATCCTTTTTTTAAACACGAAGACATGAAGCCCATAAGAAACACGGGCAAGGGCTGGAATAGAAAAAAAAGGCACAGGTGCTGCAGGTTATTTGAGGGCATGTCTCGCTAATGGTGAATGGTCTCATTTAGTATGATTGATGAGTTAATGAGAGACCTACAGCTTCCGCACAGACTCATCTTCCAGCAGGACAGGACGGGACAGGCCCGACGCCCTCGAGTCTGATTCCTTTGTCAAACCCCAAACCCCTCCTCACTAAAGTTTGAGGACCCGACCGGCTGGTTTTAAATGAAGCAAACTTCTAAAAGTCTTGGCAAAAAAAAGCAGTAGCATATTTTACAATATAGTTTTAGATAATTAGGTTTTTGGACTAATATAAGCTTTGGGGAAATTTTGAGAAGACTGATACCACACTCATATCTGGCCATAAATATCAAGCTAGAGCCAGAAGCTCTGACCAGACAAAACTAATTAACACATGATATCTTGTCTGTTTAATAGCCACAAAATAATATAAAATGTCAAATTGTGGTTTTATGGGTTTATGAGTTGTACAGTGCTAATCTAACGCTCAGTAAGAAAATGTATTTAAAATAAATAAATAAATAAAAAAGTACATTTACCAAAATATCGAACAATGCCTTTAAAGCTGTTTCAGTTAAGTCAGGATTTACACTTGAAACACTTTGATATGTCTTGGAGAATTTAATTATCTCAGTTTATCTCAGACAGTTGTTTTTAATAAGGCAAAACAAAGATTTGAAGTTTAACTGTTGCCTAACACTTATTACATGTTTTTGAGTCCTCACTTCAATTTTTCTTTATGAGAGTTCGTCCATATCACTCTTGCCAATCATTGAAGGCACTTACTCGCACTTACTGTACAAGTCATTGATTTCATGGATTTCCGTATCTATCCTGTTATCAAAACATCTCTTTTTCATGGACGGAGACCCGCGAGGCATGGAATATCACCAGAAAACCACCTCTGAGATAAAGACGTCTATTTTACAGCGAAAATTTGTTTCACGCAGCTTTAGCAGCTTTTCACATTCCCAACCTCCTCGACCTTTTCTCAATTGCTACAATGACACAAAATCCAAATGTCACAGTCTGGTTTGTCTCATTAGTGAATCAGAATTTAGATCTGCATATGACTTTCCTTTTAGCCAAAATGTCATTTCCATCATCTCATGGTCTCATCCTCCCCTGGAACTTATAGAGGTTGTAAAGATTTCCAGACATGCGCTTCTCGGGACAATCGTTCCTTGTTCTTTTCTGTACATGGACACTCTGTCTATTATAATGGATTAAACTCATGTGATTCAGGCACAAATTGCTGAAACACAAGGAATGAATATAGAAGTTGTTTAACAATGGAAAATTTAAAAACCGGCCTTCAGGGTGAAGTGCTCCCTCCGTCACCGAGGAAATATTGATCCTTTTCATCAATATCAAGTGTGCTGTGAGGCTTACATGAGAAACACATCTGCTGCCGCCATAAGAGCTGAGCTGTGAGGCACAAGTGAGGAGATCGACAACTTTAAGTTCATTTGACTGTGTGTCATCCGAATCACACTGAACACATTAGGCTTGAACACATGCTCCCTGTTTTCATTAGGCCACCTACTGCACAGGCAGTGAAAGTACTGGTTTGTTCATCAGCAATATAAGTGCTACAATGTGTGTACGTGAGTGACAGACAGAGAATGAGGGTTGTGTGTGTTAACATGTGCACGAGCCTCCTGCCCACAGACAACAACGTCCCATTCTGCCAATTGTGAGCCCAGAAACACCCTCCTCCTCCTCATCACTCTTCCTCGGTGAAATCCCATTATTCACGGCCAATGAACTAAGCTTCCCCTTTCGTAAACAAGTCGAAACCATTTTGACTGAATCGTTTTGAAAACACTTGTAAATCCGCGTGAAAAGACAACAGTGTGTTTGGGGAAACCTGCTGCCAAAATGCTGAAGTACAAAAAGTGGCCGAGGCTGGCGCTGGCTCGACACCATCTGCTTGGCACCGGCACCCGCCTCCTCAGTGTAACCTTTTCTCTGACATGAGTCCAAGGTCTCCTGACAGCAGTAGGATGACATAACTTAAGTTGTTGAAGTTAATTATAGCTGGTGTCATCCAAGTATTACACTTTATACTGTATATATATTTATTTTATTTATTGCAGAAAAAGCTGCTTTATACCAGATTTAGCCACCTACTTTCCATCTACAGGTAAGCATAAACACTATGAAACTTTCATATATAAGAGCTTCTGTATGACTTCAAATGAGGCTCAGGAAAATTTGAAGCCTTTGAAATGAAGTTCAAAAATAATTTCAAAATCTGTAAATGTATGTCACATATTTAAAATCTATAAACTTGAGAAAAAATAAAGTTTGTGAGTCATTTCAAAATATCCCGTGGATTCAGAAGTTGTGTTTACATTCAATGTTTCTCACCAAAACACATTGTGTGTATCCTTTAGGTCTGACAATTTAGTTGAACGTATATCTTTGCAAAGCAGATTTTTTTAAATATTTTTAATACTACATCATTTACATTAATGTTTTCAAGCTTCTTCCTTGCATGTTGCTCACACACGTGCTTACACGACATTGTGTGCGATTCTTGCTCTGTTCCATATTGTAACTTTTGTTGGCAGCAAGTAGTTCAAAATTCATACTTGCAATATGAATGTGTTCATGTGTATGTTGCCATTTATATAATTTGTACAAAATTTCATTAAGACATTTTCTAATTTAATTTAAATTAATTATAAAATTTAAAAAGTGCAAATCTTATCTACATGTCACAAACTTAAATTTCTCACGCAAGACTTAATTTCCTGAGGTATGTGAAGGGTGATAGACAATAAAGGAACATCATCTCACGAGCTCAAAATCGTACTGACCTTTATTTGAGCCCATAGTCCTCTCTGACCACAGCTAATGTATATTTACTGTTACTGTAATTTCAAATGTGTGACAGGGATTTCTTTCAAATTCATCAGTGTCTGTGAAAGTTACACTGCATCATGTCTCACTTTGCCTAAAAGAAGCCTAAATGGACCTAAGAGACTTCACTTTTGTAATATGGGATTTAGAGGCCTTAGCATCCTGTTATGATGTAAAATGCTGATTCAGAGGCATTTTTGTGTTGATTAAATTAACATTTTTGTGGACTAACTGAACAGCTGGTAATGGTCAAAGTTTCTTCATTTTTGGTTAAATCAATTCAATCCAATTAGTTTTTCTAACCCGAGACAGAACATGCAAGATTGTTTTTCATCAGAGTCAGGGGAAAACTCTAAATGGGCACTTTGGGTTTTATTTCATGTATAACTGTATTTCCATGAAGCTTAATCTGTGGTTTGGTATCTCTTTCTTCTCCATCAGCAGGGCAGGACCTGCTTAGCTGTGACTGTCACAAGTTTCAAATTACTGATTGGACACAGTAGTGTTGGAAAATGAAGCCTAACGTCAGCATTAAAAGATGATTTTGTTACCATCTCCATATGATAAACATCAGATCCCAGGCTTGACCAGGGTTGAAATAATGACCTTTGAAAGGCGAGGTCACAAGCAGTTCTGTGTGATTGTGTGCATGTGCTGTTTAATGGTCGGGTCTGATGCTTTAATTCAATTTAGGTGGCAATGCAGGAAGCCACTGGACTGAGCACCATTACAGAGCAATCCAAACACTGAGTCCTTTCATACTGGAGGCAGTGACATCACTCTGGTGCACAGGATTTAAGCAGCAACATGGTGTATGCATTTTATTTATGTATTCGGTTACATGAAATGAATTTTACAAAAGCACAAAGTCCAATGACACAAAGAAAAATGTAGTGACTTATTTCCCTTGTCACCTCATCAACATATGATATTTTACTGAAAATCAGTGTTGGACATATAAGGGAAGAGTGTGGGGCTGGAAAACCAAAACAATGAGCTCAAAGATGCTAAAGGGCTCTGTAGAGCTGAGGAGAACTGCGGAGTCAGGGGAATAGAGTTTGTCAGTACAAGCGACCCCCTTTTTTAAATTACACAAGTCATTTGATCCACTGTTCGTATAAAATTGTTGACTAGTGCAGGTTTAATTAAGCACAGCACTGAAATGGAAAATTAATCTAATAAGTGGTGCAATGGATCACTGCCTTCAGGTAGTAATCATGTGTTTTTTAAATGAGTAATGAGCCCAACACAGCTTCCAACCATGGCCGAAATAACAGGATTTCTTTCCAGCTTAAGTTAAATTTGGAACGGGTTATCACACAGGAAACTTCGGAATAGACACCACATACACTTTCTTTTTGCATGCATGAGACTTACTAACGGGTTGTGGATCATTTAAAAGGAATTATCCTTCTTTTAAAGTATTCTGGAGAAGCCATCCAATGGCTAAAAACTTCCCATGCTACATTTAGGACCGGAGTATGCAGACTAACCACGATTGCATGCCGCCAAAAGCATCCTTTCATTTTGAGTAGCACAACAAAAGTTCCTACTGCTCAAGGGCACGAGAGGACAGGATAGAGGAAAAGGGTAGCTCCCCTCATCTCCAAAGAACCCGGGCGACACTTTGGTGTGACAGGAGAGAACATGATGTTACAGGTGAAAAATTGATGATGACAATTAAAACAGGCAGAGCCAAGCCTGGCAGTGGTGCCATTAAGGTCTTGAGAGTTACAGGAAGGAGGAAAGCAGTGATGAATGAGAGGGATTTCTCACTGACTTAAAACAGACTGTGGGCTTTTTACTTGGTCTGAAGCACAGTCAGACTAGAAAGTTGTAGGAGTAGAAGGGTAAACAGAAGGAAGTAAGAATACGCAGAACTACCTCATTCTTCCTATTGTTTTGTCTCTTGTGTCTTTAAATATAGTTTCAAACTAAGACTAAAAGACATGGAATTGAGGTTATATACTGTATGTATACCATCAAGATGTAGCTGAGGGTGCAGGTATCACTTGCCTGCATGACAAGCAGGGGAGAGCAGAGAGAGGTGCGGAGAGAAACAGCTACAGAACATAAAAGATCGGGGCTGGAAGACGAGATGGGGCGAGGCGTAGGAGGGGGGAGACAGCAGAGACGAAAAGTCATCTTGTCTTTATCCAACTGTGTGTTGCCTAAGCTCTCTGTGGGGAGTCGGTGGCACACAGTAAATGAGATCTTCAAAGGAGGACCAAGAAGAGAGCGTCTTAGCCCCGCTTACAGAAATCAAAAGGCTTAGGCAAGCCTTACCCAGCAGGATAATGGAATATGGAATATCACAACCCGCACAAGACAGTCGTAATGAAAATAGCAGGGAAATCTGCGGGCAGCCTTGTTCTGGAATTATACACAGCCCTACATGTGTTCCTCTCTTCTCCTCTCCCCATTATATTCTCGAGACTAAAGTCACCTTCTTTTCGTTCTGCCTCCCTAATTCTGTCATCAGTTTTCACTTTGCTTCACCTCTCAATTCTTCATTGTCCCTAAAGTCACTATTTTTTTTTTCATTTTTCACTGTCAAAGGTGAACAGTGAGAGTAAATCTCACTGTGCGTACATGCAAATGTCTCCACACTGGAATGTTGGAAGATAAATAACCAGCCAACAATTCAAGGTCAACAAGATAAGAGCGTAAAGGAGAGGAAGCAGAGGGGAGTGTGAAGGAGTGAGATGAAGGTAAAAGGAAGATAAGCTGTGTGATTTCGACAATATGCCCTAATAATTCAGTTTCAACTTAACAGTGACACTGGTTTATTTGACGGATCTGACATCTCATCTTAGAGCAAAGACACTCGGAGCCAGTCCACCCTATGATGAAAGCCAGCTGAGGTTTCTCCCTGCAGACTGGACACTTATGAGAAGCTAATATGAAACATCTGGAGAACTGTCAGCTGCATTGCATGAATTCAAATAAACCTCAAAAGAGAATGAAAGACCCCAAGAATGAGAGGATGACAGCACAAAGAGAGTCTGTCTGTGTGTGTGTGTGTGTGTGTGTGCGTGCAGCTTGAGTGTGTGCCTGGGTCCCTGTGCGTCACTGACCACCTGTGGGTGCAGCAAAGTGAGTTCATAGTGAGCTAATCTTATCCACCGCAGCCACCGTCCTGGTGTCCACATCACCAGATGAATAAGCATCTTTGTGACTTTGAAGCCCAGCTGGGCACATCTCAAGTCTGCGCACCATATTGTGCCTTTTAAAAGTTTGTGTGCAGACGAACACACGCAGCCATTGGTAACTGTTGAACTATTTGAATTTATGAGACGGCAGTGCGACTGAGCCAGGAGCAACAAAATTCAAGTAAAACAGTTTTAAAAGCATCTACTTTCATCTTTGGATTCAGTGATAAGAACATTTTCCATTTCTATTTTAAGTGATAGTGAAAGGAATATCTTTGACTTTTGGACTTTTGGTCGAACAAACCAAGCACTTTGAAGATATCCTCTTGGATATGGACTGTGATGGGAGTTTTCACTATTTCTGGTAGTGACTCTTCAGCGTTTCTCTGAGAGTCTCTTCATGATGATGCAGACACACTGTTTGACTATAGGTCTTGGCAATTATGACTGGTTTTCAGGGTCACGCCACAAGTCACCACAGTGGATGTTGAGCTCACACTGTGTGAGGACTAAACATTCAGAACCATTATAATTATTTGCTTGTCAGCAACTGAGCAAAAGATGATGAGAAATGAGATGTGGAGAAAAAAAATACACCCATGGACGACCTTGATCAAAAATACATTATTAAAAACAAGGCACTCCATGTGTGACATCCAGTCACTTCCCAGTCTGTCAAGTGTTACATTTTCCATCATAAACAACCTCTCAGGTGTTGTGAAGGACACAAGCGGGGTTTCTGGTTTGGAACATGGCCCAAACCACTGATATGACACATATTTCAGGAGCACGGAGTGAGGATCTAGTCACTGAGTTCATCTCCTGCATGTGTCATTAGCCTACAACACATCGATGCTGTGCTCCTGCAGCACAGAGACACCGTGTACTGTGTGGTTTCTATGGCTGTTTACTATGGTTTACCGGTATATAAATAAAGTTGACAACTTGGACACAGCTTTGAGGAGTTTTACATCAATACAGCTGCACATAAACACATGTGCAATCAAAATTCTATGGAATACAATGCACCCTTTTTCCTTCTTTCTCTTGCTCAATCCGGCTTAATTTTGGGACATTGTGCGGCAAAAAGCAGCTACAATCACCTCAAAGGAACAGGAATTCAGCCTCATTTCAAGAAAGCTCCGAGAGGTTGTGTGTTTGTGAGCTGGACGGGTGCCCATGCGTAAGGAAATGGTCTGGAATGTAGGAATGCATTCACACCCCAAGTGTCTGAATAAACTCCCCATGAATGAGGCGGTGAATACGGGAGAGCAGAAGACGACAATCACACACACTCACACAGACATCGACCACCCTGAGAGAAAATGAAATCAAGATGTGTTTGTGTAGACACACGTTCATTATCTGGAACAAGCATAGTCCATCTTTTTGTACACACACACAAAGACAAACGGCGTCCTGATGTTTTGATAAGAGCGGGTCTTTAACTCCCACACCTCTTGTTTTCTGATAGCTGATGCTCATACCTCCATACCATTAACAGGCAGGGTTCAGGAGGGTCAGCTGTTACCATGAAAACCAGTCGCATCAGGGACCAATTTCAGAAACACAAGATGCTGTCAGGGCAATTATATGAGAACCTGCTTTTGTAAAATACAAGCTACAATATAAAATAGTTGTTGTTCTCTCATCTGAAAGTTGAACCCCACAAGCAAAATGGAAGTCTGTCAAGAATTGATTAGCCTTGGTCTGACTGCTATTGCTGTTTGGTTCCATTGCAGTCTGTCTAATGACACACGCAGATGGATGCACTTGGTAATATTCTACTGCACCAACTCCAGCTAATGGCCATAAACTGTGACAGCTGCCTCACAAGAGAGGTAACACAGAGTAATGTCAGGTCGGTGGTGGACAAATTCATCCATCAGAATCTATTCATCAACAGTCTTTACACCAGAAACCAGCAGATGAATTAAAGTCACAGTAAAACTGTGTGTAGGCTTACATTTATCTATTCAGTTGTGCCTTAGAGATGGTTTCTTACAAGTGTATTCACACAAAGCATCAGAAACACACTAAAGCATCAGTAAAAAGGAAAGAGAAAAAAACGGCAGTGGCTTCAAATGCATGCAGTTATGCTTTGTTTATCTGAGTAAAAATAATGGCACAGCATAAAAAATGATAAATTCAATTGTTTGGGCCCAGGTGTCATAAAAATAGCAATAATATATTTATTTTTTGCCACTTGGGGCTGCAGAACAAGCTGTAAACACATCACTGACATTACCATTACTATCTTAAAGCTTGTTGTTACATTTTTATCCGGCTGCTCTTTGATGATGGGAAGGTGGTGTAAAGGCGGTTCTTCATAGTTTTTTGCTGAAAACAGCTGTTTGATGAGAGTGGAGTGAACCAAGTTGCAGGTCAGAAAACCAATACAATGAGCTGAAAGATGCTAAAAAAGCTTGTGTAGAACTGAGGTGAACTGTGGAGTCCAGTGATGAGTGTCTTGTCCATTAATATAAAAGTACATAAAGCTAGACGTCAAATGACCCGTCCAGAAATTCAAAGTTCACTATTTTGCCTATAACCTAAGAGACACTAGAGAGATGAGATGGACCAGAAGAAACACAGATGCAATAAAAATAGTCTTGCGTAAGGACAGAAAACATGAGACACAAAGCAACACCTGAGAAACAGAAAACGTCAAAAAAAATCTGCAGCAGAACATTATCTGACAATCTGTCTGTGTCAGTGTGAGCTTGAGTTAAACCTGTTTGTCTGGTCTTTGTTGTTGCTCCAGGGACTTTTAACAGAGACAATGACCAGCGAGGGACAGGCTAAACTGTTTTTCCACTACACCTATAGTGGTCTGGCAATAACCTCTCACAGATTCATAAAACAATACCCACTCTCAGTCACAGGATCACACACACTGTGGCACCGAGGTTTGGCTGAGAACGGTGGCAAAAAAAAAGCAAAGTCAGTCTCAATTTAACAATCTCTGGAATCCTACTCATCTGTCAGCAGGAAACAAACCACCTGAACGAAAAACAGAAAATAGACACTCACACACAACCCTCTTCTGCACACTTGTGCAATAAGCAGGAAACCTTGAAGCTGACTAAGGTAGAGTCAGCATGGGAATATTGTCACTCTGCACCTAAAAAGCTTACTGTGGGAACTAAATCACACACACATGACCGCACACCTACAGGCACACACATCCCTGCTAAATAAGTGGCTGAGCTTCTCAGAGCGCTCACATAAAAGTCTGAATTCACAAATCCGTCTAAAATGCTACTTTCCAACAATCAGTGCCAACAAACATTTATGACAACTGACACCTATATTTCCATTCCAGATATCCTGAGATCATCTTACCTGTCTTCACTTTGTCTTGACGTCCAAACAGCCAGGAGCCTTTAGGTTTTTCCCGGTTGGGGCTCGGGGACGGGTGTGCAGAGAAGTTTGTCTCTGTTGGGACCTTCTTCTTCTTCTGGACGCTGTTCCCCATTTTGGGGCAGTCCTGAAGCCCCTAAAGGGGGTCGATCATCTTGTCGCCCTGTGACATTACATCTGTATTCCTTCTCTTAAGACCTCTCCACAGTCCCTCACTCTCCAGCATGAAAACACACCCTGAGTCAAAGTCAATACCGCGCTCCTGAATCCCCGTGGTCAAGCAATTCCTGCTGATTCAGTCCTGCTGACACACACACCACAGTATGGTGTATGAGTGCTAAAGACCCACTGACACCATTCCTGTAAAACAAACACTCTCTAGCTCCGCTGCTACCACACACACACACACACACACACACATACAAAGATCAAGCATACAAAAATACAACACAAACACTGAAATCAGTCCTATTCTCCAAGACACTGACACACTTCCTCTCGTGTAGATCCAGCTGCTGAGGCATCGGCAGCATCCAACGCTGACAAGCTCACTACCAAGTGTGAGTGTATGTGTGTGATTGTGTGTGTGTGCCCCTCCCACTCTCTGCCTCTGTGATCGCTGAGCTCCCAAGCCGAGCATTCACACAGCTGAGTGTTTCAGTGTAGAAGAGGGGTGAAAATACAAACACACAGATACACCCACACACACTTATCCCCATCATATAGCTCATCAAATGATTCACATGCCCCTCTCTTATGGTTAATGACACTCTTCATTTGTGTACCTTCCGTAATTTCCTCTTTTAGCAAGCAGTGATCAGTTGTCTTTATTCCAAACCATTATGAGCCCAGCTGACAGATCCTGTCAACACAATGTGGTGATGGAGAAAACACAGATTTCTCTACGACAGTCACATATACAAAAAGCTGCAGGCAGGAAAAGAGCAGTATATCCGCAGTGTTTATATGTAGGATTGTGTTACAAAAAAGGCAATATATACAGAGATAAAGGCAAGAGCGGGATCTAAAAACAGTGTGGAGATACTCAATAATTCAAGTGACATTCATAGGTGCAGCTCTCTTGTCTGGCACCTTTTGAAAATCCTTACAACACACACAATTGCATGAACATACGCATGTACTCTGTGACGTAGATTTAGACTAGAAAGAGCAACATAGATACCAGTCAACCGGTCAGACAGATCAAAGCTTGTTTTGAGATGAGAACATTCCAGCTAGGCTTAGAGGAAATACAGATGCTGAGCCAGATGGGTGAGTTACAGAAATAGAGATGATGGGGGATTCCAGAGAAGCAGCATTGCTTATGTTTAACAGAGCACAAAGACAATGTGAGACAATATTTAGGAATATTTAGAACATAAAGATGATAAAGAGGGCGAGTGAGCAACAACACCCCCAACAACCTTTACGGTAACTCGTCATCCTCCTCATTCCTTGCATTCTGTTTCCTGCCTCCTCCCCATTCTCTCTATCCCTAAAAATGGAGATATCTAACAGCGTTGAACAGTCCCTGAATACCGTGATTTTTTTGTTGGGGTATGTCCCACAATGATGATGTCATGACCTTTGCCGTCACTAAATGCCGGGGACACCACTCCCGGATCGATAGTCATCCAGAATGAGGTCAGAGAGAGAGACGTATGGAGGAGGAAGAATGGCATGAACAACCTCAGCATGTGAAACTGAGATTCCTTGTAGGAACAAAATGGAGGAAGAGGAAGGGAGTGTGGCGATGAAGAGCAAGAAAATGAAACCACACACTGCTCATCATGGTCACCCCGATCACGTTTCTTCCCATCCCTCCATCCCCCATCCCCTCTCGTGTGTAGAGAACTGCTGGAAGATAAAAAGCCTCCAATAAAAAGCAGATTTACTGACTGCCACAGTCACGGGGAGGAATTTACAATTCCTCGTTTTTCTAGAAGTGGCATCGATTTGGTGTCTGAATAGCAGGAGGAGTTACTGGGAATTTTCAAATATGAATGTTTACAGTACGTAAAAAATGCATGAGAGAAACAGAAATGACAAGATGTGAGAGTATGATATCACTCGAGCTCCCCACTGCAGGGTGTAAAATGATCTGCAATAAAATGCTCACAGAGAGATGCTGCCTCTTAATGCAGAACCACACCCAGTACATTTGTGCTGGTAGAGTACTCCGAGCTCACTACCTCATCTGTCACTGAGAGCTATGAGAGTGCAAATGGAGGTTGCTTGCGTGTGTTGGATGCTCTGTCCCCTGGCTTCACCTACGAGCTGTTATACAACGTGCCAAACATGTCCCAGATACATTTAAATAGAGTCTGATCAAAGTATGTGGCAGTGTCAAGAGAGATTTAAGGATTTGACAGCTGTATGGAACTCAAAGGAGAGCGTAGCAAATCTGTGTGTATGCATGTGTGTGTGTATGTGAGCTATGCGTGAGTACATTAAAGGACATTTGTGTACAGGAATGCCATTGTCAGAGAACAGTCATCAGGGAGAAAGTGGTTGTCAGGCTGATCATCAGCAGGGCCTCAAGACAGGATCAGGGAATCTGCCTTTCTAAATGTTTCTGTGGACTAATGGCCTGACAAGAAGGTGGCAAAATAAAACACTGGCAGTTGTTATAGATTGACCTATATAGCATTTACAATATTTTTTCCCTCATGCAGTTCTTTACAGTTAAAATGCCAACATCAGCCCAGCACCCCCATCTTGTGGCAATGCACTGCTATTACAATAAAAACCCCTGAGCACATATAGTTAAATTGATGCAAAGCACTCAAAATCAGTCAATAACATCCAGATCTCTAACAGCAACAGTTTCAGACATGGACCTACAGTTCTAGTGTAACCGGCACCACCTACTGGCAGATACAGATGTTATGATGCGCCATCTACAGGCAAGGAAATTAATGACTGGTACATCTTTTTATTGTTGCTGTTGTTTGCAGGAGTGTATGTTTGTTTGAGGCATCAACTTGAAATATGTATAGAGTTCTGTTAACTGAAGCACATTTCCTACTGAACACAGGGAAAAGCACAAAGTTCACACTGCTGTAAATGTCACTGTGTGTCCTCATGGTTAGTCAAATGAGTGAGGGGATTTCCTAATATAACTTAGACCTAAATATATAAAGAAATTAATTTCTCTAAACAATTTTCCAATTGACTATGATTTACTTGTCAGACAGTGGAACAGCTTCTGTAACCCCCTTCAGCGTCAGATTTGAGGGAGTCAAAAAAATGTTGTAACTTTCTGAAACTGACAATCCAGCAGTCACATCCACTTCATACAGTGATTGGCCAGCTGAGATGAGGTAAAAGCTCAATAGTTTTGCCCTCTGACATGGTGAGACAACATGTGGCACAAACTAGTTCTTTTCTGGTATAAGCTGGCCCTTGTCTGGGCTCCCTTGTCTGATTTTCATGTGGCCAAAAACGACTGAAAGAACAGTTATAGAAAACAGATTACTGCGAAAGGATGCTGTTCCAGTTCTATTAATTATCTTATTTTAGATAACAAGTGATTTAGATCAAGAACAGCAGATATATTAACTACGTGCAGATGAAGCTAACTGCAGCAGTTACTACTTTCTTTGTCTGTGGGAGGTAACACTGACACGTACACCCACAAGTCTAAATTACAGCTGCTCTTACTTTCCTTTCCTTTCTTGCTCTTGTTCAGAATCTGAAGTCTGCTAAATATGAACATGTGAGTTTTAGCCTGTGCGGCCACAAGAGGCCAGTCAGATGATTTATCATAGTGTCGCACTGCATCTTAAATTATAACATATTCAGATAAAGTGACACTTAAGAGCCTGAGCCATCAGTACATATATGGGAGGGAAAAAAAACAGTCAGACAAAGAGAACACGCAGCTGGATCAGGTAAACAGTGTTCAACAGGTGTATCTATTACAACAAGTTATGCAACAGGAGCCACACACACTCACGCACACACACACACAGACAGAGTCTTAAGGGTAAAATCAGTTGTATATCCATGAGTATACGGACTCCCACTCCCTCAGTCCCACACTGATGTCTTCCAGCTGCTTCCCCGCCACATCAAACAGGCTTCATCTCCTATAAAACAACCCATTAGCTCTTATTCCATAAACAATACCTCTGAAGAAAAGCACTGAATGTTTCTAACAAGTAATTTTAGTAACCCCTTTGCATGTGCGTATATACTATATATGTGTGTGTGTGTGTGTGTGTGTCTTTAAAAATGTATTAAAATACTATAATATAATGCCCTATTTAGCTACAGTAAATATGACAAAGCACATTATCATATAGGATGATAAGGTCAAACACATTTCTGTATTAGAGTGATTTTACAGGAAGCGCTACAGTTTGTTTTGCTCCGTGTGTATATGCATGTGGACGGCCATATCATCATGAAGGTGAAATTAAATCTGATCTGAACACAGTTAACATATGAACAGTGGGGGTTTCTCTTTTATCTCCATCACTCTGTTGCAACACATCTCTGCATGCTACTCTACTGTATATCCTCACACTAAACATGACCTGAGAGACGATTAATGTCTCACTCCGACATCACAGTCGGACCCCATTGTTGCCTCACGGTCATGCTGCCGCAGCAACATGCTCCTCGCAGTGCTGTTGCCTGGGAGATGTTCACCTCACCTGCGTGGCTTCAGGTCTGTGGTGATGGATGAGGGTTGGAGGTATCTGCTTACCCAGGTGAAATTACCTCGCTGACCAAAGTGTGTGTGTGTGTGTGAGCGGTGAATGATGCTTGCAGGGAACATTGTGCGGTGGCATTAAACTTTCACACTCCTCCCTTTCTGCCACATGCCTTTCTTTGCCCTCCACTCACTGCCTTCACCCTGTCAAACAGTATTAAAGTAGCCCTGAGTTGTGGCCTGTAATAGAGCTAAGGCTGTATACAAGGTTCTCGATGTAATGAGATGTTTGCTCTTCAATTACTTTGCTGGGTCTGTAATCTGCATTATAGTTTGTGAATCTACACACCCTGACTGTGTTTCTGAGTTCTGTTTTGTGATGTGGCAGCCACACACACACACACACATACACACACACACACACACACACGATCTCAAGTAAAGACTGGGATCCATTACAAACAAGATTTGCATTTGTGACACAATAAAACTATTCTGATACAGACACGTACACACACGACTTCACAGATGTAGAAAACAATGACTTCACACATGGACGCACAAGCGGAATCCCAGGGATTGTGCGAGATGACCTCACCGCTCAAACAGCCAGCAGCCGAAGATGGACTGTGCTGGACAAAGCAGGTAGTTGCGGGGCCTCTATACGCCCTTGTGTGTGTGTGTGTGTGTGTGTGTGTGTGTGTGTGTGGAGGTGATGTAATGAGTGCTGGCGCTGGGTTGGCGCCGCCCTAAGCCCAGCAATATGCTGCTGACACACAAACAGAGATACCCTCTGATACAGGGTAGCACTCGGTCACACACCCTCACACAGCCCTGCAGACGTCCACATACAACTTTAAACACATGCTGATTACACAATAATAAGCAGTGAAGACCAACACACCCACAGTAGTGCTAAAAAGAGGGTATTATGCAATCTGAGAAGCAAATCAAAAACAGTAATATGCAGTAATGAATAGGCAAGACTAAAAAAATCTGAAAAAAAAGAGAGAGAGAGATAGGTGTGTGTTTATGTGTGTTCACAAGTCGCTCTAATTAAAAAAGCATTAAGAGAGTGTTCCTCAAGAGTCCTCTCAAGACTGAATGGGGCTTTGTCATTCGTTGTAATCTCTCCTCTCCATCGCATAACTCTAGGCCCAATCTGGCATCCAGGCTGCCACGCACGCACACATGCATGCTGACAGACCTGGACACACACACACACACACACACACAAACCACCCTGGTGCACGGCTCCCAGGAATTCAGCACATCAAAGAGTGAGGTTTTTTTTATATGAGAGGAATCTCTGTAAAATATAGTCAGCGCTGGACTGGAGTGCTGTGGATCACGGAGGAGCAGATCTGAGCCAGACATGCAAGGATGACTCAGCCAATGTAAACCCATCAACAAAGACATATTGTAGTAAGAGCTGCATGTCATTGCTACAGAAACAACAAGGTGGCTCACTAGAGGATAGCTACATGTATTCAAGTCGTTCAGTACAAGACTTCTTTTTCGGTATGCCGCTTCTTTGGTTTGGTACATCCTGTGACCCAAAACAATTACTGTCATTATAGGCTATTTATGTCTACGTTACTATTCAAGAGTGCGAGTTTTTCCCAGACAGTGTTGGTAGTGCACCAGTTGTTGGCTCTCAGCTGTAGGATGTTGTAGAGGAGGATGAAGTATTTGGGGAGAATTCACTGTGATCTATTGTCATCATGTGAAATGTCTGTACACTACAACAACTATGCATCTCTAGACTATCTGGACAATGTGAACTATGTAAAAAATGATTGAGTCTGAAATTGTTTCCTTATTCTGTAGTCATTCTTTCCCATTTCATAAACACTTAATGAGGTGCTCAATAGAAGTAAAAAGTTTATGATGATTCTTAAATGAATAAATCAGTTTGTATCACTGGTGTAGACTTTGCACAACTGTGCAAAGGTAACATGGCGTCTGAATGTTTTTGCGTCATGTGGGATTTTTTTCATTGTGCAGAAACGTTACACTTGCACTTGCATATAATGGTGGACACTAAGTGGAAATTAGGGAGTGATTGCAGATGTTGCTTATATCAATTGATAGAGTTGAGTCCACTTATGTCGGTTGCTGATTTAGAAAATTTTGCTGAAAGATTAATCAGCAAATGAAATTATTTGGATAATTAACTACTATCGAAAAAGGACATGACAGTAAAGGTCACTGCTTAAGCTTATGTCAAATAGAAACTTGTATTAGCGAATGATGCTTTTGCTGTGGAAATGGAATGGAAACTATACTCATAAAAATGTAAGGATTAACAACACTGGTAAACAAAACCAGCATAGTCATATCCACCAAGCAGTTAGATAAGGGGAAATAAATTCAGATGTGTGTGTAAGTACAGTATGTGTCGGATGTCTAGGTATCACTTTTCTTTGTACAGACTTGTGCTTTGTCTCATCAGGTTGGTAAAGTCACCCGGCTGGTTCAGAAGGAATGAAAAGCAGCAAGAAGAAAATAATAATAATTATTTACTGTGGGAAAACAGGCTTTCCTTCACTTTCTGTGTAGGAGACAAAGTGCCAAAGAAAACGATTGACGGTCCAAACCTAACAATTTGTTCACACACTCAGGTGAGACAGAAAGCACCAGCTGTTCACGTTGGTGAAATTAGGAACAAATCATCCTGTCAAAAGGCGTGACTGTTCCTTTTGTTAGAATAAGATGGGACTCCTCAGGCTACAGACAACCTGTGCGTGTTGACAGCAGGTGAACTTTGACAAGACCCAGTCAACGATTCACGGCTGTACTTGGGAATTTGTGAGAATTAAGAGAAAACAGGAAAGGGTGTCATGTCCATCTCTCACTTTCTATGTGACTAATTTTCTCTCCAAACTCAAGCCTTCAATCAACAGTAAACACTTCTGGCCACCAACAATCAGTCAACAGACGAACTGAAGCAATATATTTCAAGACCCAAAAAAGTTTTTTAAAAAACCTCCCAAGATGCTGTGAATCAATAAGGGAATGAGCAAGAAGTCACACCAACTCTCGATCACTTTTGAATGTGCAACTCCTGGCTGGCTGGGTGTTCTTGATTATCTGTGATGTGTTTTTTGGACATGCTTGAAAGTAGTCGGTTTTAGTATTAAAATCAGAAAATCACTGAGACAAAAAGCCAAAAATATGGTTCCCACACGTTCTTGCCATCAGTCTTTGACCACATCCTCTGCTGGGGAATTATTAGCCCTACTACTAGTTAATCTTTGGTTTCAAATGGAGTCACTGTCTGTTACCCATCCAGTATTCAAAGTTCTCGATAGACCTTACAAACCACAATGTATGGCATAATAAGGGATTATGGAAGTCCCTTTAAGGCGGAACAAGCACAAAAACCACAAAAGACCAAAAAAGGTCTGAAAGACTCAGAATCTGGATTTCCAAGAGTTGTTGGATAGTTACTACAGTAACACACACACACAATGAGAGAAGAGAAAGGGACGGCTTTAGCGGTGGCGCAAAAACAGGAAATGGGGACTGTGGGTAATCTCTGTGCTGCCGACCAAGCAAACGCATCAGTAAAC
The DNA here is from genome assembly GCA_037975185.1 of Centropyge bicolor. Classification (NCBI taxonomy): domain Eukaryota; kingdom Metazoa; phylum Chordata; class Actinopteri; family Pomacanthidae; genus Centropyge; species Centropyge bicolor. The sequence continues at coordinate 2,676,920 of JBBMOC010000005.1, forward strand.
AGAAAGAGGGATTAGACCCCTGTGTCAGTCTACGTGTGGGTGTGTGTGTCACTTCTGCCAAGTTATGAAAGTACAGACTGATGTCCTGATGATAACAAAATCCCTATTACCTTAATCCAAAAGTCAACACATTTCTCTGAAACATCATGACCATCTGTGATCATGACAGACAAAACAAGACAGAATTACACAGTAGACTTGCCAAACAAGCAAACCTTGGCTGCATAACTCCTATTCTTGACTGAATGGAACCATGACATGGAATATCCATTGTGACAGAACGTCTCAGTATTTTTAAACAAAAACTCCTCTCACTGATATCAGGTTCATGTTCTGTAGATGACCCTTTCTTCCTGCTGATCCTGGTCATTTTACTGATGAACATACAATATGATGAATATATTTCCTGGTTTGAAAATAGCTATTAGTTTGATGAAATTATATTTCCTACTCTCTACTACATCTTAACTTTTTTCCCTGTAAACCTGCATTAAGTGATTTTCCGGCCACATGGAGGCGGCACATCAATTTGCAAACACAACATATATACAGTAACTGTATAAAGTTGCTATGGCATAACATATTTGCTCATACTTAACGTAACACTTCCAGCATCCCGCAGACTCAGGGCAACATAAGCATTTATTCAATTTTAGCTCCTTTTTGCACTTTTACAGCTTTGTTTACATCTCCATTAACTCATGGGGGAAATATATTTTGTTTAGCTACTAAATGCTCAATTATGTTCACCAGCTATTTGCTAACTGTGTCTGTCTGCTGTTTGGTGCTGGAAGTTTTTCACTGAAAACAGCTAAAAACAGGTTCATGACTGAAAATTAGGTGCATGACAGTAATGAGAGTGAACCGAAATAGTAAGGTTGCGGGCTGGAAAACAAAACAATGAGCTGAAAGATGCTAAAATGCTCCATAGAGCTGAAGGAAGCTGCAGAGAGTGATAATACTCTGTGGGGTCATCAGTACGAGTGACAGCTTCCACAATGTGCAAAGTCATTTGATGCATTGCCAGTGTGAAAATATTAGATATCACAGATTAATGATAATGATTAATGATGATAATGCATTAGTGCAGATTGACACTTTTACTTTCATGAATACAGACTACTACAAGAAAACTACAATGAGTGATTTAAATTTTGTGCTTTTGTAGAAGAACACTGAGCCTCCTCTGCTAAACTTTTTTCTTCTGCTCATCTTTCAATGAAAATCTTGATATTATAAGTCTTTATATTTGCTAAGGCGTTATCTCTAGTGATACTGGAGCTAAAGCTTTTTCTACCAGCATCGGCTGAACACCTAAAAAAAGGTGAAGTATAACATCTTGACCCACTCACCTTTTGCAGGTTCATGGTTCTGAAGTCCCAGTTTGGCATCCGTCACACTAATACCGGTTCGGTTCAGCCCATTGGTGATGCTTTTCTTCTTCCGGCTCCCCTTTAACCAGCTGAAGGCCTGTCCTAGGGAGCTCCCCGGCTTCTTCTGCCCACGCTGAACCCTCGCCTCTCGGGCTAAGATCTCAGTGACGTCCTTGGGCACCAGGTCACCTGTTGACCTCCTCCGGGACATCCTGGATGTCCTGGGAGCTGAGGCCCGGTTCCTCCACCTGGATCAGTGTGTCCTCTGTCAGGAACAAGTCGCAGGATCTGAAGTCTCCCTGCTCTCCAGGGTTTGATGAACCCCTCTGCGCCTCTGTAGCCTCGTTCAGTGTCTCTATTTTTCCTGTCTGTCACCACCTGGGACAACAATGAGATCAGCAGGATGGCAGAGGGACAGGGTGAGATGGAAAGATGGATAAATATGGTAAAAAAAAAAAAAAAAAAAAGAAAGCCAGAGGGAAGAAAGAGTGACATAAGAAAGCGAGAACAAGACGAAGAAAAAGAGCAGATTCATTAGAATAGGGAGATTTACTGGAATTAGTCATACAGGATTATTACAAACTAAAAAGCAAAAAAAGTAAAAATGGCAAAATGTACCAGTCTAACTGTTAACAGTGTATCAAGAACATTCCCACATTGTCCTACGAAAGTTTTCTCTCCATTCCTACACCCCCACTCTCCCCCCGTTTCTATTCTCTCTGCATGTAGAGGAGAAGCCCCAGGGAGGAGAGCTGGACCTCTGCAGCGTCTGTGTATGTGTGTGTGTGTCTGTGCATGTGTGACATGTGGTTCACATCAGCAGAAAACTGTGTATGGGTGAGTTGGAGAGGAGGAAGAAGCTCAAATCAATAAAACTGGCGGTGGGGAAAAAAATACTTCACATGCATACTTTCTACTTCACAAAGACGCATTTAAAGAACATGGATGAACACATGCACTTTGTCTATGTGTTGTCACATTAGCAAATAATGCAAAATATTTGCTCAAAAATGGTCAGACAGGACATAACAGTGTACAACTTACTCAACGAGCGTGCTGTCCTCTCCTCCGCTCCCCTCTTTTCTCTCAGGCTGAGAACAGCTTGTGTGTGTGTGTATGTGTGTTTAGCAGGGTGAATGAAGCTCCATGCTCTCTGAGTCCCTCCCTCTGTATGAGAGCCAGCCTCTCCTCCCACCTCTCACACTGTTGTTATAGGAGTTAGCCACATCATTCCAGCGCTAGGTGCTTGTCCTCGTGTTCCAGACAGATGGTATTCAACATTTTACCTTCCTTCTGCTTGATCTGCATGGGTCGTTAGTTTCTTGTCCTGCTGTCGACTTTTCCTTTCTCCTAGCCTCCTTTCCTGGGATCAGGTGCAGTCATCCCAGGCTCCCTCAGGAGGAGAACCCCTGGGTCACGAAGCATTATGGCAGCTAGGAAAGAAAAACACACACCTTGGCCCAGTGTATCCATTGATAGATCACTCTATATGCCAGAATAGAAGACAGAAAGCCTGGTGTGTAGCTTTCACAGAAAAGAAAAACGAAATCTGATGACAAAGTTCCCTGGGAAACTACTGAGCAGCCCAGTGTTGGAAAGGTGACCTGGCAAAGGTGAAGAGGTTCAGCTGTTTTTCTGCAGAAAAGAGGGAGAGGCTCTTTCCTGTCACTGGGCAGCCAGGTGGAAACCCGATACCCCTTGTTAAACATGACACAGACACACAATTAGACAGACTGGTAGGGCGAGTCACAAGGGGCTAGTTACCTTTAAGCCATGTCCAGTTGGACACTACCTCAACATACAAGCCCCGCCAGTGAACTCTGAAGTGAGTTTCAAATTGCACTGTGGCGGGGATGGGACAAGCATGACATCACTGTATGCGTGTGGGTGGGTGGATGAGTTGAGGGGGAGACCCCTGTCAGAAGTGGGTGGAGTGTGTAAGTGTGTGTCGTGGGACTGGCTCATCTGGTTGTAATGTGGAGAGGACCCACTGGGGTAAGGAAGGGAAGCAGGAGGAAAGAAGGTGGAGGAGGTGTAGCAGCCTAGGGGGAACAGATCCAGACACACCTGTGTGTGCAGTCTAAAATCCAATTGTACATTAGCAAAAAGGGGCTGAAAGAAATCTCTTTCAAGAAGCATGAAGAACTGTAAAAAAAAAAAAAAAAAACCCACCAATTCTCTCTTGTCTTCCCCTTTGCTGAACAGTAGCCCACAACTGGCACAAACAAGCAACATCACAGAAGTAAACTTGCTAATTAGAGCAGAGAACTAAGAGGGAATAACATCCACAAGAATGCAGTTATAATAATGCTGTTTGTTTTCTTATTTCTTAACTTGATCTCCTGGGTTTTTAGCTTTCAAAGTTACAAAAAGGCAACAAGAACCCCACAAAGCACCTGGCCCAACAACAACAGCAATAATTGTTTAGGGAGACAAAAATCTTTTACACTCAGATCAGTTTTCCAGCTGGTCTGGAGATTTGCTTTTCTATCCTCTCAGCTAAATCCACTATGTAATCCTGATTACCGATCAGTTGAAAATCATTTCGATGCAGATTTTCATTGAGTCAGTTGACTTGGGAAAAAAATAAGTGTATCTTAGTGATATGACATGTGATAAACATCAGCTAATTTTGCACTGTCATATTCACATGGTCTGTTCCATCTATTGTCAGCGAGCTGCGGATCACTGTCTTCATTTAGCTCCTCATATGAGGCAGCCAAATTACCTGTCTGTTGGGATTCTTGGGCTAATTCTGGCACAAGACCTAAGGATATCACTGTCAGTATGCTACTCATATGCTGCAACTTTAATGGCCTTCGTGCCTCAAGTAGATCACATACCCTCAGTGCTAGTCAGCAGTCTCTTGCTATATCTCATAAGCAAACATAACAGAGGATCTCAAGGATCATCTTCAGCCAAGAGTGGACTCATACATATGGACCAAATTTACTTAATACACTAAACATTGGGTCAAATTAAGATCGTGCAGCAGATTCCCTTTGTTTCCCTCAAAAATCATTAAAATTTAATTCGCGTTTCCTCCTCAAAATCTGACCTGCACATTTTCGAGTGAGTAATGGTTCATGATTTCACTGTGTGTGATGTTTTTTTGTATGTGCATGTGGTTGGGGAATCCATACTGAATGCGTGTCCTGGGGTGTTGGGAGGGGTGAAAATGAGTCATAGTTTAGTTCACTCATGCCTAACAGACTGAAGTGTTTTAACGTTTCCATGGTGTTCCAATAGAAAACAGCCACTCTCTGTATGTCTGTGAGGGAGCTGTACAGTCTGTGTGTGTGTGTGTATATGTGGGCAATAAGAGGTACAAAATCATTAACCACCAGAACACTATGAGCTTACTGGGAAATGTATCAGCAATCCTCCCTTACTGTGTATCCCCCTGTATCGTTCTTTCTCTATCTCTACTTTTCTAGCTCAGAGGCCGTAGCAACACACCCATATAATTTTCCAAGCCTCCTCCTGCAAGAGAAAAGATTAAATGTGGGGTGGCCATATGGACAAAATCTTAATCAAGGATAACGTACATTTTTCATCACAATATTGGTATATATCAAGAAAATCAATTAAAGATAGGTTTATTGATAAAATAACCAGCGTTATCGGAATGACATTGTCTATGTTATGTGGTAACAAACCAGGGTGCTGGAAAATTAATAAGAAATTGACGTGATGTTAGTGTGAAATGCAAAGCTACAGCAATTCATCCTGAGAGGAACATGAATGTCAATACCAAATTTCAAAGCAATCCACCCCTTCAATAGTTGACAAAACAATTCCCTAAATATCAAACATGTCAGCCTCATGGTGGTGCTAGAAGAAAAGTAGGAGGATCAACTAAGTCATTATGATTCTACCTCTGGGGAACATGAATGTCTGTACAAACTCGAAAACAATTAATCAAACGATTATTAAGATGTTTTCATTTGTACCAAAGTGATGGACTGACTGGCGGGCCATCCCATCAGTCACACCACCAGCATGGATAAAAATAAACATACATTATGATAGTCATGAAAAATTTGTAAATTTCCATAAAGCAGATGTGCTCATTGATCTATAGTGCTGCTCACAAGGTCTAATACAAGCTGAAATAAGGGGATGTGACCTTCAGTATAAAAAGTCAGAATCTTGTCTTCCTGTACAATCTAACTATCTGCACCAGTATAATGGAGTGTGAGAATAGCTGACATAATGAATAAAACATCTTAACCTCAAACAATAGAGCAATTGGTGTATAAGCACATTTCTCAAGGACAGCTGAGACTCTCTATTCATGCAGCACCATAATCATTAGCACTACCAACAGCAACTCAAACTTTCTATTAATGACCTCTGTGTATATGTGTGTGTCTGCTAGATGTGCCTGAAAGTAGGCTGCAGGCAGGAAATCCATACTGCCGGTCAGGATAAGCCCAGTTCTCTCGGACCAGCATTATCATTCCCGACCTGCTTTTGTCCAGCAACAGACACATTCTTTCTGCACCGACTGCTTCTCTCAAACGAAAGCATACAACTCTGAAACTACATCAAAAACACTCTAAAACAGGTCTCAACTGCACTAATCTGTTGTTTTCCTCCATCACCTCTATAATGTACGTGCATGTTCAACCCCTTGAAATGCATTTCTAAGGACCAACGAGTATTTAAAAGCCCTGAAAAAGAACAAAACTCTCCAAAATTACATTCCACAGCCCACTATTTATAACATCAAGTACATGGGAGGGGTGGAAAGGGAGGTGAGAGAGAATAAGAAATGAGGACAGAGAGAGAATCGTGGCATGTAATAATAGTTTTAGAGGGAAGAGGGAGAGGTTCCAGGTTGATACTCAGCTGTGAAACACAGAGGGGATTCCTCTGTGCAACAGAGGCAGCTTTGTCTCACCAGCCTACGACTAGAATAGATGTTACAGTCTCTGTTGGCAGTGAGTTCTGGTTGAAAAAGGGGTATGGGAAGAGGAATGAACAAAAATACAAACCAAAGTAGTTCAAGACTGAAAAAGTGCAAAAAAAAAAAAAAAAAAAAAAGAGCAGCTAAAAAACTATTCTCTGACCCTGCTGCACTCCAGTTTCCCCTGTCCAGGCATGTTGTTGCCCAAGGTGTAGGGACAGACACTCACTGTCCCTACCACATTCCTCTGACCTGCTTTTAATGGAGGCACAAAAAGACTAGGTTATAAGGTTGTTAGAGCGGGAGGGAGGTGTCCATTTCTTTGCCTTCTTGAGAAAAGAGAGAAAGCAGAGGAAATATTGTTGAGTCATGTCTCTGGTGAGAGGTTCAAGTGAGATGATGTGGACAGGAAAGAGAAAATATGGGCTGAACCTGCTGAAAATGAAGCTGTAAGAGTTGGCTGTTGGCAGGTTTACGGCGCCCCTGGGGAACAATTTTGTTCAAGAGCCAGACGACAGAGACAATAAGGCTAAAGGAGGGTCATTTACTTACTTGCTGTTAATCCTACCCTAAAACAAAGCAGTATTCTTGAAACTGTGCAGTTTGCAATTCCAAAAATTACTACTCTGTCATTCTAAAGGACATGAGTGTCATTCAATTCCTGAAAATACATGACAACATAGGCTACCTATAATCCACAAACAATGGCGTATACATTACCTTATTGTAAACTATGACTGTTTCGAATCTGCATCTAAACTCACAGTTTTATCAGTGGTAGTGCTTTGAACTTAAAAGCTGTGATGTAATGAAGAAACTGGAGAAAGTGAGTCGTAATGTTGACCTCAGATCAGTGTTTCCATCTCTTTGATACTATCTAGAGAAGAGGAGGTGGGTGTGTTCTCCATGTGTATGTAAACCCTGTCATAGATCAGCTTTGCGACCCTTAAGCCGTCCATCAGATTTTATTAGCCAATCTGTGTTTGCTTCTGCCTGGACAAGTCGAAGCTGGCCTGTTGATGGCCCTTACTCTAAGTTGACACGGTCCTTTCTGGATAAACATAAACAGACATAAATTATATAAAGGGAACCATTAATGTTCTAAATGGTCCATGTCCAGCTACACTGGATCTTGTTTTTAGTAAAAGATTAAATAATAAAACATAGTCAGAGAAAACATGCAAAGCCCTGTGTGTCCGATGCTCCTTGGACAGTAAAGTATTTCTCAGAATCCAGGAGTGTTCAGAGCCAAAACACACTGGCTGTGTACAGAGCCATCTGGCCTGCAATTCTTACACACATGAAGACACACACGGATTATACACACAAGGTATTTACATAAAACCACTCAGAAATATTTAGGCCTAAATACAAGACAGTTTTGATCAAGAAAAACCTTGTTTTTTGGTTTGTCTTGGACTACAGTCTGCATTTATTGTATTTTTAGCTATGCTCTCCCTTTAACCTTTAGCCGTTAGCATGTTTTACTAGCTTAACGGACTCACCCTAACCAAGCTGCCTAACTTCTTTAGTACTGGTGTTAGTTAGGGTTGACAATGTACTGGAACATTCACCACTCACTTCTCATTGATAAACTTTATATCTATCCTTCTTATTTTCATTCATGTTGTAATATACATATAAATAACTATTTAACATTTATATGACTACTCTGCACATTAGCAACATAACAGTAGTCCACAAATTCATTCACATATTGTACATACAATATATGGATGCATTAATTTACATATACATCCTTTTGTGCAAAATGGAGGCTTTCAAGTGAGAAAACACTGAACATGTTATGATAAGAGTGAACTGCTCCTTTAAAAACACGACATGAAATATTTGTGCAGCAGGAATTCCTGAGAGGGTGTGGTTGCTGGGTTGTTTGGGACTGGACAAAAACAGGCCACAAGTTTCCATCCATCCATCCAACCATCTCTCGCTCTCTTTCTTTCTTTGTCTCTCCCTCTCTCCATTTGCAGTGGAATCTGCCTGTTTTCGCTCTGTCCGGGGGGTCGTTTAAATGAGGCACTGACGTCACGGCCAGGAAACCTGAGGTGACCTCTGTCAAATCTTTATTAAAATAAAAGGATTGGCACTCGCACAACACCTAATTAACAGAGCTGAAAACAGAGAAGTGATTCTCATTGGTGAAACCATTTCTGAAAACAACAGGGATTAAGAGCATATTTATGCAGTCTAGGTCTAAATCGTTTGGGAGTGTGGAAGAAAGTATTTGTTCACTTTTGAAATGTCATAAAACTTTTTTTTTTTTTTTTTTTTAACTTTAAGTAGTCGTCTTAATATTTACTGCAGCACTTCTAACTAATATTTACCAAAGCCTTAAAACAGCAAATTGCAGCTCATTTAAAAGATGCAAACACACTCATGCACATCTAGACATACTGTATACATACACACACACCAGCCATGGCAGTAACAGCAGTGACTCTCCCTCTAAGCTTTATATGTTTGGGTTTAAAGCACACTTCAGGTGGACAGAGTGCCCTCTTGGAGCCTTTATGATACATGGTTGTGCTAAAGTGGCACCAGTAAGAGCTAGGTGAGCAACTACTGGAGCGTGATGAGTAATACTAGAGGAATGCTACAATTTACAGACTAGTGTGGTGAATAATATTTTGCTGTGCTTTCGGTCTCTTTCTCTGGCTTGACCCAAGAGAGATCCGTTTATACTAATGTTGAAACAAGGCCATAAGTCTACAGTCATGCTGGGAGCATGATTAATTGACTGACACTGCCATTCCAAGAATTGTGCCACTAACGTGGCTAAAACAATATATCCTAAAACAAGCGAACAACACACCTGGCTGTTGCAACACAGACTCTGTAGTCACCGAATCCTCCCACCACTAAGAGGAATTATGTCACCCATTTAGCAAGGGATTTTTTGGGGGAGTGAGAAAAAAAGATTACAAAATGTATCAGATGAATGACCTCAAGGAGAGGAATACTACAGGCCTGCAGCAAATGCAGACATTACACACATGCTTGCAGAGGCAGTTTCATACAGACACAAACAGCCTGTTCAACACGTAAGAAAACACCAACACCCTGATATAAATCAAGTCTCTATTTAAATCTAAAATACCTAGACTTTGTTTAAAGATTTACAAAGTCTAGGACTGAAGGATTGAATATCTCCTGGTGGTTTCATTGTTGACGCTGTTCTCTCTGTAGTTGAAGTCTGTCACCCATGACTGAACCCACACTGTGATCCTCACTGACTGAGCATATGATCTCATTTCTGTCAGCTCATCTCATCTGTCCATATCAGCTGTTTTCATCTGCGGCGTCCCTTCATGGGAACTAGTTTTGAATGTGCAACAGTGTCAAGGTGATACACTTAACAATGAACGATTATCAGAAAAGATTGATGCAATAGTGAAAAAACCTGGGCTCTGTCGCAAACACTTTAACATGAGGGCCATTTTCAAAACATGTAAAAAACTGAACTGTTGTGAAACTTCCAACAAAGACAAAGAGAAGTAGTCCAAAAAGAGTTTTGGGTGCAATATAAAAGTGAACCAAAGCATTATGGGAACAAGTCGTAGCTGTTCTGTGTCTTTTTAAAGGTAAGAATGTCCATCATCTTTAAATAGAGGAACATGCTTTACCCTGAACAGTGGAAAAACACACTGAAGAAGGTACATGAGCCCCCCTACTTTATTATATTAAGTGATCCCTTAAGACCATGAAAAGCCAACTGGTACAAACACTGGGTGGCTGATGACAGTAAGAACATGGTGGCTGACAATTACTGTATGCAGCAGAGGCACTCTCTTTAAAATAAACACCAGAGAAGGTCACTGTCATTAAAACACACTTAGCCATAGTGAGACAATGCTGCATGATGCAAGATGTGACAGACGACAGGGAACAAAGTGAGAGATCAAAAATTAGAGTTTGGAAAAAGTAGGAGCAATGCTCTCTCCTAGCACCATAAATAGCTGTCAAGGTGCCATTAAGCAATTATAATTAATAATTTATCTCTTATAACAGCAGTAGAAGGTAGTGCTGGGATTAATTGAAAAAGGCATCCATGCTTTCCATATGCAACTTTAATGCATCTCGAAGAAACAATGAATGAGGGATGCAGACAAAAACAGCAACTGCTACTATTTTAGCAGTGTATGTGGGTTGGTGGGTCATATTTTAGATGGAAGAATTACTAAACTAAAACTATGACTACTGCATTGTTTTCTAAATTAAATTTGTTTCTAAATAAAACACTTGCAGGCTTACCAGCGTAACTACAGCGGTGTAAGATGTGTGCTTTTATATAAACTACAATTTTTTTATTGTTGCTATTCTGCAGCAATGTCTCAATTTTACTTTATTTCAAAATCAGACATGGAAAAATCTTAAATCCCTGAAGGCCAAACATGTTGAGACCATCAAATTTGAATAAAACCATGAGTGCAACCAGAATGGAGCCATCCATAAGGGATGCTTTCAGATGAAAAACAAGGGTTCATTTCCCCAAACTACGCTTTAAGAGCAAACAATGGACCATATGCCCATTTACCATACATTTTCTTTTTGAATGGTATGTGTGTTATAAAGATAGTCAACACAGGTGTCAGAAAATACACAAAAAAAGACGATCACCAAGAAAACTGAATCAATGCCAGAACAGATTTTAGTGAATAACACACTGTTTTGCATAGGTGTTCCAGGACATACTGTGCTACCTGACCTAGATGGCAGAAAAGGCTTGAAATCAAACCAATATGAACTTCAGAAACCCTTTATGTCTCACGTCTTATACCAAAAGAAAATAATGACATAGAAAAATTTTAAAAATGCATGAGTTCAACTTTCTCTGGATAGTGATGTCTTACTGCTGTTCATGAGACTGATTAAGGGAAAGAGAGAGAAGAGAAACAGGAGGAAGAGGAGTACACACTGACAGGATGTTCTGGTGAGTTTGGACAGTACTGCAGATTGGAGCAGACAGTAACAGACCAGTCCAAGTGAATGTCCAGCATATGGCCTACCTCAGTGGGACATTCAGTCCTCAACCACAACGCCCCCTTAAATATTTGGTTTCCCCCTTGTCCTACTCTACACCCACACACACACTGATTATCTCTCCATCCTCGATGAAGGAAATGACAGAAAGGAGACAAAAAAGCTGAAAAGATGACAGTTTTATGGCAGGCAAGTAAGTGAGAGTCTCAAAGTCTCTCTCCAGATCCCAGTGGTTGTTTGGGTGTGCATCAGCACAACAGTGATGAAACAGATAATCCCCGAACACTTCATGTAAATTACCGTCTCTCTCCCAAAGCTTAGACTTGCCAAAACACAGAGTCACAGCGGTCAACAAGGGTGAATTAGATAAACATTACATCTTTTCTTGAGCACAAGGGACGTGATCTTGTCATGGAAACACTGACTCAGAATGTCAAAGGACTGACCAATGCTATTTCATAGGGTGTTAACTCCAAATAAAAATATATTAAGTGAAGTGGGATTTGAAAGATTAACCATGGACAGTTTAGTTCTTTTTTCTTTTAAATCACACACAAGCTAAACAGGTGACAATCATTTTCATTCCATCTCTTTATCCCTTTGTAAAGCAAGAATTAGTCTTCAATGACAGATTTGAGAAAGTAACAAGATAGAGGGTGAAGAAAATAGGGAGAAAAGTTATCACCAGCATAAAGTGAAATTTGTATAATATCTGTCATCTAATACTGTTAGAAACAGCATTATACCAGGGCTGGAATATTAGTGCTTTCATTCTTAATTAACTTAAATGCTGCATTTGTTTAAAAAAAAAAAAAAAGAGGTTGAAAATGTTAAGCTGAACTGCTTGTTCAAAGTTAGACACTCAGTATTTCCTTTTGTACTGCCCTTTGAATGAGGAGTTAAAATTAAACTGCGAGGCCATCTAGTGGTGTCTGACCGTTATATGTCTTCATATTGTATATATTGAGAACTACGCAATAATAGTGTGTAGTAAAAGGTATGGAATATGAAAACTAGGGCAAAACGCACACACACATCCACACTGCATATGTCTATCTATGTACCCATCTATATAGAGATTAAAAATAACAATGAAAAACAAAATACAACAAACAAAATAAACCTAAAATAAAGTCTATAAAAGGTAAAACATAGGTTTGTTGGTAAAAATAAGAACCATGTCGTCTTTGCAGCTCAAGATAACAGGTCTTACTGAAAACGGCTTTTCACTGATCTGTCTTTCTCAACATGTCATGTCCTTTGCAGCCCTGTCTCATCATCTCTGCCCTGTCTTCAGACAACAGAAGACCACCTGTGATCCACAGTCGGGGTCAGAAGTTTAGGTGAAAACCAAACCTCCCGTGGGAAGCGGCCAGAAAAGTGCAGGCAGCTATTTAAAGACTTCTCGATAATGAGGAGGCATGAGTGGAATCCTGGAGCCAACACAGACATCATAAACCCTCCACACACACCAACCTCTCGCCAGCCATAACAAATGCATCCAGCTGTAACTCAACCAGTCGATCTGGAAATATGGATGCAAAACCTAAGACATGTCTGTGCGCTCCAAGTTCTACTGATGCAAAAAGTGAGGATCTGACCAAGCTTTTCGAAAAACTAACGAACATTCAACCATTGAATTTTTCAATTACAATCCCTAATTTAGTTTCAGTTTTACGTGAAATCACTGTGATATCTTGAATTCAACTAGATTTCTTCTTGTATAACAATGTCAATGTCTAACCTCTCTGAGAGGTGTTGTCTTCCAACAAAAACAAAATGGGACTAACTGGTTACATATATCTACCAGGTGTTCAATAGAATTCTTAGAGGTCCAGTTTAGCAAATCCTTTATCTCTCTTGGGTTAAAACAGCCTGCTGTAGCGTCTTATTCTCCCAGACCAGTGTTTATTAATAAACCTAAACAGATTTGAGGTAGTCATGGTCACACATAGCAGCACACTGACTGAGAGGGAGGCTGGGTCAACTGCCTTACCCACCCCCCCACACGCCTGCCTTTCAGTTCATCTGCACACACTGCTCCCGCTCACTCTTGCCACTCACTTTGCTGTTTGAACGACAATTCAATTCTAACAATTCACCCTGAGGATACCGCATAAGGGTAGAAGACACAAGCGTGTATGAAGTAAGTACAACTATATTTCATATTTACATACCATTATCAACTACACAAACATTACGGTTTGTGTATTTGATGATGATCAATGGAATGGAAACTTCTGAAGAAATTCAAAAGTCACTCATGCTGCTTTCAAGAGTGTTTCAAAATCATACCTTTATGAACAAGTTTAGCAGTTACAAAAAAACAATGTGAATTACAAGAATTTTACAAGAAAGTTAGTCTTTATATGTTAATAGAAGAAGACAAATGTATGTTCCGAATGCTCGGCAAATATAGGCCACTGCTGCCTTCGGGTGGTGGAGGTCTAAAGGAATGTGACTTGTGCCCATGCTTGTCCTACAGTAAGACAGCTGGTGACTGTCAGGACTGCTTCAGGGCTTTGGTCAGCCATGCATAGCACAACACTGTCCAGTCCCGGGGCACTGGGGACACTCAGAAGGGAGCTGTTGGTGCTGTAGATTTTTTTGTATCTGACCTACTTTATTACGAACGCTAGAGTTACGTCTTGAACTTTGGTCGAGGAAGTTTTGACAAGGAGCTATGTCGCACTTGTGTTTACTGGCCTGTCTACATTGCTAATCTCTGCCGATGACAGCACTGGGTTAATTTGGTCAATTCAGTCTCTGGGTAGCCTCTGGCCAGTGTTGGCAAACACCTGAAAGGGTGAAATTACAGCTTCATTATTCACCGGGGGAGAGTACAAATGCTCATCCATCGACACAATGGCATGTTATGATAATCTGTTCTCTAATGTAATCTGTGTAATGCCACTTGCCAAAGCTTCAGGCGAAAGCTGTTTGTACGTGTTTACATTAGTACTGTTGCGGTGTTCGTGTGAATGCATGAGTGGACTTGTTTAAAGTGTGTGTGATCATTGCCAAGCAGTCAGTTGGTCTCTGGAGCATCCAGACTAGTGGGACAGCTGCTGATACCCTCTGCTAAATTGCCCAGCTGTACATGCCAGCATGTGCTAATGACATCAGCATAGCTTACAAAGACATCAGGCCAAAATATTAACTGAACTCCTCTGTTGACATGCCATCAACACAGGCCAGGCCTACTATTTGTAACATGCAACTTGACTGCCAACAACTACAACTGTCATACATGCATCAGTTAGACTAACATATATGCCTGATTTTGTTAAGGGATGAGGCTGTTGTAAAGGAGACGACTCAACAAAAGTGACAAGATTGAGGCTAAACCAATGGAGGACCTGGATGATAACATTACATCTACTGGGTTTGAGCCTCTCTTCATTAAAGAAGAGGAGACGGATCCAGACACAATCCCGATGGAACAAACAGATCGTAAGACGGCACAGTCTGGACTCACTTACCCAGGAACACAGCTGAATCAATCAGCTTTCATGAAGCCATATTTACAGGAGATGGATGACTTACTGAAAAGCTGTGAGGAGCTCACTGGTATTCCTTTTAGCTCTCACTTCTCAGCAAGTTACAATGAAACAAGCTTGACTGAGTCAACTCATAGCAACAGCAAAGAGGAAGATTCAATGGAAAGCTACGAAGAAACAAGTCTTTCTCCCAGTGCATATCTTTCCACAAGCTATATTGACACACACATGGATGGGGAAGGAACAGAAAACCAGCAAGCACAAGGTCAGTCGCAAAGCTTGGGAACCATCATCAACAGGTGTGGACTGACCACAGGAGTTTCTTGCCAAAGAGAAATGCCTCTCACGTCAGCGGGTAACGAACTCAGTGACACCATGGTGGCGTATGAGGGCCAGCTGTTGGGGATGTTGGCAATGCTGGAGAGCTGTATGGAAGAGGCTGGGATGGACTTTGAGCCCCAAGACTGGGCAACAGATGCGAGCCAAGAATATGTACACATCAATAAGAACGCTAATCTTTGTAGGGGTACAACACTGGTGCCCATCCAGCAAGGGATGCCGATGAAGTTGGAGACCCAGTCGATGCAATTTGAATCCTGGGCTGGTCAACATGCAGGGGGAGATGAAGTTTCCAGGGAAAGAAGGAAAGAGGTGACAGTAGGTCGCCAGCAGAATGCCATGCTTAGCTGTGACAACATGTGTGGCTCCTCAATAGCAAGACTGGAAAGGCAAGGGAATTTGAAAACAGAGGGGGTTCTTGCACCACAGTTCAGATTTTCAGAACCATCAATGTCATTGAATGGGACAGAAAATGACACAATGCACCTTGAGGCAACAAAGACAGGATATATTTCTACAAATGAAGGCACATACATGAAGGGAGACATGTCTGGGATTGAAGTAGAAGACAGCAAATTGCAAGCTGAAGAGGGACAGGAGTCCAAGATGGATACCATTGATCCAGGATCTGGCATGAAAGACTTAGAGGCAGTAGGGTCTCAGATGGAGGAGTGCATAGAGGAGGTAGAGCGGTTAGAGAAGAGGAGGAAGGAACTGCTGGTGGAGCTGCTGGAGTTGAGAGGAAATAAAGAGGAGGCACAGGGGAGCAATGAAGGGGAGACAGAGGAGCCAATTGGTAGCAAAGTGGCAGAGCTACTGAAAGCACTGAGGAGGGAGGAAGAGGGGAGAAGAGAGGAAAGGAAGAGGGAGATCCAGAGCCTCAGAGAGGAGAGAGCAGAGGAGGAGAGGAGAATGTGGAAGGTGAACCTGGAGAGACAGGGGCTGCAAGAGGAGCTCAGAAAGCTGAAGAAGAGGCTGTTCATCATGGCCAGGGACTGTGCTCACAACCAATTCACCCTGAGCAATCAGCACCGTGAGGTGGAGCTGCTAAAGAGAGAAGAGGTAAGAAACTCATGAAAAATCATGTCTGTTCATCATACTTCTAAGAAAACCTCCACACAAATACTTCTTTTTTCCCATCTTCCAGGAGAAGCTGCAGTCATTGGTGCTTCAGCTGACAGAAGAGGGCTCCCAACTCAGGACAGCCCATCAACAACTGTTATTAGACCTTCAAGCAGAGCTTCATGCCCAGAGCTGCAGTCAGACCTCCAACACCCAGGATGAGCTGACGCAGTGCAAGAGGCACTCCTGCGGGGACATCCAGCAGTATCTGCAGGGTGGGCTGAAAGCGCTGGAGGACAGGTGCTACAACTTTCATAAAATCATGTTTTTAAGTTTTTGTTTGGTCATGATAATTACTCTCCATTGTCTCATTGTTAATGGTTATTTTTTGACAGATATGAACCAATTTTGCTGGCATTGCTGAAGAGGAGGGAGGTAACAGCCGGAGCCTTGGTGAAAACCAAAGAGCAAGCCCAGGAGCTGAGGTCCCAGCTGAGACCACTAAAGGATGAGCTCCAAAAGCTGAAGCTCCAGAGGGCCTGTTTGGAGGAGAAACTCAAACTAGTTCACATACAGAGGAGAGAGGATGTGGGACAGTACAAGGTAAGCAAGACAAGGGGTAACTTGTAAAATTGGCAAGAAAAAATTGAAGGCACAGACAGAAGACAGGGCAGCTTAGGAAGTAGACTAACTGTCCTTCTACTGTGCATCAGTGTAAGTCTGTCATCTGATACGCAAACCAATAAAGCCATGACATTCTTACAGGAGACAGTATACTGTCTGGAAGAGAGCAGCAGAGAGCTGAAAACGGAGTTAAATATTCAGAAGAGAAAAACCAGAGAGATAGAGGAGTTGAGAGACAGCCTTACCAAACAACTACTCCTGTACAGGTGAGATTTGTTGATCTGTTCTTTATCATGATTTCACAAACATTTATGGAAGTGCTGTAACTAAAACATCTTTCTTACAGAGCTGCCATTGAGGACCACAAGTACGAAGATAAGGAGAAAACATGATCGTATGAACTTGATTTTAAAACAGTTCTGTGATTTAATTACAAACTGACCCTTTTATCTGCAACATAGTGAACTCTAAAGATCAATGAATGCACTTTACATATATTTAGAGACATGCTGTTACTAAAAAATAAAAAAGACAAGATTTTCAGAACAGTCTGTGAAGATGAACCAGACTGCAGTTCGTTGAAAGGTTTTTGTTATGAATAAAAGGCTTTGTGTTCATTGTGACCCGTGTGGCTGATGAGTTAATGTCTCTGCATGAAGAGCAGAGAGGGGTTTATGTACTTATAAGGGCAATATGGCTGAAGAACTAAACAGTGGGACACAGAGTAATAGACTGAGTACGTTTGGCAGACAGAAGACGTCACACCAGCCACATAAAAAGGTCTGAGCAAAGTGTCATGAGGCATAACCAACTCTTTGACCTCAAAGATTTAGAGCTGTTTAAAAATACTTCAAGTTAAGGAAGACTCTGACCTCATTAGGGACACATTCAAATTCAAAATGTTGACAATACATCGAGTGGACCCAAAGACTAATGAAACACGTTTTATTAAGAATGCACTCACTGTACAAATATTGAACATATAAAAAGTTCAACCACTACTCTATATCACGAAAACATTTAAATGATTAATGTATGACTAAGGTGAGGGGGAGGAGGGACCACAAATGGACATTTCAAACGCAAATTCACTCCAAAATTGTAATATCATTCAGAAGGAGCTGGTGTGAAAATCAGTGTCCAGAACAATTAGGTGATGACCAGACTGAAGCGATGAAAATATGAGACATTTTAGGACAATAAGCTAGCCTGCAACAACCTCAAACCATCAAAGTCACAGTAACTATCACTGTGTATCGTGTCAAAAAGCCAGACTGCAATTTACTTAAAACATGTGTTTTTCTGCACATTTCTAACTTGTGCTGTGGGAGCTAAGTTCCTGTAAATTCCCTCTTGTTTTGGGTTGTCAGTATGATCAACACCTTAGGTTCTAGAAGCACATTTTATTTATTACCGAAAAAGCATTGACTAAAATATTTCAGTGTGGATGGGAGAGCCAATTTGGTTACAAAAATACATCTTTTGTCTGCACTGTGAATAACATGGATGAGATTCTTCAGGCAATAAATTACTCAGTTAAAGGAGAGTTCTTCACTTTGAGTATTCCAAAAAAGGGACCGGCTCTAGACATGATTATTCTCCTTGTTCTATTTACAGTGATTTACGGCATGTCCCACCAGTAGAGGAGTATGGGAAGAAGTAGCTGCGTGGCACTACTGATGTGGCAGTTTGGCAGTTTGTGACGAGGTTGTAGGTTAAAACACACAGCAGGCAGCAGCGTTATGCTGTGGCTTCAGGGTCTGTTGATCCCTCTGGATCTTCATCGTTGTAGATGTTCTCAGCCTAAAAGGAAGAATTGGTGTGTGAGACATTCAGCCACATGCTAGCTTAAATGCAACAATTCAAATTTTACCCAGAAAAGATTACTGCATGCTGACATCTATTACAGTACAAGAAAGACAGAAGTTTTAGTAGTATGAAAAGTATTACAAAGTGAAGGAAGTAAACACACAACAGGGTTAGTACACTTACCATTTCTCTCTTCTGTCTCATCACTTTGCTCTGATTGAATCACTTCATATGTTTTATCAAAAAACGATCTTGAGATTTTCTCTTTGCTGTCGTTAGCTGAAATGTCAGGAAACTCCCATCACACGACTTTCCCCTGCAAACTCATTGTTGCCTGCCCTGATCCAGTTTTCGTAAGAGACAAGGAATCCTGGGGGCAGAGTCTCCTGCTATTCGCAACCTTATCATGTTGCTGCAAAAATTATCATCTTCTATATTGTCAAGGAGAAATTATTCCCTCTAAGACAATATAATATAAAGAAGGAACCATGCTTTCTGCCTGCCTATAGCCAACATACATTAATAAAATGTTGTCTTACCATTTGCCAGACTTGCATAATGTTGTCTTCAGACACTGAGCAGATGACCCAGGGCTCGTTGGGGTTCCAGGAGAAGTCAGAGATTTTAGCTGTGTGGCCTCCATGGATGAACTACACAGAAGAGAAGACACCATTTTTAATATTATGATACAAGATGATGTTACTGATAAAGTATCTCAGCTTCCAAAGTTTGGCAGGCTTTGATGAGACTCACCAGTAGCTCAGGTGGGCCGTCCTCTGCGTCTTCTGGTGACTGTTCCTCTCCGATTTTACTGCAAACAGACAGAAGAGTTAAATTTGTAAACTATGTTACAGTATGCAAAATGCTACATGTCAAGTGGATGCAGAGACTATGTTTTGCAATTCAAATATTCACTTGGAAATTCTTTTAGAAGACAGAAGTAGGTTCAAATACTCTTTTCTTTAGCAGTCATAGTTTCACTAACAGTGTTACAACACTACCTCTCATCTTAAATGGGTGTCATCAGCAGATGAAAAACCATAGCATTGCTCTGGCACAATCAGAACATCGCGGATAAGATAGCAGAGCTGAGAAAATAGCCGCAATTGAAAAAATGGGCAAAAGCTCCATTCACATCCCAGTGGACAAAATTTACTGTTTCAATTGGGTATAAAACTGCACAAGATACAGTGTACAGTGATACAGTATTTGCTTTGGAACAACTGCTTCGCTGGGAGATAGGACGAAAGAAGTATTGAGAAGGTGTGACTTTCTGCAAACCAAACAATCGATTAATGGATTAATCCTGCTTTGACATTACTGCATGAGTAATAATAATCTCATGATAAATGCTACTTACCATGGATAAATATTAACAGTGGAAACACTCTAGCTAGATAACTGTAGAGGCAGTGAACAGCAAGGGTCCATCAGACAATTGTGATGCAATTTATAAAGCTCACACATCATCTCTGGCAGCTGCAATAGAGCTGGAATCTGACACAGTGGCATTCAGAATACACTGGGGTCAAAATTTTATGTTGTTTACCTGAGGTCCCAGACATTGAGGCGACGGTCTGTTCCACTGGATGCCAGTATGGTCTCATTATGTGGTGACCACTGAACCTGGAACAGCCATTCAGAAAACACAAATTAGTTCACCCTGAACAAATAGCTATATCTCACAGTGCATTCGCTAGGCAACTGTTGATGTGTCAGACTTATGCATCAAAAACTCTACAAAGCACCAGGAAAGCATTTGTGTCCGAGAACTCACAAAACGAAAATATAAAATTGTATCACTGTGATAGAATTACTTCCACTGTTTTTTAACCGACTATACAAATGTAAACATAACGATAACGATATTCTGCTCTCCGAATTTCGAGAAAACGTCTCAAGAGATAAATCTTACCTGGAAAATCTCATCCTTGTGTGACTCGAAGGAATGCAGCTTCAGTTTCAAGTTTCTTAAGTCCCAAAGAGCCACAGTCTGTGAGCGGAAGAGAGATATTACACATAACCTGTAAGACTTTAAGCCTTGCAATGACATTACAGTTACAAAACAGCAATGACATTATCAGTACTCATATAGTCAAAGAGATGCACATGGTTTCACAGAGTTAACCCTACGCTGTAAATTAAATAAAACGGAGGCAATTAAGATGAGGTAGAATATTGCATTACCTTGTCTGCAGAGCCAGAGGCAAGTATGAACTCGCTGTAAGGGTTAAATGACAAACAGTTGACCTCTGCTGTGTGGGCGTCTACGGCATGGCTGGGTTTGGAGGTGTTGTTAGAACGAGTGTCCCAGCTGAGGTGAAAAAAAGAGACATCAATACATGGACAGTGCAAAATCACAAAATGCTTCAGATTCACTGTTTAACCTTTCTGTGAGATTTGATTAATTATCAAGTTTCTTACATCATGAGCTTCTGGTCATCCGCTACAGATCCAAAGAGTGACTCGTGAAGCAAGTGCCAGGAGACATCTTCCACCACAGCAGTGTGACCGGTGAAGATCGTCTTTGCATCTACAATCTTCCCCTCCTTTGGAACAGCACTTATGTCCCACAGACAGACTGTCTACAGATTAGGAAAGATGATAGATAAAGATGACAGATTAAAAAAAATGAATCTCATGAAATGCAGCATGAGTTAATTTTAAGAGTATGTTTAAATTTGTGACCCAATGAAACTGCCCAAAAATGGAAAGATGCATGGTAATACTTGAATGTAGCAATGACTTTTATCTTACATGGTCATCTGATGCACTAAGAAGGGAGCCAGACAAATTTGGGTTCCAGGAGAGACCATAACCTTCTTTCTGATGACCTCTGAGACGCAGATCAGGGCGGCACTCTCCAGAAGCATCTGTGGACAAAGAAATTAACACACAATGTAAATTTCTTTCACAGCAGAAATACAGGCAGATACACAGTAATGTGTTAAACAAAAATTTATTTTCAGTTGTTCCAAAACTACCCACTTTACTCTCAAAACATGTTCAAAGCACATACAACATTAGCCTGGGTCTTGCACAGTGTATGATCTATGTACCTGGCTTGGAGGGGTGTTTGGTGTAGTCAAACACCAGCACATCTGAGGTGGGGGTCTTGGTTGCAATGATGCAGGGATTTTGGGGCATATAGCGGGCCCGGTTCACTTCTCCTTCATGGCTGATCTTGATTTCGATCTCGATCTTGCCACTTACTGAGCCAAAGCCTCCAAATTCTGAGGGAAAACAAGGAATTAAGACTTTCCTGACCTAAAGGCAATTGATTTATGGTAGTAAGTCAGTAACTCTAATCTGCCCAAATCAGTGTAATCAGAATCCCACAAACTGACATCTATTTTGTAAATAAATACAAGGGACAACGATGCTATATGCAAAAATCAAATTGTAATGGACCTAAATATGTACAGGTTAAAGTTACAAAGAGTGTCACTTTTTTCAATAAATAGAATAATAAATTCAGAATGTAACTATTATTCTAACAATAACAATAATATGCAAGAAATATGCACTACACATGCCTGACTGAAGAATCACACTTATTTAGAATATGACTGTACAATGCTCCAACCTCCTTTTTCACTGTCATAATGTGAGGCATCAAACTGGGCATCATCATTGGGCAGCTGGACACTGGCAATGACCAAGTGATTCTGCTCATCAGATGTGTGAGTGCCCAACACCAGCCGGTGCACACTGTAATCCTTCCCCTCTGGCCTGGTAAGGAAAAATAAGATTTTACCATTAATGTCATTCACACGAATGGAGAGAGTGCAAGCTTTTATGAATATGTGAAAATTATTATGGGGTCATCAAGTTTGTACCTGGAGACGTCAGGCAGCCACTGAGCAGTAAGGCTGGGCCACTCCAAAGCGTGGGTCATAACCAGATCATAGAGGAAGGGAGTGTTTTTCTTCCAGATCTTGTACTCCTCATTTATTACCCTCTCCTCAACCGCATCATCAAATGCACCTGCTGAGAGAGGAGAGATGGCAGTACCAGTGGTAAATGACTGATCCAAAACATTTTCATTTACCTCGCACACCTGCAAGACGTGTCTATAGCATACACTGTGTGAGGGTGTCAGTTAAATAGTAGGGAAATTGCCACTGTATCTCTGCTATAATCAAGGCCGTATTCACGCTTAATTCTATTGCACTTAATCAGCAGCAGTTTAAGATCGTCCTCGCAGAAGGCAAATGTGTCATAAATTAATTGCGGGCCTGACCTGTGTTCAGTATGTAGCTGTGTAGAAGCATGTTTTCAGAAACATATTGCCGCTAGCATAACTAGCTATCACGATAATGCTCATGCTAATGCTAACATACGTAACTATTACATTTTAACTTATTAGACAGTCGTGTTCCAGCCTCTCCTCGAACTAACGTATATAGTAGCCAACGTCAAGCGGTGGCAAACAATCCGAAAACAATAACTGCAAACTGAAACCTCGATTGTTAGAGCTCTCACAATGAAAATGTACCCGGCTTTTGTTAGAACTGCTGAAGGCCAGCACCGGAGCCATGGCAGCTAGCGATCTAAGCTAGCTTAGCTAAGACATGTCAGATAACCGCGTTTTGTGTCGCTGGTAACAATAAAAGCCTCCACTTTACCTTCCTTGTCCGCCATTGCAGGTACAGACCGCTGAGACTCGAGGTTAACTGAGATGCAGAGAGAAAGAGCCTTGTCTCGGGTCCTCCTCTTGTGTGCTCCGTTTATAAGACAGAGCGAACAGTGCTAAGCTAACCGCTAAGTGAAGCAGCCGACTGTGAGAGACGTAGGTGCCTTCGCGCGCTCAGGACAAGCGAGGGGGGACGTCCTTCCGCCAATCAGAGGGACGGACGTCCCCCGCATATAGCAGCTCATGCTAACCAGCAGGGGGCAGCAGGAGGCGATCCAAAGTCTCTATAGTTGTCACTAATATGTAAATTGGAAAAGGCAAAACCATGGGCAAAACGCTTCCTTCAAAGATTAAAGAATCTTTTAACTTAAAATGCACATAGAAATTTTGGTGCGATTAATTATTTCATGTTATATCAACACTCAATCCCTGTTGGATTTTCAAAACGACCTTAAAGACAAAAGAATGAATTCTTTCCAAAATTTCATTAATTAATGCAAATGTATTAAAATAAATGCATACACAGCATTACAGATCTTTTGGTGACTTTACTCAATTAAAAAGCAACTAAAATAATATATATTTTCCTCTTTCAATATTTCCTTTTTGTAGGTACCTATTCTATAGCAGGTATACATTGTATATTGTTTTTCTTATTGTTTGTCCTTTAGACAGACAGACAGACAGAGTACTTTATCCTTTCATTGTAATTTAAGTGATGACGGTCAATTCAATCTGTGGAAAGAGTGGGGTTATTATTGTTGTATTTGATTGGCGTTTTATCCTTCCTGTGTTATTCAAACATACATTTTTATTTCAATTATACGCCCTCTGAAATCATGTGTTATTTGACCTTTTTATTTCGGTTATTTTTTCTTTTATTAATTAGACAAATTATTGCTGTTATACAATTCATGCATGTTGTTGAAACGTTTGTAAATAAAATAAACAGCTTCCTAAAATGTATTTGGTTCATTTACTTAATATTATATTAATGTTCAGGCCAGAGCAAAATTCTTATTTACCCTTAGGGACAACATTTCTTTTCTTGTTGGCTATTGGTCAATTATGACTTCCCGCCGGAGTATGACGCTATCTGATTGGACACCGAAGTAAAACGGCTCTCTCATTGGCTAACTCTGGCGCGAGGGCTTAAACTGCAGATACAGCAAGAAGCAAACTTGCTAACCCCCCCGTCTGTGTCTGTCTGTCATGTCCTGAGTAATAACACAGCAGGTTCGTGCCACCAGGATGTCCGCAGCTGATATGTCCCATGTGCTCGCCATTCTCCGGTCACTGTATCAGCACGTACAGACGCTGGAGGAGTTTGCGGGCAACATTGTGTTCAGAGAAGGACAAAGAGCGACAATAGTTGAAGAGTCCGACACAAAACGCTTCCTTTCCTTCGTCCGGGGGGTTTTTGTCTGCTTTGACAAGGAACTACAGCAAGTGCCAAGCTGCAACCAGGTAACTTTGCCCTAAATGAAAAGCTTTGTCCTTTTGTTTGTAGCACCTTGAAACAGTAGCTAACACTTGCTATCTTGAGTTGAGGGTTGTAATAGCACAGTATTATATGTTATGGTGCAGATTAGTATTCTACATGAATATAACCAAAAATAACACATCACTTTAGTTTGTAAGAGAGTTGGGTAGACATGTTTAGGCAGGATATATTAGTTGCATAGAAATATTTAACTGCCATCAATGGTGGCTGACTGTGAATGCTTCATACAGGTGACAAAACACATTTATCAGAAAAGCTGTCAGGTTCATACGAGGCTAAATTAGAGGTTTCGTGTTACACGAAGGAAAGGAAAATGACTTCCTTTAATAATATAACTCAAGAGAGAGACAGTTACTGCTTATGTTGATGTGTTGTATTTTATGTTTTCCACAGATCTGCACTCTGCCTGAGCTGCTGGCCTTTGTGCTGAACAGTCTGAAAAGAAAGAGAAAGAGAAACATCTTGGCACACGGCTATGATTTTCTGTCCCTGGCTCAAGAGGATCGGGATGCGGACCACTTCAAATTCCAAGGGGATGTAACTCAAAGCGCTGCCTACATCCACGGCAGTGACATGTGGAAGAAAGTCACTATGCGTCTGGGCACAGACATCACAAGGTACCTGCTGGAGAGCTGCTCTGTGTTTGTGGCAGTCCCTCCTTCATGTGTTTTCCAGGTGTGCGGCGTTCCTGTATATGACAGGGTGTCCATGACTACTGCATCACCTGGGTTTTATCTCCAGCCTCGACCCAGGACACAGAACAGGGCTCGGTCTGGGAAGTATCGAGGTGCTGTGACCTTGAAAAGGAGACAGGAAGTTGAGAATCCTACTGTCAGCAAGAAGAGGAAGAAAATGGATGTAAGAGTGAAGAAAGGGAAAAGAAAGAGAGAAACTGGTCAGAAGGATGAGGAGGAGAATATGACTTGCTCAGGAAAAAGGAGACGGGTGGAACAGGAAGATCCCACACAGGAAATTCATGAGGTTTTGTATGACATGATGGAGGAAAGGCAGCCTATGTCTGTGGAACCCACACTATCTATAAAACCTTTAGAAAGTGATGCTCCTGGTTCCAAACATCCAGTTGAAATGCAAACGACCATACTTCCCTTGGAGGGAGGACCCAGTTGGAGATCAGGGATTTACCCACCTTTGCCTCCTTCGCAATGTTTTATCCGCACACTGGGATTCCTATATGGCGGAAGGGGCATGCGTGGCTTCCTTCTCAACAGGAAGAAGAAGAGTGCTGATGGATACAGAAGGCTACAAGGGCGAGATTTGGTACGAACAGTCTTCTTTGAGGGACTGGCATATCTAAATGGGATAGAGAGGAAGCCAAAGAAACTCCCGCGGCGCTTTTTTAACATGGTCCCCCTGTTTAGTCAGCTGTTGCGTCAACATAGGCGATGTTCTTACAGCAGAACACTGCAGAGAATGTGCCCACTGGTGGAGGAGAGAGATACAGGACAAGGGGAATTAAGCTTCCTCTTGCCTCAACACTGTGCACCTCACCGGGTGTATTTGTTTGTCAAGGAATGCCTCACTGCTGTGATCCCTCAGGAGCTTTGGGGCTCCAACCACAATCGACTAAATTTCTTTGTCAGGGTCAGGGGCTTCTTGCGCAGTGGCAAGTTTGATAGGCTCTCACTGGCTGAACTGATGTGGAAAATGAAGGTGAATGACTGTGATTGGTTGAAGATCAGTAAGACAGGTAAGATTGTTATAAGTGGCAAACTTTTTTTTCCTCCTGCTACGTTTTGGCTGACTTAAACAAACCACTCTCCTCTGCAGGCAGGATCCCTCCCAGTGAGCTTTCATACCGGACACAGATCCTGGGTCAGTTCCTGGCTTGGCTTCTAGACGGCTATGTTGCGGGCTTGGTTCGAGCCTGCTTCTATGTCACGGAGAGTGTGAGTCAGAAGAACGCCGTCAGGTTCTACAGACAGGAAGTCTGGGCAAAACTGCAGGACTTGGCCTTCAGGTACACACGCACGGCCACACACACCTGCAAAGGCTCATACAGTTGTGGGACACTAGCTCACAAAATATTTCTGTGATTTAGAGGACATCTCTCCAAGGGTCAGATGGAGGAGTTGACTCCGGCTCAGGTGGCATCCCTCCCCAAAACCACCGTCATCTCCCGCCTTCGCTTCAATCCCAAGACTGATGGCATGAGGCCTATCACAAGAGTCGTAGGAGCAGATGCCAAAACCAGGGTACATTCTGCATTTTGAGTTCTGACTTTTCCCATACATATTCACAAGCTGTGTGGTATTACATGTTGGCAGTGTGTGCACCTTTTTGTAGGACATTTCTTTTCCTCTGCAGCTCTACAGAGGCCGTGTGCGTGACTTGCTGGATATGCTGCGAGCCTGTGTGCGCTCCACTCCATCCCTCCTGGGCTCCACAGTGTGGGGGATGACAGATATCCACAAAGTGCTGTGCTCTCTCGCTCCGGCCCAGAAGAATAAGCCACAACCCCTCTACTTTGTCAAGGTTGGCTTTTGTCCTCACTTTTGACAGATTTAAAGTTAGTGTATTTTATGCAGTCCTGTGCATACATTTTTGTTACAATTTTAAAAAAGCATCAAAATGTAGTTTTAGCATGCTTAAAAATGTTAAAGTAGGTTTCAGTATTTGGTTAAATGCAGTTTTCTTCCTTCATTTATTCATTCAGTCTTTTCTCTGCATTTAAGGTGGACGTGAGTGGAGCCTATGAGAGTCTGCCCCACGACAAACTCATTGAGGTGATTGGCCAGGCTCTGTCACCTGTCCAGGACGAACTTTTCACCATTCGCCGTTACGCCAAGATCTGGGCTGATTCCCATGAAGGCCTGAAAAAGGCCTTTGTTAGACAGGTACCATCATATACACACATGTTGTACACATTATGGTTATGTCTATATATAAAAATACACACAAGCATACAACATTTGACCCAAGTGGAGACTTTCTCATGTTTGATAATACAGGCAGATTTCCTGGAGGATAACATTGGATCTGCTAACATGAAAGGGTTTGTGACATCACAGCAGAAAAAAGGAAAAGTTCATCACGCTATACTGGTCGAGCAGGTGAGAGTGACATACTCGGGTACTACTTTAAGATAAGGATGTTTGATACTCCTTTGAAGCTGAGTCTTTCATTTCTTCTCTTCCTTTCAGCATTTTAGCTCAGATCTTCATGGGAGAGAGGCGCTGCAGTTCTTCATCCAAATGTTAACTGGCAATGTTGTACAGTTTGGGAAGAAGTAAGCAATACTAACATTGAATTGACCTGTATGAGTAACTTGTAAATGTGATCACATTCAAATAATTTTGCCCATGTTTGAGTTTATACAACATCACATCAAATGCATAATGTGTGTGCCTATGTGTGTGTGTATAATTTCGACTTAATTTTCCCCTTTTTAGTTACATTTTTGCCCTCTGTGTCTCAGAACATACCGTCAGTGCCGAGGGATTCCTCAGGGGTCTGTGGTTTCAAGTCTGCTCTGCTGTCTCTGCTACGGTCACATGGAGAATGTCCTGTTCAAAGACATCACTGAAAAGAAAGGGTACAGCTGACGGCTATATATTCTAGTCAGTTTCCTTAGATGTAGTGACACATCTGCAGCAGCAGAAGGCAGTCTTTCTGTATTGCAGCTCTTTCCTGTTTACTGTATGTGTTCTTCTCTCTGTGTCCTGTAGATGTTTGATGAGACTGGTAGATGACTTCCTTCTGATCACCCCAGACTTGCACAAAGCACAAGCCTTTCTCAAGTATGATATACACCAAGTTTTTAACACATATGACTGTTCGTCTTTACTAATGCACTTTTCAAACATCAAGATAATTTTAAATCTTTAGAAAATCTGTTTTAAACTACATTTTTAATCAGACTTAACTTGTGATCATGGAGTTTTACTAACAGGTCATTGCCATTTACATGATAGTTGTTACTGGAGGCTACACAGTGCAAAGTATTTCAGTAGAAGTAGATGACTGCAATATGATTTGTAGTTTCTGCAGAACCCAAGACAAATGTACCTAATGTTTCACTTAAACAAGTAGAGTAGTCACATAAATTAGGTTTAAACATCTATTAGATTAAATTAAATGATTAATAATAACCATAAAAAATAACATATAATTGTAGAGCACGCCTTATATCTAAGTTATGAAGAATGATTGAAAGAATGAATGAAACCTTTTATTCCAGACATATGAAAACAAACAAAACAGGCAGGCATATCCATATTGCAAGACAATTAGACAAGCAATGTAAGAGTTGCATTTCATTGTCGCCTCAATTCGCATTGTATAATAAGCAAGATAAAACCAAATCCAGTAATAGAAGGTAAAAAGAAATAAAGAGACAATTCAAGTAAAATCAAGCTAAGCCGTCTGATAAAAGTATGCATTAAGGAGAAAATTTGCTACTGACTCAGTCAGCTTGTTTCCTTGGTTTGTCCTCTAGTTTTACGCCAGCAGGCCCTTAGAACAGATTAAAGACCTCCCAGGGGATGTCAGTATATGTGCTGGCTTGTATAGTACTGGAAAGAAGCAAGGTCACAAAAAGTAATCACTTAGATCATAAAGTCATTTATTAAACTTTGTACCAGCATAAGGAAGCTGCATGGGAATCGGTGTAACCACCTGCCAGCTGCGCCTGTAGTCTGTTAATAGATTTTTAATTTTACAAGGCTGTTGCAGTAAGATAAAAGCACATGTGCAACTCTGTCTTTTTAATATCAAAAATGGAAAGTATTTTTGAAATAAGCTTTGTTATTTCAGCAGCAAAGCTCAAATTTAGTATCTGTATCAGCATATCCACATAGAGCAAGGTTAGAAAAAGGTTGGCACAGATTCAATACAACATGATGAGTCTTTAATAGAGCAGTTGATAAAGGCCCTTCCGCATTGTATGTAGGATCTTGCTGGCTGGGGTACCACAGTATGGTCTGGTGGTCAACCCGCAGAAGGTGGTGGTCAACTTTCAGGTGTCAGAAAGCGCAGCCTCTTGTCCCGGGATTCGCGTGCTGCCCCCTCACTGCCTCTTCCCCTGGTGTGGACTGCTGCTGGACACACTCTCACTGGACGTCTACAAAGACTATTCAAGGTGAAGCATCCAGTCAGTTGTAACTATACTGTAGAATTATTGACTCAAGTGTGCTTCTTGCATGAGAAGTTATTGGGCTTTCAGCAGTCTGCACAGCTCGTACATCTTGTGCTTTGTACCTACTCATTAACATTTTTAGAGACTCCTCCCAGTCTAGCATGGATGAGTTATACACTTGCATTGAGGTCAGTAGACATTACAACTACATCTTCATTTTTTTTTTCTTCTTACTTTCCGTCTCTCACAGCTATGCAGGCCTGTCTTTGCGCTACAGTCTTACTTTGGGCTCTTTCCGCTCAGCCGGACAGCAAATGAGGAGGAAACTAATGGCCATCATCAGACTCAAGTGCCATGCCTTGTTCTTGGACCTGAAGGTCAGATAAATAATGGATTTAAAAGTTACAAAGTTTTCTAAATCCCATGAATTCTCGCTATCGTCCTAGTTAACTGATCCATTGTTAGATGTTGTTTTCAAGGATAAACCATAGAAATAGACTATGAGGTTGTCCCACCAATTGTACACGGGATGCACAAAGGTATGAATACACCCGGCCAAAGGCCTCTTATCTGAAAGCAAGTGCCTTTTAGATATTGTAGCTGGTCTCCATTTATGATGCAAGTAAAGATTATGACCACCTTATTTTAGCCATGCTAGTGGTGCAGCTCTTGGAATCACTTTGGTGTCAGTCCATCTCTTTGGTTCAGGCTGAAATAACTGATCAACTATTGGATGGGCTGCCATAAAATTTGTTACAGGCAGTCATGTCCCCCCTCAGGATGAATTACAATCACTTTGTGATTGTGATTTGTCCCACTGTGTGGGACACGGCCTACAAAGGTAGAAACCCGAACCCTTCACTTCAGCGAACAAATGATTTGGTTAGGTGGCAGTTGTCAACATGTAGAGTCAAAAGTAACCCAGGTGACCAGCCAGAAGTTACCTTTAAACAACAACAAAGTGGTAAATAACAGTTGTAAAAATGTCAAGACCCACGGTAACTAGGTTTATGAGTCATGAGGTTTGACTGCATCACATAATGGGCAAACAGTTTAGTGTGCAGGACAGAGAGTGAAACAGGTCAAAGAACAGAGGATACACTGCCACGAGTCAATATTGCCATAGTTATATATCATGTCAAATATTTAAAAACAGCCCCAACATCAAACATCAACATCAAGTCCCACATGTCATTTTTCTATTTCAGTCACCTTTGCTTTTGTACTGAATATAGTATCGGATAACATTTCTGTCTTAGACCAATTCCCTTGAGGCAGTCTACAAGAACATCTACAAGCTAGTGCTGCTTCATGCACACAGGTAAAGTCACCTTATTTTTTGCTCTTTTCTTTTTTGCAACCCTAAATACACTGTTGTCACATAATATGCACAGATACCGCTGTCTATTAATTTGTATTGCTTATTCAGAATAAAAAAAATAAGACAGGCACTGCAAATACTTTGTTTCCATTACCCAGCTGAAGTATTGAAATATGGCTGTGATGAAAACAAATCAGGAACTTCACAAAATATTCATGTCCCCTCTCGTGTGTGTTCATTGGATTTTTAATAAACAGATGGGTAAACCTAATACTGCTATTAAGATAAGCACATGGGGTTATTGCAGCACCTTTAATCTCAGAATGTATATATCTGTCAGTTTTCTGTCCTTTTATTTGTTTATGTTTTTCTCTTTAGGTTTCATGTGTGTGCCCAAAGTTTGCCCTTTGGTCAGACAGTTGCTAAGAACCCTGAGTACTTCCTGCAGATGATATGGGATATGGCAGAGTACACCAATCAGCTCATCAGACTCTGCAACAAAGGCAACATTTCCCTTTCATACATCTCGAAACAGTGATTTAAGCAATATTTAGTTCAACACTTATTTTTTTTTTCTATCTCTTCCTCTTTCTCCAGGACTGATTTTAGGCACTAAGGCCCAGACTGGCATTGTGCAGTATGAAGCAGTGGAGCTACTTTTCTGTCTTTCCTTCTTGCTGGTGCTGTCACAACACCGTCCTCTCTATAAGGATCTGCTCCCACACCTGCACAAACGTATGTACGCTCAGGAAACACTCACACATGTACAACAGTAGCACACAAGAACTATCCTAGAGCAGCATGAGATGACAATACATGGCTATCATCATGAATGTAAAGCAATGTGCAGTATCAGAGTCCAATAGATTTCTGATGGTCAAAGTGTTAAAATCACCCAGGGTTGGAGTTCTGTCAACATTGCATTGAGCTGAAAGACAATGAGTTATCCACTGTTCCTGTGTCAGGAAATATTAATAATTATTGAGTTTGCCACTGCTGAGTCATTCATGCCCAAAATGGGCATAACCACTATCTCAAATCATATTCTTGCAGCTGTGTGATGGCTACAGGTATTTTATCAGCTGCACAGAAAAGATCCAACTTTCTACAACTCACTGATCCAAACTGAATGTTGGTGGATGTTATTCATTAAACCCAACATTTCTTCTGCCCTTTACAGACTCTTGCCTTGATAATTGAAAATATCAGTCTAATTAAATTCAAGCTGCAAAACTCATAAATGCATTCATGGAAGGGGAAGGGGTTTTTTGTTTGTTTTTTGAGAATCTGTGTGTGCGTGCCTCTGCCAGCTAAAGCCGTCACTATTGTCTGGCTGTAAAAGGGGATCTGAGCAGAAAACTCAAGCGCAGTTTCATGCCAAAATGAGCACTAAAATTGCATAAACACTGCACTTGCGGTACAGCTGGGTATATGGTTGCGGAAATGAATGAAAAATATGAAAGCGTCATTGACACTTGTCAGTAAGGCCAATCCCTTCAACAAGGACTTTGCCCCTGACCTGACAACTCTTGATACTTGACTTTACATGTGCACAAGTTCATTTATTGCTGCCATAATCTGATTTTTACAGATGTTGGAAAAAGATCAAGCAGATAAATGTTACAGTTTACCACCAATGAGGGGGGGAAGAAAAACATTTTTCTTTCTTCTGCTGTTGTCCTCTTCAGGCAAACGCAGTCTAGAGCGACATCTGGGGGACCTGAGGCTGGCCAGGGTCCGACAGGCCGCTAACCCCAGGATACCAGTTGACTTCTTGGCCATCCAAAAGTAGACTACCAGCTAGCCCCAATTACAGCTCCTAGCACGACTATGAAAACCTCCACAGCTGGTATAGATAAGTATGTCCATTGAAATCCATTGAAAATAAAGGCAGTGAGAATTTTACTCAATTTCAGTTGAAATTAAAGCGCATCACAAAACTTTTTTTTTTCTTATCTCATCATCAGGTTTCAAGGGAGTGAGATAAGCAGTGTGTTGAAATCAGTCATTTGGATTTATCTGATCTGCCAATGTGCCAAATGAAAGGGTAATGTATCTGTTATACGATGTTGGAAAAGCTTGCTAAATGGAAATGGAGAAAAACAGCCCCGATTTATCTGATATAAAACACTTAACTGATAGACCTCAGTCATAAACACACCCTATAAAACAACAACAACCACGACAATCAAGGTGGACAATTGAAAACTGTCCAACTGCTGTACCAAGCCATGTGTCATCCCGCAGTTGTTGTCTCTTTGGACTTTGATTTGCCCTTGTGGTAGTTTTCCACAAAGAAGATGTGACATCACTTGAAAAATAATATACAGTATATGCAAGTAAGTTTACAGAAATCCACCAATCAGCCGTCACGTGAATAAGTCAAATGATTTACGGAGATGATTTGCTTTCAGGTTTGATGTGATGGTAATCTTTATGAAGTTCTTGGGGATTCAAGTTCTTTCTATGAATAGCAGGAAGCTTATGTAATGATGATTTGTGAAATGAGTGTGAAGACTGCGTTGATGTTCACATGTAAATGTTTTGTAAATGTGGAATTGGGGTTAGGCTGTTATTTACATCATGAATACTAATGTACACAGGAAAGAATTGCACTTTTAAATACATCTGTTTTTGTTGATGAGGAATGATCCATTCTACTGCATGTCAGTGTCTCGTGAATTGAGATGGAAATTCCACAGTGATAACCATCAGGATGTACTTTTCTGTTCTGGCATGCAGTAACAATGTTATTCGCGACATTTCTCAAAAACCCTGGTTTTTCTGTTCCTGTATTTCAACCTCAAAGCCCTCATTGCAGTAGGGACTTGGGTCAGCGCCAGCAGGGGACTTCTTGAATATCCTGCGGATCAGTTTGTAGAGAGCCACCAGAGGGATGGAAACCACAGGCACTGCAGAGAGGAGGACGATTATGGCAAACACCCAGTCTGGGTAGGGCTTCATGTCGTATTCAGGGAATTTCTCCTAAAGAGACAAACACAAGTTAAAAAATGTAATACATAGAATATCAGGACATTATTTCAAATTTGTCTCCAATTTTTACTAAGAGGAGATAGATTCCACTCTCATATCTGTGACATCCAGCAGACATGGAGCAACATTAGTGTTCATTTGGTATCATATTTCAGGTCATCTGACAGATGTTTAATATCCACTCTCCTTTTAGCTCTACTTTGGTCTCCGCTATCTCCTGAGGGAAATCTCTGTCTTATCGCCTTGTTGAATGAATAATATTCAATATTATATAATTATAGTTAATTATAATATTCCAATATGTTCACCAGCTCATTGCTAATTTTGTCTGACATTTGTTCGTGGGCCGGTATCACACAATCAGTTTATCAGGATCTTTTTCTCAAAAACAGCCAATGTTGAAATTATACTAATGAGAGTGGTTAGAATGAACCAAAACAGTAAATTTGCAGGCTGTAAAACCAGAACAATGAGCTAAAGATGCTAAATCACTCTGCAGAGCTTAGAGAACTGCACAAGACTTCGGTAAGAGTTCTGTGTCAGTATGAGTGGCCCCTGTCATGTAGTCATTCGATTAATTGCTGAAAGTATTTATTATAGTAGGTTTAAGAACTTGTAAAATGTACTCTTTTCTCTAGCTCAGTACAAACATTTTCTTGTCAATACGTTTGACTTGCTTACATAATCTGGGTTCCAAGCAGGATACATGGGGTGTTCCTGCGCCTGGATGACCACGTAGGCAACCAACACCACTAAGAGCATTAGAGGACTGATCACAAACCAGCATGCCTTCCAATACCAGTTAGGCCTTGACCCAGTCATGTAATAGATGTCGTCACTGAAACTGTCAGAGGACAAGGACACCAAAGAAAATGTTAAAGACACGCTGGGTATGATGAGAATTATATATAAATCTCATAAGATTGCAGTGTTATACTGTACTGAAGACAAGGAGAAAAGGTTACGTGTTAATTCCACGGATGTGAATCACTGAAATAATTTCAAAGAATGCGATGATGAGCAGAGGCACAGAGCCCACATAGCTGTTGAAGACTTCCACCCAGTAGTTCCCTGAACCCATGGTGAAGATGAGAGCCACCAAGAAGGCTATCAAGCACACGATCGCTAAGGAAATGATAAAAGAAAAACGTTTTTTCAGAAAGGGAATTCAAAGGGAAAAGTTTATCTTTGTGCCTTTCAAACACGTTGAACTGATTTGCACCTGCACGTCTGTACCTGTTACGATCTGATTAGGGATCCACTTGGGCACAAGCTTTAGGTCATAGATGGGTGTGAGGGTTCCCTCAATGTTGCCAAACATGGAGGAGAGACCCAAGCTGAAGAGCATGACGAAGAACAGTATGGCCCATACCTGCGAGCCTGGCATCTCTATCACTGCTTCGGTGAATACGATAAAAGCCAGGCCAGTACCAGATGCGCTCTGGGGAGGAAGATGAAAGAGATGGAAAAACGTGTTAGGGAAGCATGAACTGACTGTACATGTTCAACCAGCACATGATGTACTGCCCTTAAGGAAAGAAAGGGGAGGCAAGAGCAGATTTTAAAAAAGAATGTAAGGGAGGAGAGAAGTCAGGAAAAGAATGCAACGTACACGATCAGATGGGTTTTCAAAGTTACAATACCTGGCTTAGGAATTTTTGCAGGTCACACTCAGTAAGGTTCAATCCAGCCACCTGACCTGGAGATGTACTATTTAGATGGTCAAACCACTTATCATAGTTTTCAAGTGTCATGTTCAGGTCTGGAATCTCAAAGTGATTGGTCAAAGTCAAGATGTTTCTGCAGAAGGAATACAAAAAAAAACTGCCTCATTGGTATCAGTAAAGAAAAGGAACATTTTTGAGTTGCAAAGAATATATGTGCATACACACCCCTCTAGACATTTATTGTAGCCGGTGGTAGCTTTAAATCCCAGGATGGAGAAAATGGAAATGGAGGCATAGAGAGATGTGGCACTATTTACTACTCCTACTATAACAGCATCCCTCTCGCAGTTGTTTCTAATGGACACAGAAGAAGGAGAACACAGAGCTTTGTAAGTCATCACATTGATCATTGCAGTATTCCTGAGGGACA
This sequence comes from Centropyge bicolor, assembly GCA_037975185.1. Taxonomy (NCBI): domain Eukaryota; kingdom Metazoa; phylum Chordata; class Actinopteri; family Pomacanthidae; genus Centropyge; species Centropyge bicolor. The sequence continues at coordinate 2,713,187 of JBBMOC010000005.1, forward strand.
TCATAAGTTTTGACTCACTTCTCTGGATTATAGCTGGAGAAAGCTATGAGACCTCCGAAGGCCACAGAGAGAGAGAAGAAGATCTGGGTGGCAGCGTCCAGCCACACCTGGGGTTTCCTTAGCATAGTCCACTACAGCAAGCGTAAAGACAACACATCAGGCTGTTGTTTCTGGAACACATGATGCACTGCTATGTCAGCTATAGTGGAAATAAGTGACTCACATCGGGAGTGAAAAGATACGTCAGTCCATTGGTAGCTCCGGGCAGAGTGAGGGCACGGATGAGGAAAATGGTCAGCACAAGGTAAGGGAATGTGGCCGTCACATACACAGCCTGAAACATGCAAACATGATATATCCATCATTAACTCTTTCTTTCTACACCACATTGTAAATGTCAGCACTGATGTGAATGTAGGTTTGGTACAGTTGTTGATTTAAAAACAGGACTTTGTGTATTTTTTCACCAGTTAAACAGACCTTTCCCATGGACTCGATGCCTTTGATGAAGCAGATGTAGATCACACACCAGGCGGTGGCCAGACAGAGGACCATCCACCACTGCAAAGTGCCGTTGATCTCGATGTCAGGTGTGATATTCAGGGTCTGACGGTACCAGAAATAATTCACTGGTGTGCTCTTCTCACACTCCTCATTGTAGCCTATTTGGATACAGCAACGACAACACAAGATCTATTTTTTAAAAACCACTTTATCTTAATAGTGTTGATTTTGGTTTAAGCATACACTGACTTTTAGTAGTAGAAGAATAGATCATGATTTGTGTGCAATACATCTATTGTTGACTGTCGCTGTGGTAGTAACAGTCAGTGTTTTTTTTTTTTTTTGTTCTTGAGGTTTCTTGTCACCTGTGCGGTCTTCATTGAGTGGACACTCGCTCCACGGCAGGGGGTTTTGGAAAGAGTGAAAGAAGTACCAGAGCACCCAGGCTATGATGGTGTTGTAGAACATGCTCACCAAGAACGACACAATCATGGAGGATATTCCTACACACAGGTCAGAAAGGATAAACAACATTTACATAACCACAAAAGGAGTTTTCCGCTTATGAAATAATAGATATTGCTAATAATTCTAGGCCACTCACCGATTCCCCCCAGTAGTGGTGAGATGGTGGTCCAGACACCGATGCAACCCTTGCGGAGCCTCTGTCCTATAGCCAGCTCAAGGTAGAGCAGAGGGAGACCCTGCAACACCAGCGCTATCAGGTAGGGAATGAGGAATGCACCTGAAGACATGAAGTACACATTTACCTCACAGTTCGTCATCACAGAGGTTAGACTGTTGATGTACTCCAGAGAACTTTTGAAATGAGGTTGTGGCTATTTGGACCATCTTAGTGAAACAAATGACAGTTACTTCTTTATGTCATAATCAGGCCATGATAAACAAGATTTCAGGCCATGCTTAACAAGTGCACTGCAATACTAAAAGTAAGCTCCAGAAATTCAAGTGAATTTAGGCAACAGGTGATCGCTGGAATTCACATTTTTCCAAGTGGAGTCAGCCTAGTATAAACAGTGCCTCTTCAAACAGGGGATAGAAGACTATAGGTACTCAAGGAAACAGTCACTAAGTGATCTTGAAGCCGAGGCCAAATAAAGCTAAACAATGCCTGTGGGATTCAGGAATCTCAGAGTCAATATGTCAAGCTGATAAACCCTATGCACATTTATTTGACTGGCTGTTTACACAACTTAACCCAGACATAGATCCTTTAGAATTCGGCGACTTCAGGAGTCAAGATATCTCACTGGGAAGTAGGAGAAAGTAAATAAAGGATTTGGGTGGTTGAGAACAAGGAAAACAAAAGGCAGGATAATTTACTTGATTTCAAGGTGTGTATCAGTCCCACATGACCAGAATGTGGCCAACTGATATACTTCTTCTCTTATTTAATATCAAACCAAAATATTTCATTTATTCATCTCGTGTCCAGGGTTCCTGATTTTCAACTTGAACACCAACTCCATTTCTTAATGTTAATATTATTCAAAGGTGTTATGTAAAAGCAATTTAAGCAATTGCATTATGTTCCTGATACCCAGGTTAGATCTGTAAATCTAACTTGATTCATTAAAGTTAACTCTAGCCACATGTATTGTTGGTGCGTGTTTAAGTGTACTGTACATTTTTCAAAGCAAATACATTAATGACAAGCAAACACATTTCATGTAAAAACATTATTTGCATTTAGTTAGAGAATAGTGTACAGCATTGGGCTCAAACTCCACACAGTCAATAACAGTCCAGTTGAAGTCAATGTGAGATGAATTAAAGTGCATGTCCACAGCCTTTAAAATGAACAACACATTGAGTCAACAATCAGTGCAATTTAAGAGGCCTCATGTCCATAATTCAACTTGGCCAACATGGAAAACAGCATCCTCTCCACCTTGCCATTACACATTAGTAACAGCACACTGATTCCTAGATGCCAATCCATAAGAGGGTGTCACTCTCCAGACCTTTTTCAGATTCAGTGCTCTCACCTCTGTGACCCGGGTTCTATTCCCAGACATGTGTGTATGGAAATTTCCCCATTGTGGGACCAACAAATGAATTAAAAGTAAATTAAAATCATGTGAAGCATCAATACGAGACAAAGGCATCTCCTGCGCAAACATACCCACTCAAATCCAAACTGAGGGTTACCGAAAAATAAAATTTATTATGTGGTACTGAATGATAACGTAAGTTAGACATTATAATGTGCTGGACCTTTGCTTGAGGAAATTTTCTCAAACTGGACCTCTTCCAATTTGAATGTATATACCTGCACACACAATAGCAAGGAGCATCACTAGCTTTGTGAATTTGTGGCCAAAATGGGGAAAAGAACAGGACAATTGTTTTAGTCTGACAGCTTGAGTTTAGATTTGGACATGTGGGTACAAAATATTTCTAAATCAATACAACTTTGGGGGCATCCCCTCTGTTAAAAATTTACAAATCACCTTCTGCCTCATGGTCACCCTGATCAATACAACATACAATAGATAAGGTTCAAAATTTCCCCAGCACAGTGGAAACGACCAACCTCGTCCATTTGTGAAAAACTAATTATACTGAAAGAGAATCTAAAGTGTTGCAGTAATAAGTAAGTAAGAGAGGTGAAAAAATACTTGGGCAACATCCAGCACAAGAATATAATATAGCTCATATAATACATGATATAATAGCATCTCACCTCCTCCATAGATTTGGCATAGGTAGGGAAAACGCCAGATGTTTCCAAGTCCCACTGCAAAGCCGATGCATGTTAACAGGTACTGAACCTTGTTGTCCCATTTGGGCCGCTCCTCCGTCCCAGAGTTTTCTGCTTTGCCCATCGTCAGCTGGCAAAAAGTCCAGTTCTTAATATACACCTCAATCAGGTGCAGTAGTATGTATTTTTATTTAGTCCAGAACTCTCCACCTGATTTCAGCACAGTGCATATCCTAAATACCTTCTCGACTGTCTCACTCTCTTTAGTGGGCCGTCCTTTAAAAGTCCTATCAGCTGCAGCTTTGTATCAGAGATACAGATTTTTATTAGGCTTTTTAAAAAAGAAATCAGGCCACCAGGAAGGGAGTAAAAACATCAGGCATGTCGACTCAGTGGTTCAGCCTCCCTGCTTGTATAAAATGGGAGTGTGCTATGCCCTGACTAATGGATAACCTGGTGATGCTGTTTCATTGTCACACCAACGTAAAGCAAACTCTTCAGATGTGACCAATTAAAAAAGGCATAATGACCGTTGTATAATAATCATGTGTCTTTATTCAGTTATCCAAACTTTACTCACAAAGTAAAGTTTGTACATTAAAATTAAACAAGGAGTGTTTTACAGAAAGTGAAGGCACACACACACACACACACACACTTAAAGTAAACATTGAAAGCAAATAAAAGTAATTACAATCGAATAAAACATTATTAAAAGTAAAATAAATATAGTGACCACAGTAAGGACCAGGTTCACATTTTAGCTCCATCTCTCAACAAAAGCAGTCCAGAGCAAGTCAGTGAAAGTTTCACATTCTCCAAATCTCTTCCAATACTAACTGGATGTTGGCACAGGAGCGCTGTCAGCTCTTTTCTTTGCTCGTGCTTTGTCTCCGGCAGCAGTTATCTGTAAGAACTTTTTGTTTAATGGACTTTATGAGCAGACATGAGATCGGTATGTTACAGTCGTCATATGTACTTTTTTACAGATGCATGCACATTTTAATCTGAATAGGAGAAAAAAAGCACTGTGGCAGGACATAGTTTTAGTTATTTTCCTTATCTGCTCGTCTTAAAAAAGATCATCCAGCAATAATAAATCTTGTCTGTGTTTCCTGCCTTTGAGTGTGAGCCTGGGCTACTTTATTCTGCTTTTAACGTATAATGACAGTCAGTGTTTTAAGCTGATTCAGTTGAATGAGGTTTTATGTCATTTGCACATTGGTACCAGTAAATCTTGCTGCAATTAAGGTTTACCGAAGTAACATTTGTGTAGTTATACAATAACAATAAAAGGTTTTATTGCGCTTGCCAATGATGATCCTCAGTGGTGGTATAATCATTGAAGAGTCGTTAATTTGAAATTGTTGCTGTTCTTTTACTTCCTTATACAATTACAGATTTCTTTTTAATAACTTGTATCAGTTACTAATATTCCTGAGAGAAAACATAGATTTACAGGAACCATTAGACCATTACAGTCCATCTTTCATTGAAAAATAACAAAGCCCAACTGTCTGCTTAACAGTAGTATATGTATTTAACATTATACCTACCACACATAGCCTAATCTACCAAATGATGAACTTATCCCAGATCCTCTATTACAGTTCACACCCAGAGAGGCCTGTTTTCAACAACTGGCTATTGAAGTTTTGAATTTTCTTCCAGCATCTGTGTGGGTTTCCTTCAGGTGTTCCAATCTAAAGACATGCAGGTTGGATGAGTTTATAATTTGCCCATATAAGTATACATGTTGTCTTCTTATATGCATTAGCTGTGTGACAGACTGTTGATCTGTCCAGATCACAACTCCTCATCCCAATGTGAACAGAGACAGACAATCTAACCCTGCTTTTCTTTCACTATAGCTCCACACTATACCAACTTGATATGACTAAGTCAGACTTCCTTAGCTTCAGGTAAACTTGGAAATCATTTTTTCAACAATAAGAGGACTGAAAATTGTGAACGGACCCTTTAATATAAAAATATTGACTGCTGCAGAATTAAACACTCATGAATATATCAATTGAAAGCTGATCAGCTAAACTATTCCTTCATAATGTGAAATAATGATTTTGTGAAAAATAAGTTGTCCAAAGTGACCTTATGTTCTGTAGTTACCTAACAGATCAAATCAAACAGTGCAGGAGTGATTGTACTTAGGTACACACAGGGCTTAATTTGTGCCGGATCCCGCCGGGACAGGATCCGGAACCTCCCAGATTGGGACGGCACCTATTTAATTGGATCCAGCACCTCCTTTGTCACAAAATCTCTAGACGAATTTTGTGTAATATTTAATGTTATCTGCTCTGTCGTTCTTTTATGTTGCATTTAAACTACAGGCAAAACTGTTTTTTCCCCCCCATTTTTAAATATCATGTTTTAAAAAAATGGAGAAAGCAAGAGGTCAGATCATGAATCAGGTCAATACTGAAGCAGGAGTTTTGTGCGCATCGCAAGAGCTATGTAAATGTTGCTGTCTATGATTTGATTTAGCACAACAAGGGGAAAGTAAGCAAAATGTAAAATGTAATACAGTATAAGTGTAAATATGTCTACTGCTAAATGTAACAGCCATTTTAAATAAAAATCATTTTTCAGATAGATAAACTTTCCCTCCTGTTGAACTGACACAAATTCAAACAGGTTTCTGTTTCTGTCACCTACTGGTGTAAAAATCCTTCTTTAAAGCCCTGCAAACAATTAACACCCCCAAGTGTGTGTGTGTGTGAGTGTAAGTGTGTGCATGTACTACAAATACATGCTGCTACATACACATGCTACACTCACAAGCTGCTGTGAGGAACCTTGTTGTAAAGTACCCTTCTGCCATCTAGTGACTCTTCCTTTGTTTGGCCCCCTATATTTAAAAAAAAAAAAGGATTTAAATGTGACCATATTGACATACTGTGGTCCTCAAAATTGAAAGTCAAAATCAATCATGGATTTGGAGAATTATGACATCCCTCGTGTGAACATATTACTCCAGTACTTCAGTCCCTTTAGTAGGTCCCGGTACAATACAGAATCAAATTCTAAATTCAGTTTTTAGAGTTAGAGCATTTTTTTAAACGTATTTATTAAATTTAATAGTCTAACAAAAGAAATGTGCAGAAAGTTAAAAAAGAACTAATGAATAGTGTCACATCCATCTGGCTGGTTTACAGAGCAAAGAGAACAACTTTTATCTTCTTCTCTAAAGCGTGTCTGTAACAATCTCTGCAGAGAAGACCTCCTCCATGACTTGTGCTTGCTTCTCCTGGCTGTTTCCTCTCTTTGAAAGGGGTTGTTGAGGTTAAATGTAGTCTAATCTCCTGGTTGGTATTGGCCTCAAAGCCTACAGAAGTTTGAGGTGCTTGATGATGCTCTGTGCCAATGAGGTTTCAGGCCTCCAAGGCTATCTTAACATCAGATGGTGGATTCTTTCACCAAAGCTCTGTCTGTGATCTGATCAGCTTTCACAGTATCACAGGCGCCAACCATAAGCTGGGGAGGACAAAGCAGAGGTGGTTTGAGGCTTAGAAATCCATTTTAAAGATGCCTTACCTCAGAGACAGTCCCATGGTCTTCACTGTGATCAGTCAAGGAGCAACCAGCCAAACTGAGATTGAATTCCAGAGCTGCAGTTTCTACCTTCTCACAGAAATCACTAAGAAGGTACTTTTTGTTCACCCACACAGCATCCTAGTTGGACCTGCTAGCACTCCAGGATCTCCTCATCTCATATGCTGGGGAAAGCCTTCTGGATGACCTTAGTGTGTCCCAAACATTTCCTCCTTGACAGACTGAGAGAATAGCCGGCTCTCCTCATCTGTATCGGGAATGGACTTGTATGTTGTGAGGACAGTGCTGATGATATGGTAATGGAAGAAGCTTCAGACACTAGGCACTCTCCAGCCACTCCGTTAATGTGCAGGCAGAGTGTCAGCGCTTGTTGGTCCAGATGTACACCAATGGAGTTCGTCAATGGGTTGAGCCAGTATCAGCTGGATGAGCAGATCCTCCACCAGCCACTGTTGTAATTGACTGTAGCAGCGACAGGGAGCTGGGAAACAACATCTTTGAGATGGACCAGCACTTGTGAAGGTTAAGTGCTGGTGTAGATCTGAGCATCAGCTCTCTTTGAGTTAAAGGATGTGTTGGTCTCCATGATCCTAACAAAAGAACCTGCAAACTCTGCAGTCTTTGCATAAATGTTTTCCAGTTAGAAGTGTAGTAGTAGACAAGTCTGGTCAGAGCTGGTTCATTGAGAGGTTGTGAAAAGCTCATCTTGGTTAAATCATCTTAGTTAACAGTGATAATGATCATTGTTATCGTTAATTATTATTACTACTACAAGTTGTAGTCATTCTTTTGTTGTTTAGTCAGTGGCTGGAAACAAGTGGTCATATCCAAAACTTAAATTTCACTGAGTCATTGTTTTTTCAAAATATGAACCCATAAAAAAATCTGAGTCCAGGTGTCAAACCAAAAGAGCTGTTTTATCACCAAAATTCAAAAGTGGGGATTTGAAATCCCTCCCAAAAGCATTTGTTGGCTTGGATCATCAATAAATTTCCAACCTGCTCGTTGAATATAGTCAACCTCTACTTTTCACACCTACCTTTTTTGGACTTTGAAGTTTGATCTGAAATAAAGTATAGGTGTGAATAAACCTCCCCCAGACCGAGGTCCATACCAAACAGCTGAACCTTGGTCTGATCTAAAGAGGTGGTCTTGGTCCGGATCAAATAGAGGGTGCATTTGGTTCCTGCTCTCTGGAATGAACTTCTTCATGACCTGACATCTGTCAACATTTGGAGGACAATCTGGGCTATAGTTCCTGTATGAGTGTGTCTCAGTGGCAGGTCTGGTCCATTTACACTACAAGGATCAGACTGGGGACAGCTGTTATTTTAGGAAGGGCCATTAAATGAAAGTAATTGACATTCAGAGAGGAGAAAAATGGCATGACAAATATGACACTGAAATAGGCAGGTGATGAGCTTAGTTTAGTATAAAGGCTGGAAGCAAGGGGAAGCAGTAGCCTGACTGTGTAAAATCCTCCCAGCAGCACTTCCACATTTTTACTAATTAACTCATTACATCTTGTTTATCTTATTTAGTTTTTCACCTGCTCCATATGTTGTGCTTTGTCCTGGTTCACCTGGCCTGACTGTCTCTCTGCGTAGTGTTAGTGTGAGGTCTCCCTCTCTTGGCCAGTTTGCTGCTTTACAACTTCTGTTTCTAAATATTCACACTACGTGTCTAGAATCCGGAATCAGCAAACATCATGTTGCCAAATACTACACAGACTACAAATGAGGTTACAGTGTATGCTAAAGGATTTTGGATCTGTCCTTAATTTTCAAGTTATTTCAAGTTTTAGACATTTTATATAATGCACACAAAATACTGAAGAATTTGAAGTCGATACTGTTACATTTCAATAAGACAAATGTTTTAGTGACAAACTCACAAGTAAGCTGAACTCTGTTAATATAAAACATTGTACAACTTGGATACAGGATAGATGAATCGAAAAGTCTCTTGTAAAAAAAAAAAAAAAAAAAGATACAGTACAGCTATAGTAAAGTGCAGCCATGAAAGTATACAAAGCATGAACAGAAATATGGAGAATTTACAAAAGTGTATCAATAAAAGTCAGTATTGTGCCTTGAGAACTTGTGCATGGAAATAAATATGCAAAAAACTGTAATTTAAATAATGATTTTTTTGTGTAAAGCAGCACAACAAATTAAATAATCTTGCATTATTGAATTCTGAATCTTCTAGAAGATATGCTTTTCACTAGATGCAGTTCTCTTCTTGTAGCGAACAAAAACCAGCCTACATATTGCATACAGAGGCATTGCCAGACTGGGGATTCCTGCCAAAATAAAGATGACCGCCTTGATCCATGAAGGGTATGGTACTGAAGACATAATTGGGAACGTCTCCTGTAAACCACAAAACAGAAAAATTTGTTACCACTATATGCTGTAGTATTGAAAAATGTATGACACAACATGAATTTGTCCATTTTGCAGCGAGGCATTACAAGAAATATGGCAACAAGCTTGTATGCTTACAGAGTTCATATCCCAGACTAAATAGGTGAGCTCTTCTTGGACTTCTGTCACCAGGTAGAAAACTAAAATAACCAGAATGGCCAGAGGACTGATGACCCTCCATGTAACCTGCCAGAAGATGGAGGGCTTACATCCGATCATGAACTTCAAGTCCTCATTGAACCTACCAAATAAGAAGGTTTAATTAGATTATAATGTAATGTATGGCTTTATGTAATCAGTCACACACAGAGGAACAAATTATTTTACAGCCACATCCCGAACAAGATAGCAATACAATACAATATAAAGATAGAAATCAATAGCACTAAAGTTGTGGGCAGTAGATATTAAAAGGGCCCATAAAGTGGAGGGGAATTGCAAAGTCGGGGGAATATTATCTGTGTATTTGTCACATGGAGCACAAGGAATCATTTTTTCCATTGTCAGTACAAAAATATTGATTAGCACAGCATTAACTAAGCACATAAAATGATTAAATAAGATCATTATCATTAATAGTACATGAAAGGACCCCAGCTCAACAAAAGTTTGCTCAATAACTGGTAGTTTATGTAACTGATATGGTAATATCGCAGGAGGCTGTACAATATCTTAGAATTACATGTTAAGCAAATATATCAGCTTTATGCACTAACCTGTCTATGCCGTAGATGTAAACAACAGATACCATCTCAAACAGTCCAATGGCCAGAAGTGGAACAGATCCAGCGAAGTCGTCAAAAAGAGTTACCCAATAAAACCCTGAATTCTGCGCAAACAGGAGGGTCATGATGAAGCCGACAGCACATGTTACTACTGCAACACACATGTGCAAAAACAAAAAGCGGACAACCAATTAATCAGGGGTTACAAAGAAAATGTTTGTTAGAAAAGATTATTTTAACAACAGAACAGAATACCGGTTAGTGCTTCTTGGGGCCATTTTTTAGGTAACAAATTCAGGTCTTTCAGTGGGACCACCACTCCCTCAATGTTGCCAAACAGTGTTGAAATTCCCAAGCAGAGGAGCATGATGAAAAAGAGGACAGACCAGACTTGAGAACCAGGCATTTGGGTGATGGCTTCTGTGAACACAATGAAGGCCAGACCTGTTCCCTCCACACCCTGTACAAACACATGTCAGTCACAATGCAGATAAGACTACAACACACAAAAAAACTTGTAAATCTGACTTCATTGGTGCAGTCACCTCACTGAGAAGTTTTTGCATGTCACAGGTTTTGATGTCCAATCCAGAAACCCTATCATGATCGGAGCCGTTGAGATGATTAAAGGCTGCTTCATAGCTGCTTGAAGTGATATTGTCTTCAGGAAGGCCAAAGGCATTTATTAATGTCATGATGTTTCTGGGGAAAGAAACATGTCACTTATTTATACAGTATTGGAGTCAGCATTACACATTCAATTAGTATTCTTTGACCCTAAACATTTGAGGTAGGTACATATAGTTGAAGAATTTAAACAATGAATGGAAAATCAGCATTTTCTTTAGCAAGTTATCATAATTACATTTTGAAAAGATCAGTTTTACTTAAAGGCCTTACTGATTAGCAGCATTAGAAATGAACCATTTTCTCCAAACCTGTGTCTTCAAACATTAAGTAAAGTAGAACGTATTTTTAGAAATACGATAGAACAGATTAAAAAAAAAAAAAAAACAGTCACACCCTGGGACGACTCACCCGCTGATACAGTTGTCATATTTCTCTGTGGCCCTGAAGCCAATGATGGTGTACGTGACTGTGGCGGCGTAGATTGAGGTGAGGCCAGTTATAGCAGACAGGATGACAGCATCTTGCATACAGTTGTTGCTGGGGAAAAGCAAAAAAAGCCCAAGATTCAGGACATACCATATCAGAGAATGGCTACTATCATATTTTGTTTAATCGAAGTGAGCTGAAAAAGAAAGAAACAACAGCTATATATATATATATATACATATATACATATATATATATATATGTAACACAACAGGGCTTCCAGAAATGTCTCTTACTGAACGGGGTTGTAGCTTGAGAAGGAGATGAGGCCTCCCCATGCTAAGCTAAAGGCATAAAAGACCTGAGCACCTGCATCCAGCCAAGTCGTTGGGTTAGTCAACTCATCCACCTGCAAGAGCACGACATACAGCAATGTGACTTTGAACTATGACGTATATAATTGGTATATAATTGATATATATATTTTTTACAATAGAGATTTAAAACGTACGTCTGGTGTGAAGAGGAACTTTAGTCCATTGACGGCACCTTTAAGAGTCAGTCCTCGGATCAGGAAGATGGCCAGCACTATGTAAGGCAGAATGGCTGTGACGTACACTGCCTGAGGTCATGACAAGAAAAGAAAAACATCAAATCATTGGGGTCATTCAGGAATGCATATTGTTTAACTGACGGCTCGACAAACCTTTCCTGAAGTGCTGATCCCACGCATGTAGCAGATACAGATGACTGACCAGGAAGCTAGCAGGCAGAGTACTATGGGCCAGTGGATTCCTCCAGAGTCAGCTATAGAGGTGGTAGTATTCAGAGTCACTCGGTAATAGTAGTAATCCACAGTGGAGCTCTGTTGGCACTCTGGTACATATTCTGAAGGGGCAGGAAACAGTGGTCTGCAAAGTGGTCTGCAAATGTTTGAATCATGAGTAGAATTTGGCTTTGTATATTCAAATACCTGTCCCATTGTCATTGAGAGGACACTGGGTCCAAGGCAGTGGGTCTTGAAAGGAATTGAATAAATACCACATGATCCAGGCTATTAAGGTGGTGTAATACAGTCCGATCAATAAGGAAACCAGCATGGAGGCTATACCTGAGGAGAACAGGATTGATAGGACTGATATCAGAGAGTCAGATATTTATTAACAGCTTGGTGTTTCTGTGGTGCCAAGGATAATTTCGCCCCTGCTTTGGCCAAATTGTTCTTCAAAAGCCTGTGTTACTTACCAATACCAGTCAGATAAGGGTTGATGGCCCTCCACACTCCCACACTGCCTTTCCGGAGACGTTGGCCGATGGCAAACTCCAGCAACAGGAGAGGCATTCCTTCCAGCACCAACAGGATCAAGTAGGGAATCAAAAAGGCGCCTGGAAAATGAGTAACGCATTTATACATTTATATTGTTGCATTCATGATAATCATGTGGCTTTTGGAACTACTTTCATGAGCAAATAAAACTTTGATATTGTATATCATATTGAATCTGGGCTGTAAAATTGTCTCACAAAGTCCCCTCCCGTGAACAATACATAATAATATTTTTGACCCTTGTGACCATCCCTTTTGCTCCTTTGTGTTTTTTCCATGAAGTTAAGGTAGTTGGGTAGTGGAAACTGCTGTTGGCCCTTAAGTACAAGTTTTTATCCTTGAACTGAATTTGTGTAATTTGTGTGCACAGATTGCTATACTAAGTGCACTGTTTGTTAATTCATTTACACGATTTAGCAGTTTTTGTTCCAGATTGCCAAGCCATCGTTTGGCGGTGATGGCAACTTTTTAAGATGTGTCATATTGTTCAAGTAACTGGTATTTAATGTGAGCAAACACTAGGTAACAAACTAACAAGAAAGCTTGATTTTGCAGTATATTTCTACTGTAGTTACCGTAATTATAGTTTCTCATTTGGTTTCTATGGCGAAATCCGAGTTTAAACCAAACCCATCAAAGTCCATCATTCAAGGTCACAAAAACCCACATTTAATCGATATAGTGTTATATTATACAGTCTTGCGGAGTTTGTCTAACCTTGACAAAGCCATCTTTACAATCTTACAACTTTGTGACGATATGAACGTTCTCTAGCCGCACACGAGAATCTTTCCCATTTCTACCATCCATGACATGAATGTGGCTAAGGGCTTGAACATCTAATTTAAAAAAACACCAGATTCAACTGTTGGATTAACTTTAGAAAACTGTCTCAGTATTTCTAATGTGAAACAACATAGACTTTTGAAAAGAAACACACAAAGGACAGACGATTTTTTTTTTAAGTGAAAAGTTCACTGTTTCGATATCGAACATCACCAGCTGCCTTTTCATGCAAATTTTACACAAGTATGATAGGTCCAAGAAAATCATATCTGATAAATACAAAAAATACCCAAGAGGTTTATAATAGGGCAGTCCTGCATATCTCAACCAGATCACAATTTGTCAAACAATCATTCAAGAATTTACAGTCCATGGGCAGCTTAGCTCTAAGATGTCCCTTTACCCTTTTCATCAGAGCTTACCTCCTCCATGACTTTGACACAAGTAAGGGAATCGCCACACGTTGCCAATCCCAATGCAGAAACCCACACAAGTTAAGATGTACTGGGCTTTGTTGTCCCACTTGGGCCTGTCTCCGGCCTCCTCCTTGTCCATCCTCTCCAGATCCTCATAGGAAGGGATCCTCTGATCCAGTCCCGGGTTAGGAAGTACCAGTCTCATAGTGACCACGCTGCAGAGATGTTGCACTATCGTTCTTGAAAGTCAAAGTGAGGACTTCGTGCGCACGCTGCGTAATCTTGAAACAACTTTATGATGGTTTATGGTGCAGTCTACAGATTAGCCACTCCACACTTTGGACTTCTGTTTAGTTTTTTTTTTTTTTTCCTCAGCAATTCTTTATTTAGAGGATAGTTGAGAACATATCACTAACTACAACGAACTTGACTTGAAACCCTTTCCTTCTCATTAACCTTTTTTTAAATTAAAAAAAAAAAACCAAAACAATATGCATTTTTTTTAAAATTAATAACTATTTACATTCTGAAAAGAGGAGTACATGATCAGATAGGCCAGAGGTCACTAACAGGCTGACCGCGGTCCTGGTTTGGACCCAGAGCTGTCCCATACAGACCCGGACCTACAACCAAAACAGAAGATTATAATTTGAATCCTGACTGGTCACTTCTGTTCCAACCAGGTGCAGCTTTTGTAGTCTTTTACGGTAGTGGTTTAGTGGATGAGGAAACGCACAGATTGGGGAAGGGAAGAAATATATTTTAGTCATCTCCGTCGAGGCCAACCTTTTTATTCCCAGAAATTAACAACCTCCTTCAAAACAAACCTGAAGCAAACTGGTTCAGATTTTCAAAATAGACCAGCATTGACATTGGCTACCTAGTAACCATGGCTATCGGGCAACCAGGCATGTGACTGGTTTACCTGATCATCAGTTCCACTACGCACACAGTCATTTTCGCTGAAGTCATGTTGGCGAACAGCTGTTTGTTGTTTTGTTTAATATGATTACACAAGTTACTGAACCGATTTTCACCAAAGTTAGTGGAGGGCTGGGTCAGAATTTATTTTCACATTCTTGCAAACATTGCAAGATTTTTACATTTTCAACATTGTTTATTTATCAGTGAATACTGCATGGATCTTGATTTAAAAAATAATAATAACCCAGACACATTTAGGATGTTATCTTAGGATCTATGAATGTGTAGTTTGGTGTGGATCCAGATAAAGTCCTTATTAATGCAGATATGTGTTTTGTGCAGAATAGCTTAATAAAGCAACACTGTTTCTGAAAATGTTTTTCCTGTTTATCTGCACACACAAGGTTATTGTTACATTTTCAACAGCCTATTCAGAGTGAGGATTACATGCTGTCTAAGGGGAGTGTTGAGTATAATAATGAAATTCCTCTAATTTGATCCTACAGTGTTCTAACACTGTACATTCCTTTGGATAATTATAAATTATAATGCAGTTGAATACAGACTATCTCTAGCATTACAAAAATTACAAGTGGTCTCAAAAAAACATTTTTTTCTGTCTAAGGGTTTACTCTTGATCTCATCTGGACTTGGACTTGGACTCAGACCTTGTGGACTCTGATTTGACTTGGACTTGGACCTTTGTGGACTCGACAAGCCTGGACTTGACTACATACAGCCCTGGCCAGTTGGTAAGAACTCTGTCACTGTGGAAAAACTCATTCTTTCAGCTAAGTTAGAGTGGATTTCGTGTAATAATATAAATTTAAAAAATAAAAAGAAAACTGTAAAAAAAAAAAAAAAAAATTATTTAAACTAGAATGTCTTTACATTCCTTAGTCTTTTGCTTCCAATATCGAGGCTTGTTCTAAATGAGAATGAATCTTATTTTCTTATTGAACTTATCTTTTACCCTTATCCAATTATTTTATTGTTTGCCTGTATATGCAAAAAAAAAAAATTACACTGTAATTTGATGGCTATATTCAAAAACATTACTTACTGGTATGTTTTCTACCCGCTCTTTACTATGGGCTGTAATGTTACAAATACATTTTGTGACGATCAAAATGAGTATCAATAGGTTGACTACTGTCTTAGCCTCGTGTTTTGTACATTATTTAGATCTTAAGAGCACACCCTGGTTAAAACATCCCAAACATTTATTTAAGAAAATATTCGAAAACAAAAATCTCACTGGTGATCCATTGTCTCAGACTATGGATGATAGGAGACTACATCTTGCGTTTTCCCAATCCAGGCCATATCTAATTAACTAATTTTGTTTTTGTCAACTTTTCAGAATTTGAGAAGACTGCATGAGGACTCCCTGATCCTTGCTGATTTCATTGTATCCCCCACTTCGGAAACAACCCCACATTGACAAAAAATATTTCAACAGCAAAGATGAAGAGGTATAAAAAATGGACGGATGGAGAACAGTGTACTGTCTTGTCTCTAAATTCAGAAATTCCAGTGCAACAAAAAACCATATTAACAGGCTAAATAGTGATTAGTACAGTACATTGACATAGTCGTAATGAATTTGCACAAAACAAGCAGAAATTTGAGTATTTTAACGAAGTGCCTCTATAAAACATCAGTATTGTGCTTTAAGAATCTGTGCGTGGATATAAATAAACAAGCCTTTGTAATTCAAATAATGGAAATTAGAATGCAAAAAAGTCTAGCAAAACTTGCAATTTGTTCTCAACATTTAGCTCATTGTTGTCTGGATACTAGTTTCCTCTTGCAGCAAACAAAGACCAGCCAACATATTGCATACAGAGGCACTACCAGACTAGGGACTCCTGCCAAAATAAAGATGATAGCTTTGATCCATGAAGGGTATGGTACTTTCGCCATAGAAGGGAACACATCCTGTAAACCACAAAACAATATGATCAGTGCATTTGATATTCAATGGCTGAACAACTTACTTTAGTATGGTTAAATACTATATTAAGTTGCTTGTTATATGATGTACCACAGAGTAATGTCATTTACCTAAAAATGTTAAACACAGCCTACGATATAATCTGTATTTTGCAATGACAGAACTTTAGAGAAAAAGGCAACATAAAGTGAAGATTGTTAGGATATTACAGAGCTTGTGTGCTTACAGAATTGGGATCCCAGATTAAATAGGTGAGCTCTTCTTGGGCTTGGGTCACCAAGTAGAAAACTAAAATAATCAGAATGGCTAGAGGACTGATGACCCTCCATGTAACCTGCCAGAAGATGGAGGGCTTATGTCCGATCATGAACTTCAAGTCCTCATTGAACCTGCCACACAATGGGGTTTTAATTAATTTTGGAATATGTCATGTTCAATAAAGTTTCAAAGATTTTCCAGCAAATGAGATGAAAAGCAAATATAGAAGGACATTGTGTTGCCAAAGTAGTTTGAATAAGCACTAACCTGTCTATGCCGTAGATGTAAACAACAGCTATCATCTCAAATAGTCCAATGGTCAGAAGTGGAATAGACCCAGCAAAGTCATCAAAGAGAGTTACCCAATAAAACCCTGAATTCATGGCAAACAGGAGGGTCATGATGAAGCCGACGGCACACGTTACTCCTGAAACACAAGTACAAAAAAACAGGAGAGTTTGTGTTAAAACTGAAACCAGAGAGAAAAACCTCAAAAGAAGATGCATCATTGGGAGATGATAAGCTGAGGAACTGATTAAGTTGATTTCTAAAAAACAACTTACCAGTCAGTGCTTCTTGGGGCCATTTTTTAGGTAACAAATTCAAGTCTTTCAGTGGGACCACCACTCCCTCAATGTTGCCAAACAGTGTTGAGATTCCCAAGCAGAGGAGCATTACAAAGAAGAGGACAGACCAGACTGGAGAACCAGGCATTTTGGTGATGGCTTCCGTGAACACAATGAAGGCCAGACCTGTTCCCTCCACACCCTGCACAAACACATGTCAGTCACAATGCAATTAAGACTAAAACACAAAAAAACAACTTGTAAATCTGACTTCATTGGTGCAGTCACCTCACTGAGAAGTTTCTGCATGTCACAGGTTTTGATGTCCAATCCAGAAACCATATCATGATTGGAGCTGTTGAGATGATTAAAGGCTGCTTCATAGCTGCTTGAAGTGATGTTGTCTTCAGGAAGGCCAAAGGCATTTATTAATGTCATGATGTTCCTGGGGAGAAACATTGGGACATTGGTCACATTCACCATTTTAGTTTAGCATGTTATCAGATATCTGGTCATCAACAAAATTAGACTGCACTACACACCAGGTTCATGCAATTATCAATTAATTATTAATTAATTGGTGGACTAACCTACCAACCTCAGAATACATTACATTACATATGTGCATGTGAATAATATATTGAGATAGATGTGAAAAAAATTGGAGATATACATGGAAAACCTGCATTATTGTGTTTGTCAATTTATCCGAATTGAAAAACAACAACAACTACATTTCACTTTTTGAAAACCTTGAAATTAACTGTACTCACCCGCTGATACAGTTGTCATATTTCTCTGTGGCCCTGAAGCCAATGATGGTGTAGGTGACTGTGGCAGCATAGATTGAGGTGATGCCAGTTATAGCAGTCAGTATGACAGCATCTTGCATACAGTTGTTACTATGGGAAAGGAAATAAGCAAAAGAACCAGGACACACACTGACTTTGGGTCTGAGAATGACTACTATGTTTTTGCTAATCAATGTGAGCAATGTGAGATTTGAACTGCAAATGAAATGACGCCATAGGTCTTCTGAATGTCTCTTACTGAACAGGGTTGTAGCTTGAGAAGGAGATGAGGCCTCCCCATGCCAAACCAAAGGCATAAAAGACCTGGGCACCTGCGTCCAGCCAAGTCGTTGGTTTAATTAGCTCATTTACCTGCAAGAGCATGACATACAGTGTGATGTGGCTTTGAGCTTTGAGATACTTTGTGTGTAATTTGTTTTGTTTTTTGCAGTAGAGAGAGATTTAAAACGTACGTCTGGTGTGAAGAGGAACTTTAGTCCATTGACGGCACCTTTAAGAGTCAGTCCTCGGATCAGGAAGATGGCCAGCACTATGTAAGGCAGAATGGCTGTGACGTACACTGCCTGAGGTCATGACAAGAAAAGAAAAACATCAAATCATTGGAGTCATTCAGGAATGCATATTGTTTAACTGACGGCTCGACAAACCTTTCCTGACGTGCTGATCCCTCGCATGTAGCAGATACAGATGACTGACCAGGAAGCTAGCAGGCAGAGTACTATGGGCCAGTGGATTCCTCCAGAGTCAGCTATAGAGGTGGTAGTATTCAGAGTCACTCGGTAATAGTAGTAATCCACAGTGGAGCTCTGTTGGCACTCTGGTACATATTCTGAAGGGGCAGGAAACAGTGGTCTGCAAAGTGGTCTGCAAATGTTTGAATCATGAGTAGAATTTGGCTTTGTATATTCAAATACCTGTCCCATTGTCATTGAGAGGACACTGGGTCCAAGGCAGCGGATCTTGAAAGGAATTGAAGAAATACCACATGATCCAGGCTATTAAGGTGGTGTAGTACACTCCGATCAATAAGGAAACCAGCATGGAGGCTATACCTGAGGAGGACAGGATATCAGAGAGCCAGATATTTATTAACAGCTTGGTGTTTCTGTGGTGCCAAGGATAATTTCGCCTCTGCTTTGGCCAAATTGTTCTTCAAAGCTGAATGTTACTTACCAACACCATTCAAACAAGGGTTGATGGCCCTCCACACCCCCACACTGCCTTTCCGGAGACGTTGGCCGATGGCAAACTCCAGCAGCAGGAGAGGCATTCCTTCTAGCACCAGCAGGATCACGTAGGGAATCAAAAAGGCACCTGGAAAATGTATGTGATATGTGGTTATAAGTGCCATGACAGAGAGGTATCTTCATCTCTTTGGGTGCAAATTGAGTGTGGAGTTTGTTAATGTTATGACTGGTTACCACGAGCAGGTGGTCTGCTATTACGCTGTGTCTTTTTAAAGTCAACTTGGGTTTCTTCTTGTCTGTGGTCACAAACAATTTTTACCTATGCTTGTGGCATGGCTCTGAGGATAGTAATGTTGGTCTGTTGGTCGGTCCAAATTCCAAACTGAAGCACTGTATCTCAACAACTATTATATGGATTTCCATTAGGGCTGAACGACAGTGGAAAATAATCTAATTAAGTCTTCAAGTCTTATAAACATGAACATTAAGGTGTGATGAATTAACATTACCGAACTCAAAGCAAATCACACAAACTGAAGTCACTCGACATGTTTAGATTACTTAAAAATCAATGGTAACATGAACATGTTTAACTTATAAAATCTGAGCAACCCCTTCTCTCCAAATGTACCAGAGGCCGAGTGTGAACTTTACTTTAAATATGAGAAAAATAAATTGGAATTTTTTCCATTCAAGTCTTCAGTCAGGTTTTAACTGATGTTGTCTGCTCTGTTGCGCTGTGCTTTGAACCTTAGGTCCATAAACGATGCATTGTCCAAAGGCTCGTGGGTGTCCGGTGGCTATGTTTGTCATTGGCGTATGCCTTCGACCTTAAAAGGTCAGTGTCCTTCATCTTCAGCCAGGACTGATGTGACCAGAAGATGGTGGTAGGAGATGCTGACGTACTTAAATTCCTGGAGAGTATGTAGCAATTTTGACAGTGACCTGACGTTCAAGAACCAGATACAGAGAGTTATGCAGTTCTGCTTCCTCTCATGCTGATTTAAAGAGGTTTCATATAATCTCACCTAGACTACTGCAACACTTTCTGCCTCCATCAGGTAGTTTCACAGTACAGACTCAAAACTTAAAGTGACTACGCTTTCTCTATTATAGTGCCTGTACATAGGAATAGCATACCAGAGGGAATTAAGCTAGCAAAATCAGTTTCATCTTTTATATCCCTTCTAAAAACACTTTTAGAAACAGGCTTTTAATATGAATCACTCCCTATGCACTAGGGAGTTTGGAATCAGCATTTCTAATAATGAATAACGGTAGGAATCACAGGACCACAGGAATAGTTGGT
The DNA here is from genome assembly GCA_037975185.1 of Centropyge bicolor. Lineage (NCBI taxonomy): Eukaryota > Metazoa > Chordata > Actinopteri > Pomacanthidae > Centropyge > Centropyge bicolor. The sequence goes on from JBBMOC010000005.1 coordinate 2,733,741, forward strand.
AAAGACTAAGATTCATGGCTACAGCAGGTATCAGGGCAATTTCTGTTCAGCTTTCAGGCTAAAGCCTTCATGTCTTAGACTGGCCAGGGACTCGGGGTAGTGGAGCTAACTGAGCTGTGGTGTTAACTCACACTCACACAAGTTCAGAGGAGGGCAATGGTACCATGAAGGAGCAGGGAGGGCCAGGCGGAGGATTGGGAAGCTAGAAGGTAGGTCTTCATCAAACGCACACAAATATGCATGGCAACACAGTTAGAATCTTTGAGCCACAGGAAGCCACCGGTAAGATGACAGACTTGCACTGCAGTGTCGCCACTGGAGATTGCCAAACAACCAAAACAAAAAACCAGGAACACTAAGGCAGAACTTGTGGTCGGGGAGGGAGGCTGAGGCAATTGCTGTGATTATCAACAGGGAACTCTCTTGCATGGAGATCACAAAGAACAATTGGGCAACAAGTGAGTGAATAGGAGAGGTGAAAGTACTGGCTAGATTGGAAATGGGATGCAGCTAGGACCATAGGTGAAGGGTGAGCTGATGAGGTGGGAGTGGCTGGCAAGCAGAGTGAAGCAGAGGTGGGGTGAGTGGAAAATTACTGAGAGCTTGAGGGTAAATGAATGCAGCTGACCGGGAATGCAGAACTGTAACAACTGTGACTGTGATATTCTTCTATTACAACTTAATGCTGTATTTCAGAATTTCTCTACTTGTAAGTCTTGATTTGTTTTTAATTGTATCACTGTTTGTTGGTGTGCTTTAATTTGGTTTACCTCATATTTTACCTTTTATTTTTTTTATTGTGTCTGCTTTGGGATTTTATTGTTTGCAAAGATAAGATAAGCTTTATTATTCCACAGCGGAAATTTACTAAAAAGCACTTTGTAAAAACAGTTTCTAGAAAAGCGGTATATAAATTAAGTTATTATTCTTAATAACAATGTCTTGCCAGGTCAGAATGGGGGGGGGGGGGGGGGGGTGCTTTTCAATTGCCTGACAAAAACTGGGATGCAGTCTTGTTCCAGATCTGTTCCAGCAATCTTTTCGTCTTTTCTTTGGATCTCCATCTGGATTCCCATCATTGAGCTCCCTCAGTCATTGCTGCCTACTTCCTCCAACTGTGGAAGCTTCTTCGACAGTCTTGTTGTTCTTGAGGCTCAGCTTTCACTGCATTTTCTGAAAGACATGATGAAATAGTGTACTTCATACAGTTTAATCATTCATTCAACCATTCTTGTCTTAACCTTTCACATTCTTCTTTTTTCTCCTGCTCCTCCTATGTCTGTCTCTCTCACTCTCTCTCCTTTACTCACTCACACACGTTAGTTCATAAAAAACTGAAACAAACATACCAATAATAAGATTTCATCGGTGGCAGAAGCACTGGAGCTTGGTGTCCTCACGTTTAAGCTGTGCTGCCTTCACCATGTTTGATGCATTGTCCGTTGTTAGGCAGCCATGTTTTTCTTCATTGATGTCCCAGCCGGCCAGCCCCTCTCTCAGGCCTAGTCCAACATTCTCCCCACTGTACTCATTCAGGATGTATGAAGACAGCGAGCTTTGAGGTTGAATTCATCATTTAATTTCTGGGTCAGGTGTTTCCAACCCACTGGCTGGCTAGATTGAACAAGCTTCTTTTTCTAATTTCAGCTTTTGCGATTTGAAAATTTTGTTCTATTAAATCACAATGTCGGTTTGAATTTAATTAATCGTTCAGCCCTAATTGCCATAAAATTTTGTAGAGACATACACGGCCCCTAGAGTCCTGCTGACTTTGGTAATTCCTCGTCTAGTTTGTCTAGTGCTTTAGTCAATGACCAATGACCCTTAAATTGATAAACTAAGATACTGAACATGCAAAACATCACTCTTGAAGAGTCAGTGAAATGAAGGACAGAGACCTATAACACTTTTCAGCTCTCTGAATTTCAAGGTCTTATGCTGGTGTAAATAGATTTGGGACATTACAAGTCCCATCAGCATGATGAAGTGTTGTAGATGACAACAGGATACGGCCTGTGGGGATGTTGGAAGGGTTGAATAATGGCATGTGCTGCAGACAACATCAAAAGAACACTGCTGATAACAGTTATTAATGGCAGTTAGGCAATAACTACAGTATTCACTCAAAGGTTACAGACTTGTTGTTATGTAATACTGGACACGTTTCAGTCCAATTTAGTGATACACAAAAAGATCAATGCAATTTCAGCAGACTAAAATGTAACACTGGTGTTGTTTTATATCTGTCCATATTGTCACATCACTGTGATATGGACAGTGTTTGAACTGGATGGGCTTAAAACCTTGAGTTAACAAGTTACAGAAAAACAAACAGATTATAAATTAAAATATGCATGCCTTTCAATCATCCGCATTCCAAAAGAATACCAATGACCCACAGACACATTTGGAAAAACACACTTACATAATGTATGTCGGACAAATGCATAGTATTCCTAGCATTCAGTTTCAACTTAACCAATGTAATTTTGACCCCAGGGTCTCTGTCTACAGGTCAGGTCATGCCAAAGGTTACTCATCACTTTAAAAGGCCTCATACTCCTGAGAATCATTAAAATGATGGTAATGCCATGATGCTATCTTTTAGCCCTGAATGAGTGATTCATTTAACCAGTGATTTAACAGTTTAAAAAATTTGAAAATAGCATTGGCCCCATCCGCTCAGAGACCTGCACTTATTATGCACTGCAATATGTTCCTTTAAAAAATCCCATTATATATAAAAGGGACCATAAACTCCAATAAGATCACAGTACAATTCCTCAAGCACATGTGAATTTGTCAAACAATCAACAACTGGACCACAGATATCCCCTCTCCACCTTCGGCTGAGCTTACCTCCTCCATGACTTTGACACAAGTAAGGAAATCTCCACACGTTACCGATCCCAACGCAGAAGCCCACACAGGTTAGGATGTACTGGGCTTTGTTGTCCCACTTGGGCCTGCCCTCAGCCTCCTCTTTCTCAATCCTCTCCAGATCCTCATGGTTCGGGATCCGGAGATCCAGTCCTGGGTTAGGAAGGACCAGTCTCATGGTCATGTGCACTGAGTCAGAGGAGTAGTGTCTATGACAGTTAAAGTGTTAGGGTCTGTACATGTGACCGTAAACATAAAAGCCTAGTGCAAGTTTATGGTCTTTAACTTTATGTGTTGGAGTCCACAGATCAGCTAGTGCAGACTCTGTACTTTTGTCAGTCTAATGATTATAGGTAAAATATTTAAAAAAAAAAAAAAAAACTCAAAGAAAACACAAAAACAATTATTAAGCTTAACCTCCAAAGACCTCCTCATGCATGGACTTAACGTCACACACCTAGTTATTTTACATAGCTAATGCATTGAATGTTTTATATTTTGTCACAGGTATATGATGTCTTCCTGCAACTGTTTGCAGCATTTCAAATGAGCCATGTTGTTGGAAATAAAGAGTTTTGTACTCTATTACACAAAGGTGACTTTATTGTGTTATATTTAGTTTTTATACTTATCAGGTTCAAATAAGCCCAAATAGCAAGGAGAAATATAAAATGCAAATTAAACGAGAACTTGGGTCTTAAGAGGTTAAATACTGGATGATCTCCTTTGTCAAACATAGGCGAAAAGAGATTACTTTGGCAGTGTTATTTTTTTTTTGTTATTGTTTTTTTTTTTTCTTGAAAAGGGGTATTTTCAAAGACAGGAAATTAAACCAGAGATTTCGGCTGTTCAATAAAAACACGCGTGCCTTGACACAAGTGTTGCCAGCAAGATCCTAAGGTTAAGGTTAAGTTATTAATTCAACTTTACAGTAGTCCTCAACAATATTGCCAAAATCTTATAAACAACACAAAAATGGGCTAAAAAGCACTGATGCCATGAACCCATTAAATTTTGTTGTTAGAAATTCTCCAGTATATCAGCAGTTTAAAAAAAAAATTAGCTCCTCTGCTAAAGATTATTTACAAAATATTAAACAAAATATTCTTTTTGTATACTAGACACATACATATAGTAAATTTGCATTAAAAGAATAGTTAGACATTTTTGGAAACAGTTCATTGAAGTTGATGCCACTCTCATATCTGTGTGGTAAACATGAATAGCTGCAGCCGACAGCCAATTTATCTTATCATGGCCTTAACAGTAGAAACTGCAAATTGTGCTTTATTACATTTCAGTTTCTTTGAAGATAAACAATAAAAAAAAAAGCAACAGACACATATAGGACTGCTATCAATTATTTTTCTCTCATTCTTTGCAAGAAAATGTATAAGCCCATGTCCAACTATTCCTTTAATGTAAAACATACATTTTACATGTGAAATATGACACAGCAAAAAACTAATATAACAATAGTATGAAAAGCAATAAAAATTACTTTCTTCTCCAAAACTATATCGTTATTATTATTATTTTATAGAATATCCTTCCAAATTGACTGGTTTATGAGTGGTCACATGCCTACTCTCCTATCATTGTACAGGGCCTGAATAAGAAAAAAAAGGCATAAGTATAATATACAAACAACAATAAAACAAGTCTACATTCATTTCATTATTAAATATTCAAAATAAAAGCCATCTAAAACTTTTTGTCACTCATTTGTATTTTGGCAGAGATAGTGTCCACTATGTCATCACTGTAGTCCTTCTGCTTGCAGACTTTCTTCTGGATGAATTTGAAGATGGCAATTATTGGGATGGCTAGACTGGGAACTCCGGCCAGGATGAAAATGATGACATAGATCCAGGAAGGGTATGGACTTGGTTCGAGGGTGGGGAAGCTTTCCTATGGTCAGAGTCATGGAAAATTTGCACAGTTTACAGCATTGTATGACACAAAGGAGGTGTAAAATGACAAAGGTTTGTTTTATAACCACCACTCATGAGAAGAAAAAACATACTGTGGTGTATTTCTTACAGTGGACATCTACCATTATCAATGATAGAAACATTGCATTTTAAGACATCTAAAAGTTTATAGGTCTTAAACTATTGTGATGAGTACACTTACCGCTTCCTGGTCCCAGACCAAGTAGGTGAGATTCTTGGAGACTTGGGTTACAAAGTAGAAAATCAAGATGAAGACCATAATGAGTGGACTAATCACCCTCCATGTCGCCTGCCAGAAAATATTGGGTTTGTGGCCAATCATAAACTCAATGTCCTCGTTAAACCTGTTAGGAAGCAATAAGAAGGAAATGTAATGTCAGTTGAGTGTGTATGAAAGCATCCATAAAAGGTGACCTTGTACTTTTATTAGATACAGTAAATAAAGCAGCCTGTGTGGCTAAAAGTGTGTTCAACATGTTTGTGATGTACTGGACTTAAGAGAAAAAAAAAATTTTCTTTAGTCTGAGACCTTGTATCATTTCCATCATTTAAAAAAAACAAAACAAAAACACATTTTACATCTCTTTTTTACTGCTTTCATTAACCGCATTATTGAAACTATGAGCAAAAGGAATTTTCCACATTCCTCACCACTGACTAGTTACATCACAAAATACAGTACTTTATCTCTCCTGTGATGACACATTATCTCCGTTCCAAGGTCAGAATATAATTCTCTGTCATTTCCTGCTTTGGTTCCAGCAACGGCCTCTGCCTCATGCGTGTATGAGAACAACAAGATTAAGGCTGTGCAGCGGTGCTTTGATCTAAATGCCAGTGTCAGCACGATGATACAGTCTCACTGTCAGTGTATAATGCAAAATGTTTACCATTTTAGTGTAACCGATAAGCACTAAACACAAAGCTTCTAGTGTTTCTAAAAACCTATGACCTTGGATTGTCTGTACCAAAGAACACTTCCTGGACACCTACCTATCTATGCCATAGATGTAGATGACAGAGATCATTTCACAGAATCCGATGACCAGAAGGGGGATAGAGCCAGCAAAACTGTCAAAAAGGGCTAGCCAGTAGTTTCCAGAGCGAAGGGCAAATATGAGGCCAAGAGCAAATGATATTAAGCAAGTCAGACCTGAAAAACAATACAAAAAAGTGGTTAATCTCTGGATCAGTAGATCAAGTATTTTGTATTTAGCTGGAAATTCTATGGAAATGAGGACACGTCTTCTCATGATCCATTTTCTAAATTTGATCTATAGTCTTTTCTCTCATGACTGAAGAACAGGTGAAAAGAAATTTTTGCCAATACAATCTGCTCCTTAAACATTCTTTTTTAGGTCTCTGCAAAACAGGTCCAAAAAACAAGTTTTGCGCAGATCATCTTCCATATGAGTCATGTTTTTATGTGTTTGTTTTTGTAATGCTCATTTTGGCCACAAGAGGCTGAAGTGCACTGCACAAGTTTGGCTTCAAGGATATCTGCCAGAAAAGTGTTTTTGGCAGACTGTGGGAAGCCAGGTGGTTATCGAGTGCCAAATGTAAAAACTTGAATATTTAGTTTATTTTCTTCATATTTAGCTCATTTTACATACGTTTGAGACATAAATTATTTTGAAATTTGGTTATATGTGAACGAATATCAAATGTTATATCTAAATCTAAATGGGTTGCAGATTGCAAAGCTAAATATTTAGGAATTTGCAAATATCCCACGCCCCTTGAAGTCTTCTCAAATGCACAACCACACCCACACCACTGATCAGGATGAGTAGGTGGAAGAGGGCTCTGGGGATAGTCAGCACTGAAGCATGGCCATCTTTCATCTGTCCTTAATTACCACAGGCGAGAAAACAATTTTGATCAGACTTAGAGAATGGATCACCAGAATATTTTTCTCTCTTTCTTTCAGGGCTTCCGTAAAATTCTGAAAATTACCACAGAAAACTTCTTTGGGCCAACTTCGGGGCAACAATCTGAGGTCCTGCAAAGGAACCACCACTCCCTCGATGTTCCCAAACATTGTCGAGAGGCCGAGGCAGAAGAGCATGATGAAGAAGAGGACAGCCCAGAGAGGAGAAACAGGCATCTTGATGATGGCTTCTGTGAAGACGATGAAGGCCAGACCTGTTCCCTCCACGCCCTGAAGGTGCACACACCAAATATGTCAACCACTGACTCTCTTGCAAAATTGTTAATAATAGATGAGTAAACAACAGTCGTAAAATATTCAAATGTTATCTATTGACCTGACTGAGGAAAAACTTCAAGTCACAGGTCTCTAGGTTCAATGTAGTTATGACAGCTGGATCTGTCTGGTTGTGGTGGGCCAGAACCTCAGCGTAGTTGCTTTCTGTGATGTTGTTTTCAGGGTAGTTGAAGGCATTCATCAGCTTCATGATGTTGCTACAAAAAAGCACAGTGAGATGAATTCAGGCTCTTATGATTGATCCACAGCCACTTTGTTTTTTATGATGCATTTTGAAACTCACTCTGACATGCAGTCATCAAATTTTTCTGTGGCCCTGAAGCCGATGATGGAGTAGATAACCGTTGCAGAGTACACAGATGTGCAGCCATTGATGATGGAGATGAGAACAGCATCCATCTCACAGTTGTTGCTACAAGGAAATTATGATTGCGTGAGGAGAACCATTCAATGTTCATCGTATGACTGTGCATCTTAGGTGGTTACTCACTGAACAGAGTTGTAACTGGAAAATGAGATGAGGCCTCCAAAAGCCAAGGAGAAGGAGTAGAACACTTGAGCACCTGCATCCAACCAGGTCGCTGGATTCATTAATTCATCCACCTAAAAGAGTTCAGAAATTGGGATATGATAAACAGTAAATCTGAGCTGACATCTCCTCTGCAAATTACTTCCTGTTGTAATATTTCTGCTCTTTAAAACTTACAGTAAACTCTGTTATTGTCCCTGCCATTGTTAATAATAATGTTAATAATTAATGTGTGAAGGTATTGCAGGATTGTAGATTGGTTTTTTTTCTTCCAGGTTACATAATAGAACCAGGAGTCAGGCAGTTAAAAAAAAACTGGCTGTTGTGTGAGACTCATAAAAAGTGGATTATAAATCAATTTAATTACACAATTGGTTATAAAGTTGCTATTAGAATATTACTCATATTTCATTTCTCAATGTCTCAAATGCCTGGATCATTACTGAAAATGTATTGGCGATTTATTATTAATTTGTTGGCAGTCGGTGTGTACTTTTTGCTTTTTATTGCATGATATTAATTTTACTGAAAGATGTTTGCAGTTTAACATCAGTGCTTACATCTGGTGTGAAGAGGAACTTGATCCCCTCTACAGATCCTTTCAGAGTCAGTCCTCTGATGAGGAAGATGGTGAGGACCAAATATGGCAGAGTGGAGGTGATGTAGACAGCCTGAGAAATGACACAATGATAAAATGAGTCAAAGATGTATTTTCCGAATCAGGCATTGCTCTCACATAAGATTACTCGGATGTGGTGTTCAAACCTTTCCGGTGGTCTCAATCCCCCGGATGCAGCAAACGTAGAGCAGAGACCAAGCAGCCAGCAGGGAGAGCACCATCCACCACTGCAAACCTCCAGCGTCATCGATAGCTGTTGAAGTGTTCAGAGTCTCTCTGTACCAGAAGTAGTCGACAGTGCTGCTCCGATCACACTCATCAACAGGACCTGCAAAGGAAATGTAAAGAGGTAGCAAAAGGCAAGCTTAGGATGAGATAGATAACAACAGGGTGTCAGCGACCTCAGTATGAAATGTTACCACAGACTGCACAGGTGACTGCATATCAGATGGGCTTTTTTGGAGCCTCTCTGACTTTGGCCATTGTATATGAAGGAATACCTGTCTTGTTAGCATTGAGAGGACATTGACTCCAAGGCAGAGGATTCTGAAAGGAGTTGAAAAGATACCACATGATCCAGGCCATGATGGTGTTGTAGTACATGCCCACCAAAAATGAGACAATCAAGGACGCGACACCTGTAAACAAACAAACAAACAAAAAAAGTCAAACAATTAGTCTTCTGGTCATGCTTTTTTAGACAGGACGAAGAGTCTATAGCCATGCAAGTGGGTCGGTGAGGGTCTGTGCTTTGAGCTTAATGCTGACTACAACAAACTACCATCCTGATGTTAAGCAGTTAAATTATTACATGTTCACCATCTTAGTTCAACATGTTAACATTAATATTTACTACTTGGCACTAAACACAAACTACAGCTGAATCCAATGGGTATGCCATTAGTTTTGCAGGTAAGGTTAAATTTTGACCTGATGATGGTGCTGGATGAAATTTCAAGGGGTCAAGTTATCATATTTGATTCAGAGAGAACATGAATGTCAGAAGTTAATGGCAATCCATGTAGTTTTTTGAGCATTTCACATTTGACCACAGAAGGGAACTTCATAGTGGTGTTAGAGGAAAAGTCATGGGATCACCAGTTAGTCGAATTCAGTCTCTGGGGACCATAAAGCGGAATTTCATGTTATCCAGAAAATGATTATTTAAATATTTCTGTCAGGATGGAAGTGGTGGCGCAACTGACCTGCACATCAGCATCATTGCTATCGCTCTTTAAAGGGATATGTTAAAAATGATGCAACGTGGGTTGTCCATGAGCACATTTAAAACATTATTTGTTGTTTTGAACACAAAACCCATAATGTGTTAAATTTTACCACACCTGCTGCATGAGCTCTGCATGCTGGCACACCACATATAGTGTCTAGCAAGGGGACATATTATGAAAGACTCACATTTTAGTGCTTGTGCACTTAGAGCAACATTAGTGGCCTGCGGGGCAGCGAATCCAAGGCTAATACAGATCAGATTCCTGCTTGGTTTAGAAGTGGTTATTGTGATGATATTTATGGTAGAGCTGCGGCTATACTCAGTAATGTTGATTCCCTTTTCCACACTGGCAGGACTGACCAGAGAAACAGCAGGTGGCGCTGGCTCAGACCTGTGTTCCCTAACCAGTCAGAGAGACTGGGCTTATTGGGAGGGGGGCATTAAAGAGACAGGAGTTGAACCAGACCATTTCAGACAGACTATTGTGGTCGACCCCCCCGCCTCAATAAAAGAATGAACTTGAAAATTAGTATTTTATTACACCTGCAACTTAATGTGCATACTATTGTTTACCTACCAACTCCTGTCAGGTATGGATTAATTGATCTCCACACTCCCACGCTGCCTTTCCTCAGGCGCTGACCGATGGCAAACTCCAGGTGCAGGAGTGGGATTCCCTCCAGGACCAGCAGGATAAGGAATGGGATCATAAATGCACCTAGAGGTACAACATTCACATTATTGAGTCAGCAATTTAAGGCATGATTCACTTTAATCAGCACTTTAATGAAGGTGAGTAAATATTTAGCAGTGTATGCATAAAGACACCAATAAAATGTGAAAGCATTGTAAAATTTTTATTACCCACACTAGTACTATTTGAATCATGAGACTCATGCATTCACTTTTACATTACACAATATCATATAATCATATATTATAATGTTAAAGTTTGAGGAAGTGAATGTTAAATAAGTAAGTAGTAGTGTCACTATGTTCCAAATTGTCAGTTGAAATTATTAAAATTGGTAGAATATTTTCTAGGGATTTATTGATTTAAACTTTTAAGGTCAGCCAATTTTGTCTTGCAAAGCTTGTTAGAGGAGAAAACTGGTACTGAGACAGTCTGAATGTGTGTCCTGCTGCAAATCTCTCAACATCTTTAAAGACACACTAACATTTGTCAAAAATGTTTTTTTTTTCCCTTTTTTTCTTCAATTAAAAATTGAGGTCAAATGAGTAAATCCCTCCTCATATCAGTTTGCTACAAATGCTACAGTACAATCCACTATAATCATGGATGCTTTGTACAAGTTTTAATTTTGACTGAAAGTGCATTGACTGTTGGAAAATTTCACTGAAAAAAGATAAAAATACATTTAGATTATTGCAATAATTCATACACCCTGCTCATATTCTGGCAACCTTTTGATGTCTTTCTGAAAGGAGTCAAACAAAAACCCAGCCTCATCCCAGCCTACCTCCTCCGTGGCTTTGACACAGGTAAGGGAACCTCCAGACGTTGCCAAGTCCCACACAGAAGCCCACGCAGGTGAGCAGATACTGGGCTTTGTTGTCCCATTTGGGCCTGTCCCCTGCCTCCTCCTTCTCCATCCTCTCCAGGTCCCCATGAGAGGGGATCCGGTTATCCAGTCCTGGGTTTGGTAACTTCAGCTTCATGGTGGCTTCTTGTAAACTTCACTGGACACAGAAAATGGAAAATGTGGCTGCGTAGTCTCCCTTTGATAACCAGTTATTGGTTTAGCTACTTTCCTGCAAACCTTAAAGGGGCTGCGTCCTTTCTCATAAAGCCTTCTCTGTGAACTGTCTCTCTCTGCGCTCTTTACCCCTACTGTGCATCCTGAAGGGGCTCTGAGATATTTGCTTTGAACCATGGCACTTATTTATCAGTAGCTCATTACAGTCGGTGTTCTATTATGTAATGTCAGCAAGTTGAAAAGGGGCAACACTGTGATAATGGTTAATACATCACATGACGTGTCATCACCAGCAGGTTTCCCAAAAAAAATTTTGTTTGGTGTCCATGAATTTGTCAGGAAAATGTGATGTGATGTAAACAAATGAGAAGACTTTATTTACAGTATATCAAAATGAGTTAAAAAAGAGTTTAATGTCGTGGTGATTGTTTACTTATTATATCACTCCTCTTATAAATGTACGATTTTGCTTATAGCTAACCCAGCATATACAGAGGATTAAACATCTTAATTACCACAGTTTATGCGTCAGTTTGTTTGACAAGAAAGAAACATTCAGTCAGAGACAACATGTTTTCCATCATAGCTTATCTTAACTATCAGGCCTCACCTATTCTAGTCCTTGAGAAATCAGATTGTTTTATTGCATAAGGATGTGTTTGCATATCGTTTCAGTCCGTTGGCCGGTGTTCTCTGAAACTCATAATTCAGATGTTGAACCATGCTTTGGTTAACGTTAATTTTTAGGTCATCAAAAGGTCACAGCCTAAAGGAAGTGACTTTTCCTTCTTTTGGTTTCATGACATTTTCGCTCTGTAATTGTTAACCAATTCAGAGTGCTTATAAACCTTATCAGTGTGCCTTTCTAACACAATTATTAACCAAAGAAAGACAGGCGCCCACATTTACAGAACATTTTATGTCGACTGGGAATAAATAGCTATCATATAGGGTTATTTTAAGGATGTACATAAAGATATGCATATGTACAGTATGTGCATTATTACGGTTGGTCCAAAGTTTTTATAACCTTGTAAAGGTTATAAGTTCAACCACCTGAAAGCAGTGGCTCAGTACTGTTTGTTTCCCAACTGTATGTGTATATCTATATGTACATATATATAATTTCCCAGCTGTACATACAGTTGGGTCCAAACATCTGAGACCACATTGAAGATCTCTGATATTTTTTAATATTTTCATGTAAAGTCTGAAATAATCAGAAAGTTTCAGGGTTCCGGTTTAAAGACGTTATGACATGTAAGATGAAGAGGAATTATTTTTAAGATTCTGCATTATTTCCAGGTCAGCCATCAAATACAAAAAGTTATTGAAGTGTGCGTCCAGATGATACGTGGACTTGATCTACTCATCAGAGGCTTGTTCGAGCGACGAGTCAACTTGCAGCCAGTGTTCATTTGGTAAAGCATACAAGTGAAAATTAAAAATTAAAATATGAAGTTTCTGGCAGATCATTGCTTAGGTAGAGGTAGAATTGTGATAGTGTGCAACATAGTATCAGAACTAAGTGAAAGTGTCACAAGTCAAATTGTCATTCGAGGCAGAGAGGAGGTTTTTAAGGAGGCAGTGCATGAAATTCTGAAATACTTTGCAGAAACTGGATTCGTTGTATCCAAAGCACAATCAGGCAGTCTAGTTTACTGTAAATAGTTACATGAATGTGTAAAGGTAAAACCTGGAAATAAGCTAAAGAAAGCAGAAGTGTTTCTTTTTGTTTGGTAATCTTGGTCATTTGTGTCAGACCTCATTTTTAACAGTATTAATACTGTACCCATTAAGGTGCGGTTGTGGAAATAAATACCCAAACACACAGTTTATGGTGTCCGGTCCCATCCTTTAAGACCAGGCCACATATGTAAGGAGAAAAACGGGAGGGGTAATGGCACTGCCGTGTATCAAACCAAGAGTTAAACACAGTGGTGGGAATATTCTAATCTGAGGGTGTTTTGCCTACTGGAGTTGGACACCTGCACCACCTGACTGAGGAGAAGTGACATCCTGTAACCTCTGGTTCAAATCTTTCCGAACAATGATTCATACTTCAACAGGACAATGACCCCAAACGCAAAGTATTACAAGAGCGCCTTGAAGACCAAAGACAACCAAGGAGACCTGACCGTCATGGACTTTCCTCCATAGTCACCTGACCTCAACCCCACTGAAGATTTATGAGGGCACTGAGAAGGCAAAACAAGTTGAGTAACGTATGTCTATTGATCATATTTGACCCAAGTAAAAAAAAGGAGAGTTAAGTGTTTGACATTGCAGCAGCAACCGTTTATGTCAACATTATGTCAGAGTAAGTTAACCAATGTCAAAATCAAATCATTTAAACAAAACAGAATTTCATCAACGTAAAGCAATAGAGATATTGCACTGACCTCTTGTTTTGAAGAGGGTATAAAATTTGACCTTTCTACTTCATGCCCTAAAACAGTTGATATGTGTCTTATAGTTGACACCTTAGAGACAAATGCGAGTTCACCATCTGTCAGACAGCACACTCCACGAAATGCTCTTGCCATTCTGTGATTATGTCAGAATGTCATGCATGTTGACTTGACACAGTGTTGAGCTCAGGTGTCTTGATGGGTTTCTTGCAGCAGCATCTTTGGAATAATTTGTACAAAGCAAATCCTGGGATGCAAAGACTGGGAATTCCTGCCAGAAGGAAAATAATAGCATAAGCCCAGCTGGGATAGAGCAATGTCTTCGACACCGGAAAATTTGCCTGTAAACATGAAGAAAAAAAGTTCAAAATTTAAACATATGTTACAAAATTTGATCACTTGGAGCAACGTAGCTAACAGCAGTTGTGAAACATACCGAGCTTGGATTCCACGTGATGTATGTCAGCTCGGCCCTGATTTTGGCCACAACGTAAAACACAAAGATGACCAAGACAATCAAAGGACTGACCACTGTCAGCGCCGCCTGCCAGAAGATGTTGGGTTTGTGTCCAATCATGAACTCAATGTCTTTGTTAAACCTGTCACAGAAAATAGATCTGAGTCGGGACTAAATATATTCATAAACATCAAATCACTGACTCATTATGACAGAGGGTTTAGCGATCTCCTGGTTGTCTTAAACACATACCTATCTATTCCATACAGGTAGGCTATGCCAGTCATCTCACAGAAGGCAATGATGAACAGAGGGACAGAGACTGCATATCCGTCAAAGAGTGCTAACCAGTAATTACCGGACTGCAGAACAAAGATGAGCCCAATCAAGAAGGCTGCAAGGCATACAATACCTAAAATACAAAACAACACAAAATAACATATTTACAACCTTCTCAACGCCTTATTCCACTGTACAAATGGATGTACTGCCAGTACATTGGATTCCATTGGTCTATAGGATTATTTACCTGTGAGCACCTCTTTGGGACACTTAGGAAAGATCTTTAAGTCCTGCAGAGGAACCACAACTCCCTCTATGGCTCCAAACATGGTGGACAGCCCGAGACAGAGGAGCATCATGAAAAAGAGGACAGCCCACAGAGGAGAAAAAGGCATCTTTGTGACGGCCTCTGTGAATACAATAAAGGCCAGACCTGTTCCTTCCACCCCCTGCAAAACAAATGCACAATCAGCCGAAAGACTTGATGGACGTGTTTACTGAGAAAGGATTAAAAAATGTTTAGATGATGAACAAAATCATGCAAAAAAATTCGGACATCACTGAGAAAAGTCCTCAGATTGCAGGTGCCGAGGCCCAGCCCCTGAATGACCTCTGACCCTGAGGCCGTACTGTTGAGGTTTTGCAGCGTTTCATCATAGTTGCTCTCAGTAATGGAGCCCTCAGCTAGATCAAATGCATTCAGCAGCATCAGGATGTTTCTGAAAGAGGACATTTGAGAACATGGGTAAAAAAATAGTCCTGTGTAATGTTATCACTGCGAGAAAACTAGTATTAAGTTTGATGTTTAGTGCACATACTGATTAAGGCAGGCATCAAACTGCTCTGCTGCCCGGAAGCCAATGATGGAGTAGACAACAGTGGCAGCATAGACAGAAGTACAGCCATTTATAATGCCAATGACAAAAGCATCTTGCTCACAATTGTTGCTAGGAAACAAGAAAAATAATGGTTGTGTTGTTCTTGCCGAGTAAATCATTTTATTTTTTTAGATAAAATGCATTACAATGGAATATGAAATATGATATGAAATATGTGCCTCATGCCTCCTTTATTTATATCAACTAATAATATTAGACCATGTTTACCTAACATGTCCACTGATCCACAACATGCACTTACTGAATGGAGTTGTAACTGGAGAACGAGATGTGAGATCCAAAGGCAACGGAGAAGGAGTAGAACACTTGGGCTCCTGCATCCAACCATGTTGACGGGTTTTTCAATTCATCTAGCTAGAAATGGATAATATCATCATCAGAGTGTAAACGTGTGGCGGGGAGGAAGTCATTCAATGATTTGTTTATACTAACATTTGGTGTGAAAAGGAACTTGATCCCCTCTACAGATCCTTTCAGAGTCAGTCCTCTGATGAAGAAGATGGTGAGGACCACATATGGCAGAGTGGAGGTGATGTACACAGCCTGAGAGAAAGGAAAGTTGCAGACCCCACCCAATTTAAAGAATGGGGAAATACAATAGAATTTGCCTTATTTCCGAGTATGCTCAAGCACAACACAAGCTCTTTAATTAACACATATCTTGCTTATGTATAGACTTGGCTGCTCGTGATCAAAGCCTTAATGATATTGTGTGAATGTGTCATTTGTTGGGGAATAGATCATTTTCATTGCAGATATGTTGATGTGGTGTAGCAGGGAAAACACAGATGGGACATTAATTATAGCTGTATTCAATTTGGGTGTAGCACTTTTACAGCCTTGGGATTGTGCATGCTGGTTTATAGCCATATTGGAACTGAGTCCTCATTTTATTATGTTAGTTACACCCAATTTTCCTACTGTGACAAGCAAAAATATTGCTATGAAAAAAGTATATTTCGTGAGACAAATTCAAAATGATGGAGGTGTAAGACCTGGCCTCACAGGTGTCACAAAACTAAAAGGAGACACCTGAGCAGAGGTCTAATAGGATATCACAGTATCAGCATTAAAACCAGTGATGTTTGCTCACATATGATTCAGATACATGGCATGAGGATTCTACATTAACGCCATAGATGCCCTACCTTGCCTGTGCTTTCAATGCCTCTAATGCAGCAAATATAGAGCACACTCCACGTAGCAACAAAACAAAGCAACATCCACCACTGCAGACCCCCAGCCTCTTCTATAGTCGCTGAGGTGTTCAGTGTCTCTCTGTACCAGAAGTAGTCCTCTGGAGAGCTGCGCTCGCATTCTGACACTAGACCTACAGGAAGAGGGGAGATCAAGTTGTTTGACTGGATCGTAAAAATGTTAGACTGACGTTGGAAGAAATGTTGAGAAATGGTCACACGCCTGTGAGATTCTCATTGAGAGGACACTGGCTCCATGGCAGGGGGCTCTGGAAAGAGTTGAAAAAGTACCACATGACCCAGGCAACGATGGCATTGTAGTACATGCCAACGAAGAATGAGACAACCATTGACGCAATACCTGTAACAGAAGGAGAAAAGCGCATGTTAATTTTGCGCCACATGCTTTTTAACTACCAGACTCACAAAGGTGTTAATGGAGTAGTAGTAGTAGTGCAAAGCTTACACAAGAAATTCTAACCACATCTGCTGATGGGAACTGGCTAAGTCAAGTGTATCCAGCATCTTCATTTAAGATCACTTGAATGAAGATGATGAACCAGACACTTTCATATTGGACCAAAAGTCACTCAGGTATGCACTCACCAATTCCTGCCAAGTAGGGGTTAATTGCAGCCCAAGCCCCGACACTGCCCTTTCTAAGGCGTTGGCCAATGGCAAACTCCAGGTACAACAGTGGGATCCCCTCCAAGACGAGCAGGATAAGAAAGGGGATCATAAAAGCACCTGGGGACACGCCAAGGTAAGCTTAGATAACCCGAAAGATAAATTCTGCCTCACAGCATAAATAAGTCCTTTCTGTCTGTTTCTGTCTGCATCTTTCCTTTAATATATGATTATTAATTGTCCGCCCAATTCATTTTATACAGTTAATCTCTCAAAGCTGCAATATCATATGAAACATTTTGCCCAAATATTCACACAAACAAAAGGAGTAGCCTAATAGCAGCTAATATTATCTTAACTATCATGCGTGGCAGTGCAGGTGCAGAGGCCTCAGGGCTGAAAGTTCACTCCGCTATCAGGACTTTTTAGATAGCAAAGACAAATGAGCTGATATGAATAAACTGAATGACACCTCAAATAATGATCCTCGGGGCTGTGCCAGTTGTGTGAGTGTAAATAGTCTGCGTCGACTGTGACAGCACCTGTGTCACTGAAGCTCTCAGTAGTAACATGAGCTAAATGTTAACTACTCGAGATTAATTTACAGACTCTCCTAAACAGCAGCTCAGCAGTTGGGAAATCGGATTTCCACCTTTGAAAGGCTTCCAGCTTATCTCAGTCATGACCTGAGGGTCCACGGCAAGTTCAAGATTAAAGAGTTTCTTCCCTCAGGTGGCCCATTGTACAGTGTACATATCATCTTCAGTCATATTTTGTCTCAATTATGTTTTTTTTTGGGGCATCTGTTGGGTGAAAACTTTGCATCATCATCACAATGTTGATTTTCCAAGACTAGAAAACTGTTTTGTTTGTAGATTAATCATCCTTTAGTTGAACTGGTTCAGTATCAATATGTTTTTTAAGGGCCGATACGATTATGCGTAATCAAGACCAACAACCGACAACTGGAACCGATAAACATTTGCAGTTAAAATAAAAAGCTTCGTTCCAAAATGTAGAATAACCAATGTTATTAAGTACATTTACTCAAATATGATACTTAAGTACAATTTTGATGTATTTCTGCCATACTTGAGTATTTTTTATTTTCTGCTACTTTATACCCCACTGCATTTTGGAGGCAAATATTGTTCTTCTTACTCCACTGAATTTATTTTATAACTTTAGTTACTAGTTACTTTGCAGATCCAGATTATTAATACAAAATATAAATCAAATAAATTATGTTTTATTATAGATTAAGTTACACAGCAGTATATAAACTTTTAAATTAGTTAAAATCATTACCACCTTTACCAGTTGAAACATTAAAGTTAAAAAACATTGAATGAATGCCTTTAAACTTATGTTTTATTAAATTCTGCAAAGGAGAACTTTTCAACATTATCTCCATGAGCTCCCAGCAGCATTTATCAGTTTAGCTCCCCAATGTTGTATAAAGCAAAGAAGTGAAAAGTAAATGATGACAGTAAAACATGAATTTGTGTTTAAATGTGTTTCTTTCTTCAGTCACTGGACTCAGTTCAGCTGCAGACTAAGGTGCAGAGAGCGGAGCTAATCAGTAGTCAGTCTGCGCATGCGTTCCTCCATGCCCATCGGCGGCACAGTAGCCTTCAATGTTGATAGGCTACTACTCGTGACGACCATACTGTTGTATGTCCATGTCCATGTTTCAACAGCTGGATTCCGAAAAAGTTGGTACAACATGTTTTAAAATAAGATAAGATAAAATAAGATAAGCCTTTATTCGTCCCACAGTGGGGAAATTCAAAATTCAAAATTCGAAATTCAAAAACAGAATATTATAATATTTTGTTAATCCTTTTACATATATCCAATAAAAACAGTACAAAGACAATATATTGAATATTTGATCTGATCATCTTCATTGATTTTTGTAAGTACCTGCTTATTCTGAATTCAATGGCAGCAACATGTTTCAAACAAGTTGGGATAGGAACAACAAAAGACTGTGAAAGTTGTGGACTGATCCAAAAACACCTGTTTGGATCAGTCCACAGGTTCATTGGTAACAGGTGATAATATCATGATTGGGTATGAAAGGTTCACCCTGGAAAGACTCAGTCGTTCAAAAGCAAGGATGGAGAGAGGTTCAACACCTTGTCAAACACATGATTGCATGAAGGATATTAATACATGGACTTAGGAACACTTTATGTAACTGTTGTCGGTAAACAGTTTGTTTGCATTCTGTGTTTGTGCTTATAATCTTGGTTGTCTTGCTACCAATTTTCCAGTAGTTTTTTCACTCCTGACATATTGCTCTTATAGATCATCCTGTCACCAGTGTACATTTTAATCACGTCTCTGTTGCAAAATGGAAAAAAAAGAGAAGACGAAACTTTCCAGTTTGAAAATTACCATGTGTTCTACCTATTTTAATGTAGTGCATTGCAGTGCAGTGTTGTAAAATGGACATTTTAGCTGCATACAGCAATGTCAATTCACCTCTATGGGCTAATATTTAACCTAAATCAGTTTATGTGTATATATTACTGTAGGCTGAGAATGACACATCATGGTTTTATAATGCCACTTTGGTTGATGGAGTATGCCCTCTCTTTACGTATGTCAGAACCCTTTGCCTTTAACAAAAATACATACACCTAACAACAAAGTTGTGATCAATTATGAAGAAAATAGAACCAAGAAATGACCAAAGTATGCATTTAATTTTATTCCCAATAATACTGTGTGTCATGTCCAAAAGATTATGTTAAGTTAGATTTTGTTATGTCTTGTCTCGTGATTTCCTGTTTTATTTTGAAAATTCAACTTTCTATTGTTTCCACCTGTTCCCCATTTCCTCATGTGTATATATAGTCTGTACCGTCATCCCACACCTCCCATGTCTTGCTTCGTTCCACGTCTTGTTCAGTGTTGTTTTGCTACTTTGTTTGCTTTTTCTCTCTTGTTGTATTTTCCTCGTAAGAGTGATTTTTCATTAGTACTTTTCATTGCTTCAGCATTTTTCCTCGTCTCACCTTTCACTTCAGTGAACGTTTTCATTAAAGACTTTTATTTTGACCTTTCTGTGTCTGAGTTGTGCGCTTGGGTTCAGTCCTTACCTGGGTCTTGTCACTGTGTATTTATACTTTAAATACAAAATACCTTATTTGCAAACACAACCAACATGTAGTTTACAGTATTTCCTAGAAAGTAATTTCCAATTTACTTTCTTTTTAGTTTTCAGTTTCCACAAGGGGGCAATGGTTTTTGACTCGATCAGCGTTAGTCCCGCCCACTGAGTTTGATGGGTCAGGTTGACAGATAAAATAAGTTCATGATGTGCTGCAACACTGCGACCATGAAATAATTAAATAAATAGTGAAATAAATATATATATATATGTTTTAAATGAAATGAATTTACATTTCAATTATTTAATGAAACATTTATTTATTTATTTATTTCCAATTTTAAATAATTATTTAAACATTTAATTAATTAATTAATTAATTAATTGTGTATTTATTTATTTCATTTTGGCACATTCTGCCCTCCATAGAGAACGTACCTCCTCCGTGGCTTTGACACAGGTAAGGGAACCTCCAGACGTTGCCAAGTCCCACACAGAAGCCCACGCAGGTGAGCAGATACTGGGCTTTGTTGTCCCATTTGGGCCTGCCTGCAGGCTCCTCCTTCTTTGTCTTCTCCATCTTCTCCAGGTCATCATGAGAGGGGATCCTCTCTTCAAGGCCAGGGTTGGGAAGAGCCAGTCTCATGATGTCTGTGGAGTTAATCCCGTCTACAGATCCAAAATGTCAAGCTCACCTCCTGTGCAGAAGCCGGGTAACTCTCAGTGCTGTTGGCTATCAGAGAGCACGTTGACTGTTTGTGTGACTGCCTGTTGCACTCTTACATCTACCTCTCCATCTCATCTAGCTTCTTCAAGTTACTGGGTGGACATGGATGTTACTTTTACAAAATGTCCCAGCCAATAATTCACAGGATGTGTCCAGATTTATGCGTTGTGACGTATTTGGCCCAAGCACGCACACGTCGGCCCTGTGTGACCCAATTAACACAAAGCTGATACTTTATCAATCATTTACCAGTTTTCTTTCAAATAATGGAAATTAGGAACTCATACGGTGTTTCAAGGGCACAATTGTCAAATTTACCCACAGTATAATGAAGTTCTTTAATTCAAGCCATTTGACATTTTTTTAACCATTTGTGAATTGGACAATCTAATTGTTCATGTTATTTTTACTGTAAACTTTATCCTTATTTCTCTAGGATTTACATGTGAGACTAATTTGTTTTATTGTGTTAAGTTCTAATCTTGTATTCATTATTTTTTCTTTCATTCTGAAACTCCTAATATACAAAAACCTGATTGAAGGAAAGAGACTAATTTAGACTAATCCATTGGGTGTTGAAGGGTAAATGTACCCTTCTTGAGCTTGGCTTTTGTATTATTATTTATGGGAGGATAGACCCTGTAAAAATCTACATGCATGTATTTTTACAAGTTTCTCAACATTTCACAAACAGAAACATATAAACAGAACTACATCTGACTGACATATAAGACTACACTGTTTGATCCCCTTTGAAAAGTGGTCTTGTGCTGTGACAATGTTAATAAAAAGGTGAAGTCTTGACCTGTGGGAGTATGAGCAGAGGCTTTGCTGGCTGGTAACAGTCAGAGAGGCCAAGGCTCATAGTTTGTAGGAGGGGAGCACATTGCCACAGTGCTTTAGATGGGAATGAAACCAGATAAGAATGACAGGAAGAAATGATGACTAGAGAAACAGCCTTGGCCGGAAGGAGCATTAACTGGAAGGGAGACACAAGATAAGATTGTTTCAAGGTGTAAAGGAGGTGAAGAGCTTCTCATCAGGGTTTGCGAACTAACCTTTGTCTTGTGTGCTGTGCTCTGAGCATTATGAGTGTAACAATACTGTCAGAGATTCTGTCAGAAAATTGCTACGAAAATTTGGGGGCTCACCCAGGAGGCCTAACTCATATGTCCCTCAGTGCACTTTCTGCACTGGCTCGTTCTGTGTAGCCAATGAAGATAGACCCAGAGACAGACATGCTTTATAACTGGGCTACAGGCATTGAGTATTGTGGACATGTAGAGAAACTTGGCAGCATGAGATGAGTACCATTAAAAACTTACTGTTTTTCACTGGAAGGCATGGACGAGCAAATCAGCTACCAAACATCCCCGAGGCTGGAACAGAGGATGCCTGTCAGCTGGCCAAGATCACATCATCTATGCTGAACAAAATGTCCCAGAGAATCTGACACAGCAAGTCAAAGGTGGACTGAATGACAGTCTCCAGGTGGCACAGCTCCAAGCTCTGCAGGAGGAAACAGAGGGAGAGGCGGAGGGCATGGCGGTCCCCCTCAGAGCAGAGAACCGTGTAATGTAGGCTCTTGAGAAAACAGATGCTGTAATTTTGGAGAACCTGAGCACTGGGTACGAAGCTGTGACAGATCGAGGAAGAAAAATGAACTATTTTAATCAAATGTGACGGTCACTAATCTGTGGGGCCACACACAGGATAAGGCATGACGGATAGCAGAGGCAGAGGAGACTACAGAGTCACACACACACACACACACACCACACAATGATACCCAGATCCGAACAAAAAGTAATACATTTCTCAATGATTCTGGAACTACTGACAGAAGATGCAGAAGAAAGACCTCTTCCCAACTCTGACTATGTGTGGTATGTTGATGGTTCTGCCACAAAGAATGCAATCACCTCAGGAATGATCATGACACCAGTGATGTTTGATCTCTTGCAAATGGATTTCACTGAACTAACACCATGCGAAGGAATGTTTTTTTCTTGTGATTGTTGACATGCTTTCTAAATAGGTTGAAGTTTTCCTCACAGGTAAAGCCGGTGCCTTTTCAGTGGCCGAGGTGTTAGTGAAAACAATCATTCCTAGATGGGGAATTCCACAAAAAATCAACAGTGGTAACAGAACTCATTTTGTAAATAATGCTATTAATCAGTGATCAACAATTAATCAACAAACTACTCAAATACTCTGATGAGACAGGACTCTCGTGGATAAAAGTACTTGTCGGTGTTAACGGCCTTGGGAGGAAGTGGAAGGATCAGATTAGGTCTGTCACTATTTGAAAGTCTCAACAGTGACCAGACTGAACTCAGGTATGGCCCATCCTCAGAGAAAATCAAGTCCTCGGCTCAGACTTCCTGGAGGATATATGGCTTAATTAATGTGTGCACCTGGGTTGTGAGAGAAATTACATGTGCTACACATATAATCATGTCTGAATATCTTTATAGCGCATGCTTTGCAAGGAGAAACAGCCTTGGCCGGAGGGAGCATTAACAGAAAAGAACACAAGATAAAACCGCTTCAAGGTACAAAGGAAGTGAACAGCCTTTCATCTGGGGGGGGGGGACATTGTGAACCAACCTTTGTCTTGTGTGCAGTGCTCTGAGCATTAATAAAAGTGTGACAATGCTGTAAGAGATATTTACAACTTCGTCAGAATGGAATTGCAAAACTGCCAGGACACCTCTTTCCTCTTGGCACAGCTGATTACTTAGGCATTATTGGGATGCCAGACATTTGCATCAAAGTTATGACGGAGGCAAAAAGCGGCTGAAAACAAGCACACATTGCCCTGTGATTTCATTCCAGTTATCTGAGCTTGGCTTTATGAGATGTAGTCAGAATGAAGCTGAGACTACATGGTAAACAAATGTCTTGAGTTTTCTGTTTTGGCTGTGTGAAGATTGGGTCAGATTGTCTTGTGAAATTGGATTTTCTGACTTGCTTCATGAAATGACTTATTATTCTCAGTATTTAATTTGTGTGTGTGTTTTTTTGTTTGTTTGTTCTTTACAATTCAGAGCCACTGTATTATGTCATCGTTTGATATCCATCAGCAATGATTCATAACATATTCAAGAATGTGCTGTAGTCATGCATCAAACCACTAACACCAGGGTTGCTGGTATCAAAGGGAAAACTTTGTACTTTATTCTTTACAATCAGTTATCAACACGTGCACCTTACTGTACGCATGCAGGTGATGTGCTTTTCTTACTGTGGGTTTATAAGTGGCTTCCTGCCCTCCAGTGGTAACAGAGAGGTGTCTTCTGTTTTTTTTCCTTGGGGATTTAATGACGTTACACAACAGATGCAGCTCACATACACAGATGTTTGCGGGAGCACAAATGGCCCAGTAATGGAGTTCATGGACTGCATTTATGAAGCACTCATTGACACACACACACACACAAGCAATACAGTGGCCTGACCACTCTGTGTCTTACTCAATGACACTTCAGCACAGTGGACAGGGGGAGCTGGGGATCGAACCGCCAATCCTGTAATTGGTGGACAACCCTCTCTAGCAGGCAAAGGCCGTCATGAAGCCTCAGAGTAAAGGGAAATTTAAGGAGCTCTCTGTCCTCTCATGTTTCCATCTAATATAAACTCACCACTGCGGTTAAGTTTGGGGATCATCCTGTGGTATAATTATTTTGTTTTGTACTCTTGTGACCACAAAATTACTCTCTTGTAACCTCAGCATTGTTTATACAGATAACTTCATGCAGTTGCCCCCAAACAAAAAATCTTGATGTTCCTCCAGTTGATAGTGCCTGAAGCAGTCAGTTTGTCTACAGATAGATAGATAGATAGATAGATAGATAGATAGATAGATAGACAGACAGACAAACTTTATTGTCCAAACTGGGAAATTCTTTTGTTAAAGCAGCTACAGTTGAACCCAACACGTATCACATTAAATAATAGTGTTACAATTTACAAGTACAGTGACTAAACTTAATGTTTAAAAAAGAATTTTAAAACTAAAAAAGTGTTTCCACCTGACAGTGAACATGCAGTATTCAACAATTAGTTTTGTATGCTGTAGAAAAAGTACATTAGATCCCAATTAATAGAATTGGTGGACTCGCGATTTACTACCTGCATTTAAATGTATTGACCACAAGAGGGCAACATTGATCAAGATTGCACTTTAACTTGTAGCAAAACTCTCAACAGTGTATTATGTAGGAGTCATATCTGAACTTGCAGTATGTCTGTTATACATTGTAGTGATTTACAACCAAACTTCTATTTTACATTTCATCTTGGTTTTGTTTCTCCTTTGTTTTGGTAGTTTTCTTACGATATTTGTAGCTTATGATTTAGCTTTTCCCTGCAATGTTCCAATTGCATGTGAGGTCATTATTATTTTGCATGCATATGTTCATATTCTAAATATATTTTTTATGGGATTAACTTGGTTCACTTTCATATAGGAAGCCAGTGCTAAGCCGGGGGCAGTGATCTGAAGGGAGGGGAGAGATGAGGCAGAGGGGAAAATAGATATGAGGGAGGAGGAGGAGGAGGAGGGTGGAGGTGGATTTACTGAGACTCAGACAGACAGACAGCAGACCGGCTGTCCCGAGCTGAGCTGATCCTCCACTCTCCTCCTCCTCTTCATCTCTGGCCACCTGCCTCTCCGGGAATAACGCAGGAAGGTCGGGACGAGAGCACAGGCACAGCAAGGGGACAAGGAAAGACAAGGACGCTGATCGACTTCTTGTGTTGCCACCTCTTTCAGCTCCCAGCAGCCCTCCCCTCCTCCTCCTCTCGGGGGGACCCGGCCGCGCTTGGCGGCCCGAGGTTTGTTGTCGTTACCAGCGGAGGAGCGCGCAGCGACCGGAGCCGGAGCCGGTGCATCAGACCCGGCCTGCTGTTCTCCCCTCTAGCCCCCCTCCTCCTCCTCCTCCGCTTTGCATGGATGCACCATGGCCACGTTCGTCTGCAGGGTTCAGTTTTTAGATGACACCGATCCGTTCAACAGTACCAATTTCCCGGAGCCGACCAGACCCCCGCTGTACACCTTCAGAGAGGATATCCCACTCATCAACCAGCTGGCTGGGGTCCACCGGCTGCTCAAAGCCCCGCACAAGGTAGGACCTGCAGGGGGTGAACCAGCCAACCTGGATTCCACTGATGAGAGCATGTGATAGACAATATAGGAGTTTTAAAGTGACGCATTCCACCATCATTAGAAACTTATAAACTTTGTATAATTTGTTCATGTCTAGATTCAAACACACATCATTGGTGCTATTTATGTTATAGGTGTCCATCAGGGCTGCATTAGGTTGTTTTGCAACCTTAAAGGCTGCTGTTTTTCACTTCAAGCCTCCTGCAAATAAACTTCCATCACCCACCATTCACAGGCTATTTTGAGAACACATGCAAGCACAACTGATTGGCTCTCCAGCCTCCAGCAGGACTGACACTCATGTTTGCCTCACAGCCCGCAGCAATATTAAACACAGACCTCACTTGTTTCAGATTAAATATCCTGATCTAGTAACATGTCGGTGTCCTCAGTTTTGTGTCACTAAGAAAGTTGGCAGAGAAACCTCCTAACCCCTGACCTCTCTGCTGTCAAGAATACATCCCCTTCTCAAAGTGAATAATCCTTTCTTATTGCTGTATATATTTTGCAGTCTGCTCAGTGAGCCCCGCAGTGACAGGTGTGCAAAGGCATTAGTGCAACTAGATATATCCTCAGTTGCCCCATTCATCTACAAGTGACAGACATGGTGCCCAGAGAGGAGAGCCTGAATCACAGGCGATCACATATCAAGT
This sequence comes from Centropyge bicolor, assembly GCA_037975185.1. Lineage (NCBI taxonomy): Eukaryota > Metazoa > Chordata > Actinopteri > Pomacanthidae > Centropyge > Centropyge bicolor. Next base: position 2,760,443 of record JBBMOC010000005.1, read on the forward strand.
GTCAGGTTACGATGGGCGTGCGAAGGAGAGAAAGTGTCCATTCTGAGCGAATTTCACTGATTAAAGCTACCCAAGAAAAAAAAAGCAACACATTCCTTACTGACAAGGTTGAGTCACACAAACACACCCGCAGAGGCAAAGCATGTGGAGCTGATACTGTGTGACCTTATTTGTTTTCTTCGTCCGTAAGCAACGCCGTAAAACTGAAAGCTGAAAATTTGTATGGAATTGGAAATAAAAGTGAGACACGGAGAGACAGAGAGTTCCACTGCTGGCACAAAAAACCCTGACAGCAAACCAGCAGAGCGGTTTTCCAGACCGAGTAGATCTTCTGCTGCCCCGTCTTTAAAAGCCACAAAACAAATGAAAAATGGCCCGCAGCACAGAAAAGCTTATGATTACAACCTATACACGGACAGATGGCACAGTCTGCGTTGGTGTTTGCAATTTTGTTCACATCAGGAGGAAGGCCTGTGCGCAATGGCAACTGGATATTGCGCTTAGATTATAGGGATGGAACTGAAACTGGTGCAAATTTGCCCGTCAGACTGTCCAGATTTGAAAGTTGGTGTTTGAAAAGCTCGCATGTTATTATGTTATTGGAAAATGTCAAAGCTAGAGTTTGACACTTTCCCGAGCCTCAGTCTGTCTTTGTTAGCGCAGCCTCTTTTTGTCTGAACCTTCGGTGCTCTTCTCTGAGAAAAGCCTACTGTATTATTATGTTGTGATGGCAGAGGTCTGTGCACGGCTGGCTGGTCTGCATGTAAAGTATAGGTCACTTGTCCCAGAATTCCTGTGGCCGGGGCCTGGATCCCTGCGACACTTTGTTCTCCTCACTCTGGGTGCCGTGGTTTTCCTGACCTCTTCCTCCATCTCCTCTTCCACCTCTCTGACCATCATCACCAGTTCGAACACTCAAACACACACACACACACACACACACACACACACACACACACACACACACACACACATATGGTTAGGTTAACTTGCCAGGGCTAAATCAGTGTATCACTGGTTTGTGTGCATGGGATGTGTCATGTTTATCCAAATAAAAAAGTGTTCTGATTCTCAAAGATTCAATTTTTAAGTTGACTCCACCCCACCCCCCACCCCCCCAGTATGATACATAGATATCCAGCTCAATTCAGAAGCCTCACCATTAGTCAAACAACCACAGTTTTGCTGGGAAAAAACTCCCATTCCCCTGAAAAACAACAAAGCCTAGACTTCACAGCTCAACTTTTATTTCATTACCAAAGGGTTTCCCATTAAAGCAGCACTGGGAGGTTTAATAGCCGCGTAGCACACGCCCTCCTCCACACTCTTCAAAGAGACCGATCCTCTGCAGCTCCGAGTCTGACACAAAAAAAGTTCTTCAAAAACTCGTCGCCTAACTTACGTAAGGCCATTGTTTCGCTGTCGACCCACCGTCATCGCCAGCAGGCTTGGTGTTGTTTTAACGTGGAAGTAATTACTCCCCTACAACCACTTTTTTTTTTCCTTTGCTCCTCTCTTCTGGGAGAATTTGATTAAATGAGTGTAAAGTATACAAGCCACTAAGTGTTTCCCTGGCTCGTCCCGGAGCCTTGAGCGTGAAGAGCTTGTGGTTCCTCCTGGAGCTCCTCTGTGCCGACTCCGTCAGCATGATGTGTTTTGTTATGTTATAACTACTGTTACCCAAACGAAGTGTTTTAGGAAAGACAGAGCTGTTAACATACTCTGTTACAAAATGATCCCGCGGGCTCACGTCTTGCTGTCCAAGCACTATTTGCAGTGGTGGAAAGTAGCTACGTACATTTACTCAAGTACTACACTCAACAAATTTGAGGTACGAGGAATTTTACTTGAGTATTTACATTTTCTGTTGCTCTATACTTCCTCTCCACTACATCTCAGAGGCAAGTATTGTCATTTTGACTCCACTAGGTTTGTCTGACAGCTTTAGTTACTAGTTACTTTTCAAATCCAGTGTATCTCCTGTGTGTCCATGTATCTCCAGATGTGCTTGATTTTGGATGTTTGTGATAAACTGAAGGATTAAGTGTTCCTTTATGGCTTCAGAAAGTTCCCCTACTTCTTAAGCTAAATAAACTATTTTAAAAGCCTTCTTGGATTAGCTGTAAAATACATTGTCACAGAGCAGGAAACAGGGCTGTTCTTCTTAGCTCATGAAAAGTTGACTTTGAGAGATTTCACAGAAGAGCGACACTGATAACATAAGAATATCTTATAGAATATGGTGAATCACTGTAGATCAAATGGACAAACAATCAAGATTAAACAGTCAACCATAAACTTAAATACTTTTATTGAAATACATATTTGAATCCAGGACTTTTACTTGTAGTGGAGTATTTTCATAGTTTGTTATTAGTACTTTTACTTAAGTAAAATATCTTAATACGCCTTCCATCAATGAGTATTTGTAAGATTGAGTAATGTGCGTAGTTAAAGGGGAGCAGCAAAGGGAAGGTGGAGCTGGAGCTGGAGGTGCTGGTGGGGTCTCTGTCTTGGGGCATGTGTTAGACAGATTGGGGGATTTTCAGAGACATAAAAGCATAAGTTAAGGACAAGACCTGCTGTAATGTATAAGTGGAAAATAGATTAAAATGCTGAATAATGCTTGAAGATTGGGCACAAGAAATGCTTTTGTCTTCCTGCACAAAAACCAGGGCAGTGGGACAAGACATGATTAACCCCCCTCCACTGTCTCAACCCCCTTTAGTCGAACCTCAATCTGAGATTTACCAAATCTCACATGGCATACTGGCACGAACCTGTGAACAACAATGCCAGTGCAATTGAGTTCAGTAGCTGATGAAATTGGGGCTAGGTTACAAAGATTGGCCGCAAATATTGCACTAGAATCCTCGTTTTTTTCTTTTTGATTAGTTAATTTTTTCCATGTTAGCAACCAAACAGAATCAAGGGATGGCAGCATTTGTTTGCCAGGTGGTCTGTCCACCACTTCAATCCAGACTGAAATATCTCATCAAGTATCAGATGAAATGGCAAAAAAAATTGGGGTTGACATTCATGTTTCCCAGATGACGAATCCCTTTGACTTTGGCGATTCCCTGACTTTTCCTCCAGCACCACCATGAGGTTGACATTTGTGGTTTTCAGTGAAATACATTGATAACTATGGCATGGTGTGGATTGAAATTTGGCACACACATTCATGCTCCCCTGAGGATCACAGTGGACAACTGTAACAACTTTCTAGCACCAGAATCAGCTATACGTTTGTGCCAATTAGCAAAGACATCCATCAAACATAAACATCAGCATGTGGACGTCGTCACTGTGTCACATGTTGCCATGCTAGAGTTAGCATTTAGCTTAGCAAAGGCAAAAGTCCTCTCACGTTCACTTACTATTTTTTTGGATTAGCTGTCATCCTCATTTTGCAAGACTCTATCACCTCTTCATTAATTTTTCCTGTCCAGACCATATCACAACGATCCACCTGGAAAATTATGTTGATGACAGCCTTTTAATTGGCATTTTAATTAACCTAAATTTCAACTAGGGATGTGTCCGATTACTGTGTGTTTTGCTTTACGGATTAGCTATTTGGCACAGACGGATTAATGTTGTCGTGAGGGGCCAGGGAGAAACTGGAGCAGAACCCAAAATCACCCCTTTTGCTTATGATGCATTACGCCTTGCTCTAAGCTTTGGATTGCTTAAAAAAACCCGTCTAAGTCAGCGCAGTACTGCAAAGTTCATTACAACATGGATGACAGTCAGCTTCTCCTTCCCAACACTTTGGCCTTGGCAGTGCCCCCCCTTTGACTCCCAGGCCCCCGTGGACACACCCACTCTTGAGCTCCTGTGTGCATGCTGCCTCAGAGCAGAGTAAATATAGCAAGGTTATATTTATGCTGTGAGTCCATCCGACAGTCCGTCTCTCTGTCTTCGAGTGAGAAGGAGGAAGAGACAGAGAGCAGCAGCAGGTCTTGTGATCTGCGGTCTCTTGCTGGTCAGTGAGTGTCGTCATGCAGCTCAGCTAGATGGCCGAGGACGGGTGGGGGTGTGGGGCAGGGGGGACACTTGGCAGCACACCAGAGGCCAGGCTAGGTTAGGCCTATCAATACCATAGAGGTGCTAAATGCTAACTCATGACTCTGATCTCATTCACCTATTCGTACACGAGCAGCCTCGACAATAAGTTGCAAAGCTCATAGCTGATTGTAACAATAACTCACTGATGTGTGTTGCTTTTTTACGAGTTATAGCTGGGATGTTTGCTTGCACCTGCTATCAGCTTGTGACTGTACTCATAAACATCAGTGCCAGCGGTGTGCAGATATATTACCGTGCACCTGGTCTCAAACTCGGCGGGGTTTCTCATTACACAGCGTAGTGGGTTCATTCGGACGTTGGCTGCTCTGCAGTGCTACCTTGGATCGTGCAATGCAGTCTGTGAAAAACAGAACCACACTCACTGTCACGTAAATGTACACATGTAAATTATGTATGTGGGAATGACTGTGATTGCTCCTTCCACAAACATACAGAGACTTAAATGTGCTGTAGCTTCACATTGAACACATTGAAAACAATATTTAAGTGTCTTTTTTCCTCACAGCTGGTGTTTAAATGTGCTGGAACATCTCTTTCTCTGTCCGTGTTTCCCTCTGGTTTTGGTTTCATGTTCTGCAGCCTTTATTGCTGCGCCTCTACTAGTTAATTCTCCTAACAGCTTTGTAATGCCGACAGCAGAGCAGCGCCGCATATGGCCCGCTCACTTTTCATGGATCACTGTACACACTCAGTGTTCAAATCCTGTCCCCGTAAACTGGCTTTATTTTATGGGCTCCTATTGTTTGTTTGTTTTTTAAAGGGTGTGAAACGCACGCCGAGACATAGTGAGGGAAGATTAAAAAATAGTGGGCCCAGAGACCAGTGTCATTCCTGTGGGTGGTTCATGTACGCACATCACAGCATGGCCAAGGAAGTTTCACATGCTATACTTCATATTTTCCATCCCATATTTAGATATAAATGTCAATTTGTAGTTGCTAACCATTTTTGCTTCAGGAGTTGCCCCTCTGTTTTTTGTATTTAAATCAAATCCACTACTTAGGTTTAGGTCTACTTCATTCATTACAGCGTTCATATTAAAAAAAGATTTTTTAATTGTTTTCCACAGCTTGATGACTGTACGCTGCAGCTCTCCCACAATGGCACCTATCTGGATCTGGAGTCCTCGCTGGCTGAGCAAAGGGACGAGTTGGAGGGCTTTCAGCAGGACGACACAGGGTGAGTCTGACTCACATTTATATGATACACTCAGACTTACACACTCTCACACTTCACTGTCAAAACATCTCTGACCATTTGAGACACAGTGATAAGTCCCCTTGCCCTCTCTCTCTCTCTCTCTCTCTCTCTCGCTCTCTGTCTTTCTCTCGCTCTCACATACGTACATACAATTTCTCCATTGGTATGAAATGGGAAGAATCACAAGCTGCTGGATGTGGATTTCTTGGAAGCACAAGTTCACGGAAAGTATGAAGCGCTGTGGAAAGCGGGACAGACGTGCACTCCCTTCCACAGCCTCAGCTCGTCTCCCACTGTTTTTACAATAATTGATACTCTGATCCACTTTGTGACAAAGTTTCACACTTGACAAACCTCTCAGTTCCAGAAGTAACAGCACGATTGCTTTGTAACAGTGCTGTCGTCAGGTATCTGCTCTCTCAGCAGTCAGTGACTTTCTTTGGGTCAATAAGAGAAATGGAAAAAGAAAACCTGCGACTAGGGTTCAGAATTCATCCAAAATAGAGGCTGTGCCCCACCTGGACCTTGATGCATTTTGTCTTATGAGGGGATTGTGGCCTCAACAATAAACATGCTTGATAAGTATTTGGCATTGTCTGTGTGAAACAGCACAAAATATTTTTTTATTTTATGATAATTCAGCTCTTTGTATGATGTATGAATTCAAAAATCATCTAAATATACAACAATGTCAACATGTTTCATTTTTTTCCATATAGTGAAATGATACCTAACTTTCCAGCTTTTGCTGCAAACTGATTCTGGATCTGCCTTCAGTGATGACACATTTGACTTTCTTCACCTGGCAGCATTTCAGCAATGGTAGCCTCTTTGTTAAAGTTAATTTTTCATTTTCATAAAAAGTGTTTTTGTTTTTTACTGCTAGTGGAAACAGTCTTTACTTTAGCCTGGATGGCCCGCCTCCACTACAAAGCACTTTGAGACATCCTGAAGCTAACATATTAGCTACAGCGATTTAAGATTCAACAAGGTAAACATTCGTAAATGATACAAGTCATGACTGAGGAACTGTACAGTAAGTTATGCAAAATTAATTACCAAATAAAGTAGCCTGCATTTCTTTCTAAATTGTTGTTATTGTGCCAAAATGTTATAGCTATCTTCTTATTAGTGCTAACGCTAGCTGCACCAGTTCTAGCTAGATAGCGCACTAAACTAGCATTACAGCATCTTCTTTCATGTAGGCCTATGCAACATTATCGTTTAAGCCAGTTGAATTAGAAACCATACAATTAGCTTGCAAACATGTAAGCCTGTATTACTGTTGCTAATGCTACTAACTACATGTTTGCTAGCTAACTGTTGTGCACATTAGCTTAGCTTTGGTTTAGCTCTGAAGTCAGTGGTGGATTTGTAAGTGTCAAGCATCACACAGATAAAATGTGTTGAGTCACAGCTTTAGAAATGCACTTTGGGTGACAAAGCATTGTCACTTAGAGCTCAGAGAAATACGCTGGGGTGGCAGCTGTTGACTGGCTGCACATGTGAGTGTGTGACAGTGTGTTTGTGTTTGAGTCGCGGTATGTTGAGCTGTTTGGAGTCTGGGGGCTGCAGCTTGATAAGTGATGGCAGACCTGCAGAGACTGGATGTACTCTGTGTCTGTTTGTGTGTGCTTGTTTCCATGTGTACATTTATCTGTGTCTGTAAGTCTGTGTGTGTGTGTGTGTGTGTGTGTGTGTGTGTGTGTGTGTGTCTGTGTGTGTGTGTGTGTGTGTGTGTGTGTGTGTGTGTGTGGGTGGGTGTGTTGTAAGCCATGTGACAGATGATGGACAGGTGAATAAAGGCACAGATGTGTATGTTTCTGAAGTGGTTGAGATCTTGAAGAACTGGTTGGATTGGACAGGCCTGTCTGTCATCCTACTGAACTTGGCTTTTGCCGAGGTCGTGCTTTACAGGCAGGAGGAAATGAATCGCACATTTTGGTTGGGTTTGACCTTTTTCTATTCAAAACATCACAGAGGTTGAGGATGAATGCTTCTGAGTAAAGCCTGTCCTGTCCTCCCTCTGTGGGATGAACACTGTTTATATATCGTGTCAAAAATGAATAAACTAATCACACTCAATATCTCAGCCTCACACCACATATGTTAGTTGTGCTGTGAAGTCAGGCAGTTTTTGACAGGTGTTGCAACATCTTAAAGGCGTAGTGATTATGAATTTTTGGAAGCGAATGGATGCATCTGTTCATCACATTTGATTTATTGTATTTAATTTTGTCTGTATGCATGGTCATTAAAATCTGTTTGTCTATCTGATGTATCACGGTGACTGGCTACACTGTTCACATGTGGTATAGACATGAGTAAGTATAAAACCGAGGCCTATTTTTGCACTTTTTACTGACAAACCTAAACTGGGAAACTAAAAATTGCCTTTCACTGGAAAAATCCCCTGGGTGTTATGAAGAGCAGATTGGTGCTAACTGATTTTCACCCAGAATTTATGTTCCCACGCATCAAAAATGTGTTGTAATTCCAGCTGTGGTGGGACGCTGCTCACCACAGTTGACAGTAAACAAGGTCCTCTGGTGACGGGAAAAGCTCTGTACGCTTTTACTTAAAGAAAGAGATATTTTGAGAGGGAAAGGCTTTTACGCTATGTTGCAAAATAGCCAGAGTCCCTCCAAGCCATTTCAGCTGTTTTTGCATTATTTAAAATATATTGAAATTGAGATTTGAATTAAAAAAAATCTAAGTTATCCTCTGTAAGGTGGGCACACAGGAACTTGTTTTTAAAAGGGACATCATTTGATACTAATCCCACTTTGTCATCATCTCAATAACCATTTTCTATCCACACTGTTATAAATTAATGTGTTGAATCTTCTTTTATAACCTCACATCTTGAGTCTCATTTCCCTTCCACTGGTCTCTGAATGGATTCGCTCTCCCTGAGTCTCTGATTTCACTCTCACACAACACAGACATTATCAGACAGGTACCGTAAAAAATAATACATTTGCTAGTAAAGTTTTATCAGCATCTCAGCAGATCGTGTTAACACTTTGCTCTATTTCCGAGCAGCGATGATAACACGGCTTAACGGAAGAATAATAAGCCAACTGGGTTCTTGTATGGGTGCGTGTTATGCTTAGTGCACGTTATGTGTCGTGGTTGTGTGTTATCGGAGCAGTGCTTTCCCTGCTTGGATTGGATGCTATCACTGTGTTAGTGATGGAAGTCAGTGATTAGCTCCTGCAGATTGGAGGATAACAGCTAAAGTCGGGGGAGAGAGTTTGAGCCGCTCTTCAAAATACCATCATACCGTACCTTGATGTTTGTGCGTGCTCATTTCATTTTCCCACTGGAAATATGCTGCGTATGAATGCGTGCTCACGATGGCACAATGGTATGTGGAGGTGTTTATTTGTGTGTTGTGTCTGCTCCTGCATTTCTGCTGCCTGTCCTCGAGGCTCAGATGTGTATCATTATAGTGGTACAAATCCAATGCAGGCCACTGTTTGTCTGCACCATTGCCATCATACCAAACAGCCTCCACATTCTAAACACAAGGTCCATCATAACAAGTCCTTGTCTCATATTTTGTCATTTTTCTTGACTCATGTAACTAAATTATTTCCTTTAAAGCAATAGAGATAATTGCACTTCCTTTTCCAACTCTCTTTCACTTGTTGCATGATATTCTTCTCTAGTATCAAGGCTGAACAAATTAAAACACCAGACAGATCGCTCCCCTTGTGCCAAGAAAATTACACTTGTTTCCAAAAAACTATTAAACATATTTTAGGTTTGACCATAAGTGAAATGATTGTGAGGAACTGGAAACGAGTTGCTTTCATAAAGATATTTTTGAATCAATAGTAATTCTGTTTGCCTCTTTCATTTGTCAGGTCCAGAGGGAAGAAGCACAGTGTTATTCTTCGGACCCAGCTGACCGTCCGTGTGCACGCCTGCATCGGTGAGTGCTGTGTGACATGTTTATGGACGTGTTTAACGTGAGATTCTCCCCGGACACACACACATGCACAGTCAGACACATCAGCAAACCTAAGAATATATTGTACTGCATGTTCAGATGGCCGTCCAGGGGTTTACATGTGGTGCATGTTGGGGTGAGACCTGAGACCTCCCACGCAGAAGCAGGATTGACTGCTGTGTTAAATGTCTCAACGTTCAGCGAAGTATTGTGATCATGTCAGCATAAGACATATACGGTGGGAACTTTTATTAGATTAGAAAGAGAAAAGTAAATGGAAGCTTTTTATGTGGATGTTATCATGGCAGCACTTTACAGATTTTTTTCTCTTTTGGGCCTAGTGAAATCTTTAAAATGTAATTCCCTTGACTGTTCTCAGTTTGTAATGATGAAGAGGAGGAAGGTGAGAAAAGAGGGAAGGAAGTGTGATTGAAAGTTCGAGAGTGGCTGAAGGAAAAGATAGCAGCTTGAAAGGGAAAATATGTTATGATGAGAGAAAGGAGAGATATCCGAATTTAAGCTTCATGAGGAAAGGGGGTGATAGGAGCGGGTGGCATGCAACATTTTTTCTCTGTCTGAAGGTTACGTTGGATAACAACTAACTTCTTTTATGATGAGAACAAAAAAAACAAAAAACATTTTACAGTAGATTATTGGCTCCAGCAACCCAAAGGTAACCTGTGGTCTGTAAGGAATTATCTCAAAACTTACAGCTGCTACAAGATTTCATGTTCTCATGCTGAGATTGTATCGCCTGCCTTCTGATCACGTAATGTACTCTAAGTCTCTGTTAATGATTGAGACAAAATAATCTACTGAGAACACATGGATGATTTCAGTGTCTATGGACTTTAACGTAAGTTGGCCAAGAGCCCAGTCATATAACAGGAGATTCACTCTTTTTACTTCTTTGTGTCTTTACCAGCCGTTCTCTGCCTGAAGCTCTCTCCCTCTTCACATCCATTAAAATCACCTCACTCTTCATTCTCTCTTTCCTCTGGGCCTGTGCTCCTCACTCCTTTCCTCCATGGCTCGTCTGCATGGTCAACATTCTCCATGCCAGTGATAGCGGTGCTAATTCTGGATCCGAGAATCGGCGCCTCGGATTGGTTGAGAACATGATGAGGTGAAAGGTCACTCGGAGTGGGACTAGTGGTGTTAAGGAGAGAAAACGTGCAGACACAGTACAGGGAAAGTTTCTCAATTTATGATGTATTCTTTACGTTTGAGTTCAAACTAAATAAATGATGCAAAAAATAATGGTAACACTTTATTTGACGCCTATCTCTATAACGCATTATAAATGTATTCATAATGCATTATAATCACTGTTAAGCCACAAGCAAAACCACTTCTAGTGACTTATGGCCAGCTTGTAATGTGTTATATCAGCCTATACCTGAGCAGTTTCATCACTTTTCTTGAAGCGCCCAATGACCATTTAGAGTAACTTATAATCACATTATAATGCATTATACCAGTGATTATAATGCATTATAAAGAGTTTTAATATGTGACAACTATGATAATTATAATACCCTTTGATCCTTGCAACAAAAATCAGTTAGCAAGGGACCAGCAATCATGAAGTATTATAATACTTGACCTTATAAGCCATTATAAAATGCTCTATAATGTGTTATGCTCATTGTTATAAAGCCTTATGATGATTTATGAGTGTTTATAATGATAGCTATACACGTTTATAAGCATATCATAAATAAATGTATAATGCATTATCTATGTGGGAATTGTCAGTGAGTTGCCAACAGTTATAATGTATTGTAATACCTCACCTTATAAGTGATGATAAAATGCTTTATAGTGTGTTATGATTGTTGCTATAAAGCATTATGATCATTTATGAGTGTTTATAACTATAGTTATACAGTGCTATAATGTCATTATAACGCATTATAAATACATTTACATAGGCGTCAAATAAAGTGTTACCAAAATAATAAATAAAATAAAAATTGTCATACAAGTGACTACTAAATATTTTGTAACATTTGGTTAAAAGCATTTTACATATATACGTATATTCACACACATTCTACACAAATGCCTGAGTGAATATATGTGAAGTTGCAAAAGCTAACTCTTTCTCTTACACTTGTGTTTCTTGCTAGTTTTTATTAAGAAAAGGCTGCATCATCATCATATGAGACACATTTACTTTTGAAGGACATGAGTGAAATTTGATTTTTGCCCATTGCCAGGGCTTAATGATGGCGTTTGCTGACCAAATTGACTGCAATCCAGATTTCATTCACCATTGCACAGATGCTGGGCAGCCACCAGATCCTGACTGGAGCGGCACTTTGTAATTCTGCTGGTATTAAACAGACATATAATCAGATAGCGTGAGTGAGTCCGAGCGATCCATTCACTTTAGAGATCGACTGACCATTTTCCACCCCCCTCTCAGACTTGCTTCAATGAGTCAGTTCAGCTTTCCACTCATCTGCCTGTTTAACGCTCTGTAATCCTTTGGGGGCCTTGACCTTCAAATCGTCTGAGTGGTGGTCAACGTACTATCCACCAAATGAAAAATCTGTCACAATCAAGGATGCAAATTGCTTGTGGAATCAAGTGTCTGTGACTCACAGTTAGTTGGCCAGTACAGTAGGATTGCATGTCATGGGGTTGAATTAGATGCATGGATTGCTGACTGTGACACTTTATTTGGTTTGTGTGATTGAAAAGCAGGAAGGGATCAATTCCTTACAGAAGTTCCTAATCTTGCTGGCTTCATCAGCTTTCGGTTTTGATTGACAAGGATCAGGATTTGATTGTATTAAGGTCAAATGTTAGGGGGATCTTAGGGTTTGAGACATTCATTGATCTTCTTTCAGGGCCACAAGGTTGAAAAAGCAAGTTTGACTGTGAGAAACACAGCTCTCCTTGGCATTTCTTGGCACCGCTGCTAAAGGAAAGATGAAATTACAAGCAGGCTTGCCAACTTGGGATTAAGGAAGCTCTGTGATGCATGTGTGTGTGAATGAGGGTGTGATAATGAGTTAATGAGTTTTCTGTTGGATATGAAAAGGATGGCATGGTCAGCAAAGCAGCGACTCTGACTGCTAGTGTAAGCACTACTCTCCAGGCAATGTGTCTGCAAAGGAGAAGCCTTCGTGGCACTTTAATGATCCAGCTTCTCTCAGCACTCACTGCACGACTCCCACAGGGAGATTGGGGTCAATTTTACAGGAATTTTTCTTTTTTTATGCAGCACAGGTGTCCTGAGTGTCCTCAACTTTCTGTTTCGCCTGAGGCTCATCATTTTTCCCTGTGTACTTTGTGTCTGTCTTTCATTTGTTCTTTTTGTCTCTCAGTATCTGCTCCTCTCTCACACACTTCCTCCCCTGTTCTCGGTTGATCCTGTGGTCTGCAGTCCCATCAGACTGCCAATCAGAACCCCTTGTTTAAGGGTTAATTTTAGCTCTGTCGCAGAAGAGTTGTTGCGGCCTGTAGCTGACGGGTGGAGAGAGGTGGCTCAGGGGTGGGGGTGAAGCGGAGGTGTTATCTTTAGAAAGTGTTGACAGCACAGAAACATGCGAGGAAGGCAGCACAGTGCTGAACCTCTCCTCGCTAAATGAGAGTCACAGGAAGCAAGAGGGGTGACAAAAGGGTTGACTGAGGAAGACAGAGGACTCTTGGGAGGAATAATGTTGATAGGTAGTTCATGTAATGATACAAACTTTATCTTTTGTTGTACAGCTGTTTGTACAAATGATGTTTTCCCTGGTACCTAGAGGTAGCAGTGCTCCTTACATCCCACAATTTGAAAGCATCACAACAATTATCTATTGGCGATGCAAATTTGTTCATTGTTATTCTGTGGCTATGTAATATGTGTTTACCTTACTATTGTAAAACGAGCAAGCATGACTGTTGATTGCATATATGATAGCAATTTGACTGTTATTTATTGACATAGCTTAAGTGCAATGAAATAAAGTGTCCAAAACAAAAATATGAATGTGTCATAGTAAATTAGCCATTTTCAGTTTAATAATTTTTATGTAATTGAACTTTTTCCTTCCATGGCTCGAGGGGAGAGTAGAGAGGGTCAGCCTCATGATTCATCATCTAAGGTCCATAATAATACTATAACCTGACAGATACTGTATATTGATATTTGAGAGTTTTAAAAAGGTGATTTTTTTAAACATGCTGACATATACAGACATTTTTTATAAGGGTTTGTTAAATTTGTTTTTTAAAGAATTATTATGTCTTAGATATGTTGGTACACGACATTTTACAGTACAAAAACTTAGCAAAACTAATAGATTCAGTATATTGGACCAGTGGATTGCTTTAGCTCTTGATATTACGCAGCAAATTTCACAGATGTCCAGTCAATAGTTCTTGAGATACTTTGTTACTAGCCAAGGTGCATGTGAAGGGTAAAATCTGATCTGACAGTGACACTAAATATTAAAGGTTAGTGGGGGTCACCAGTGGGGTTAGCCAACGGTTGCCTATTTAAACAGATGTGGAGCAACATAAGCATCTTGTGTTTTGCCACCTAGTGAATTTAAGTCCCATATTCACCTGTTTTGATCTCCACTGTAATCTGTTTGGCTTTGGGCAGAGAGTGTGCAGTGGGTTTTTAGAGCTTTTTAGCTGACAGCTGCTGCCTGCTGTACCCAAAAGGACACTATGAAAGTGATGAGAGTGAACCAAAAGTTGCAGTTTAGGAAAAACTGAACAATTACCTAAAAGTCATTATAAAGCTCTGAGCTGAGGAGAGGTCCAGAGTCAGGTGATAACTCCCTGTAGGAATATAATTATTATAAAAATGTTGACTTTTGCTACATATAGTTTCTTGTTGTTTTGTTTTTATGATCATCATTAGCCATTACTCTGGTCTATTTACTACTTACTTTTTTTGTAAGTAAACAAAACAAAATACAAGACAGTCATACATAGACAAATTCATGTATCCATAACCAAAGTTAAGAAAGAATAAGAATAAAGCCACATATAAAACTGCCCTGGCTGAGTACAAACTATAATTTTCTCATTTGTACACTGTTAAACTGCACATTAGTTACCAGGATGTTTTCAGAATCCCAAAGCTTTTGTTTCCCATGCGGTCTCATTTCCCAGCCTCTCCTTGAAGGACATGCAGTAATTAAATACAGTTTAAGTTATCAAGTATAGAGAGGGTATGCTATCTGACAGGTAAAGCTCCCTGTAATGAGCGGTACAGCAGGTGAAACAAAAGGACCGGAGTGCAGAACAAAAGAGCTTCCATGTGTTTTGGAGCCCGTTCAATCCCTTGGCACTTAGCTCTGGAATTTAGCCTTTTCTCAACAAATTTGGCTTCTATACGGTTGGATTTCTGCTCCCCAATTATCCGTCTCTAATCACCCCCTGCAGTATTGTGAAGGAGAGGCTGGGGCTGGAGGTTGAGGTGGAGTGAAGGTTGACTCGCTTTGATTTTCTCTGGTCGTGCTGTTACATAACAAATTTGCAGCTTGTCTAAAAACGGAGTTGAAGATTGTGTTGCATCTCCGTCTGCCTATTTTTCCCCGACTTTTCCTTTCAGCGCAGGATTCATCATCCCCGAAGTACGTCTGTCCTCGGACAACTTTTGCTTCACCCACTTCAGTCCTGTATGTTTGTATGCTGCTCTGATTGAATGAAAAGTAATAATAGGACACAATGCAAAAAAACGAGGGTTTGTAGTTACTGTATTTATACACTGTAAAGAGATATTTGGAGGATTTGATGGCATTAGTGAGAGTTACACAAATCAAAATCTCTATAAATATGAGCTTACTGACATGGTGGTCTGTGCTGATTGAGCAGTAGTCAGTACTCAATGTTGCTTCACCATCAGGGGTGATGTGGTAGTGACAGCAGTCTGGCCTTGAGATGCTGCAGACGGAGATGACTACAGCTGGTTCTAACAGCGATTTACTGTGTCAGTGTCCCCCCGCTGTGGGAGATAAGGCCTGGTAATGGCATGGTGTGACAGGGAGATAATGCTTGTAATGGGTAAGCTTTGAGGGGGCAGTGGTATAGGACATCTGTGTGGCTGTGCAGTTGTAAAACTCCAGACACATTTTATGTTTTTTTGCTGCCCTGTAATATCTGTTCTTAACTTATCCAACATGCTCTAACTACATTTCAATCTGGCATCATTTCCCCTTCATCCTCTATTAGTCTACTTTGCCCCTACTTTTCCATTTGTCCCCATTTCTCCTCTCACATCCCCTCACTGGTTTCATCCAAACACCCCGCACTCTTCTTGTTTAACCCCTGCATTTCTTTCTTTTCCTGGCCTTCCAGCTCTGCTCACTAAATCTATATTTACTCTTCTCAGCTTCACATGCTGTTCGTGATGCTTTGTTCTCACAGACACCTGTGGCTTTGGCTCAATGAGTTGTGCCTTCTGATCCCTCTCTGTGCACGTGTGAGTCAACAAGGATATTTTGCTATGCCCATGAAAAGTTTGCAACACAAGTTTAGACCTGTCACTCGATCTGTTTTATCTGTACACAGCCGTGACGTCTTCGTACAGATTTTTGTTTATATTTATGCGTCTGTTTTTTCTTTTCACTATCTCACCATTACCTAAAATCGGCACTTATGCATTCAGAATAGAGGACACCCTTCTCGCTTTTCATCTGTGTTTTAAGAGAGAGAAAGAGGGAATGAGAAAATCACTCAAATAGTTTCCCCTCTACCCTCACCAGCAGCCGAGACCCTGAGGAGCATTGCGCCCACATGAGTCATGCCTTAGTTACTGCTGTGGGAGATGGAGAGATGGGCTGATGAGGCATTAGGGATGGAGGTGTAGAGCAGTGGAAGTGGTGGAGTAACTTTACAGCAGTAGCTGCCGTAGAAAAGCCTGTAATACGCATCTATCCTGCAGCTGTTGTTCAGTCCTACTGCAGTAGCAGTCTTCAGATTGTCTCTCATTGTAAATAACTTGCTGTCTTCCTTTCTTACAGTTTAGTAGTAGATCATGCTGGAACAAAGTTGTTATGTCCTCTGTTGCTGGGAACCATAAGCAGATAGAAATAACTAAAGTTGACTACTCCAAATTATGCAGTAAAACTACAATGTGATTATTTATGGATTTTATGGTTTTGTGGTGTAATCCAGCTGTACTTTGCAGCTGTGCATCTCTATTGTCACCGTGATCAGTTGCTGTGGTGTGGTAGGTCTGCTCTGTATGTTACAGCGTTGGGCTTTCTGTGGATGTGGCAGGGTTTTCCCTGGGCTCTAGTTACACTGGCAAACATGAGCAGCCCGAATGTTGTGCTGTGCCACAGCATGCTGCTGTATGAGGTTTGCTCTCCCAGCCCTCAGTGTGCTTACTGGAAAAAAGAAAGAAATATATCACTCTGTGTGTGTGTGTGTGTGTGTGTGTGTGTGTGTGTGTGTGTGTGTGTGTGTGTGTGTGTGTGCGTGTGTGTGTTATGTCTGGGCTTGTTCATATATGCAACCCAGTGTGCCTGCACAAACCTCTGGCTGGTCTGTTTTAATCATTTTGGAACTATTACATAATGCAATAAAACATTACAATTACCACAAGCTAAACATCCAGAACACACACTGGAGAATCTGAGGGCTTGGCATCTCGTGCAGTCGTGGGGTTTTCAGAGATGATGGGTTTAGGGGATGTGTGGAGAGAGATGGGGAGAGGGATGATTTCCAGGGAAATGGTAAATCGCTTAGGGAAGGAAACACAAGGGAAAAACAAAGTGAGGAGGAAATGCACCTGCCAGACAGAGCAGCAGCCGTTTGCCAGCAGCTCCACGAGTTATATCATAGCCCTGTGGTCCGCAGACTTACAGGTGAGGAGAGTGAAGAAAGAAACAAGGTTTTGCCAAGGTGATTTTCTACTAAGTTTAAAACACACTGTGGTTCTTCTATATGACACTAAACTCTTATTTTGGAGTTCCCGACATTAAAAAGTTAGGGGATCATTGCTTTGGCAGCTCGGAGAATAATTTGGCTGGACTGACAAAAAGTTAACTTTGCTTCTAGCCGCAGTATTTTTTTATACCTTTCTATGCCATAACCTGTGTAAATCATGCTCCTCTATAAGTCCAATATAAACCAATGCTTTCTGCAGTGATATACAGTATATCTTCTCATACTCTTTTATCTCTATTAACTTACTCATAATTACTCTTTCATTACTCTCTCCCCCCCCCCTCTCTCTCTCACACACACACACACACACACACACACACACTAAGGCACATACATATTGGGTTAACAGGCCCTCTGTCATCATTTACACAGTGTATATGCGCAGCCAAGACCAACAGACAGAATATAGTCTCACTAAGGTGGAACTTATTCCTTCTCTTCTCCGTCTGTAAATATACCTAACTATGTTATAACTCTTATACAGTAGCTTTTGTCATATGTCTTCATGCCTGCTGTATTAGGGTCACACACGGAAATAAGCGCACTGACACACACAAGCAAATGAGGAGCATAGCAACAGGCAAGTGTGGTATGAGTCAGAGCGAGATTTCACTCAGCTAATCCACTCAGTAAGCAGCATACATCCTCCAGTATTGTCTCTGTTTGCCCGCTCAGGCTGCTGTTAGACTTACTTTTGTTTCTCTGTCTTTTTCTCCCGTGTTTGCCTTTCTCACTCTCCCCATGTCAGCCTTTCCTGTCTTTTATGTCCCTCTCATTTGTTAGGCTCCTTTTTTTCTATATACTTAATCCAGCCAATTTATCTGGATGACTGTTTCTCAAAAACTCTGCCAAATTACATTTTAAAAGCCCCCTGAAGCGCAGTTTAGACATTTAAACCACCTGAACATGATAATTTGGTTTGACCACATCATTATAGAGTATTACATAACCATCAGAGCTCATAATGAGGGACAGCACTTACAATATTGAGAACATATACCTGTACAAAGCTCTGGAGTGATTTCATCTCTGGGCTTGTCCTTCATAGCACATGCCCAGTGAATCCAATCAGTTAACAATGACATGACACAGCAAGCGTGAGAAGTGAGAGAAGAGGAGAGAGAGAGAGTGACAGAGAGAGAGAGAGAGAGAGAGAGAGAGAGAATGACAAAGGCTGAGGGAAGAGCGAGGGGAAACACTGGATGCTTGTTTCACACGTGCACACTCCTATGTGGGATTGAACACTGCCATATTTCCCACAGTCATCTTTTGTGTCTGCACAAAATCGGGTCACACTTTATAACAATGCACTATCACAGATAAAATGCAATTGCAAAACAACTCCATGACATAATGTCCGTTGAGGGAAAGGTATTTGAAATAAACAAAGATTTGTGTCATTCCAAAGTTTATCATCCTTGTTTTTCTGCATTTAAAGGAATAGTTCGACATTTTGAGAAAACGCTTAATCGCTTTTTTGAGTTCAGTGAGACACTCTCCCATCTGTACTGTCATTAACACATTCTAACTCATTTGTTTAATTTAAAACAAAACTGAAGTGTAAAAATGGCTGAGTTTTAAACAGAGGTCATGTGTCTGGAGCCTTTAGGCCTGTTTTACGGTTACGCTATGTAAAATTAGAAAACAAACAAATAGGAAGAAACTGCATAAATCTTTTTTTTTATTTATACTGTATAATATTGCAGAATATATTGAAAAATTGATGTTTGCACATTATTTATTTATTTATTTATTTATTAGTTTATCTGTTGGGCACAATGCAAAAAACATCGTTGAAGTTAAGGTTTCAAAAACATGATCTGTTTTGCATGCAGGATTTATGGCCCAGGCTAATTTGTGAGCTCTGTCCCTGGTCCTGCTTTTCTACTCAAAAAAGATCGTAACATGTCACCATTACCAAGATTGCGAGTGATGTTCTCACACATGTGATATGGTAATATATCTATTCATTATCTCTAAGCACTTGTGTTTACATTACATTACAGCCATTTTCCATGTCATTTGTGTATGTGTGTAAATGTGTATGTTCCCTAATTAATGGCATCATATGTATGTGCATAATATTTACTCAGTAATTATACCAACCATTTTAGTTGTTTCTTAACCATTATTTTTAGGCTCTTCTCTGTTTTTGTGATGCAATAGGTTTGACAGTTGACTGTGAAACCTGTTTCCACACAACAGGATAGATGTGAAAATATCATGGAGTGCAAACCACCCATACCCTCGGCAGCCATCCTGAATTTGTGTTAATGTGTTTTATGAGTTGTCTCCATCCCTGTGGATATAGTTTAGTAACTAGGAGAGTCGTCTGTATGTGTGAGTTCCTGCTGTGTGTGTGAATATAGAGCAGTACTGTAGCTGCCTGTCAGGCTCAGGCCTGTCATCATGGTGGTAACACCGGGTGTCTGGGTATATTTGTGTTTGTGTTGTTGGTAACTATTTTTGTGTGTGTATATGTGTGTGGGCTAATTCAGAGGTGACGGGGGCATATGAAGGGTGCAGGGCACGTTCTGGTCTTGGATTGTGTTGTGTGTGTGTTTATTTGTTTGTGTGTGTGTGTGTGTGTATATATTTCTGTGTTCCTGTTTATGTGGCAGTGAGTTCCTTCCTGAGGACATCTGCTTCTGAGCTTCTTTGACAGCTGATGTCCTTCGTCGGGGTTCAAGGTTACAGTCTGGAGATGTTTAACCATGTGTGTGTGAGACGGTGTGTATGTAGTCATGTTATATGTTCAGTATATCAGTGTGTCAACTCTAAAATATAGCAGACATTTGGTTCCACAGGGGTGGATTTATGGCATTCATATAAAAGTTTGTTTTCATTTACTCCCAAGTGTTTCCATTCACAGTACGTTTGCAGTTAGACCTCTGGTGTTGTACTGTATCTGTCTGAGAGTATGTGGGTATGTGTCTGTGTCATTGCCGAGACCAGTGTAATCTCTATGTCTGTAGCCATTCTTTAAATCTCATGAATCCCACAGTAAAACCTTGGAGGTCTCACTCTCCCTTTCTTTCTCTCTTCCCCCCTCTCTCTCACACAAACACATGTGCACATACACAAACACTCACACACTGAGCTCACGGGGCCTCTATCGTCATCTGTACCATCAGCAGCCTCCAGTACTCATACTGTAGGCCAAGACCAACAGACAAAAAATAGACAGTCGCAAAATAACCGAGTTGTCCTCTGCAGTCTGGCCTTTGCTGCCTGCCAACTTTTCCTTTTCACTTCACTTGACATGGGAATGAAATCATGCATTATTGTCCAAACTATATCCCACTATGACAGATTGATGGAGTATTTATTCTTTTAACTACAGATTAATGGACATGCCACTCCATGCATATGTGCACATAAGAAGGAAATACCTTCCAACTGTACCTTTGCAAACCCAAGGTCATTATTAGGCGTCATTTGATTTTGCATTGTTGCATTGAGTTGTCTTGTACTAATGAAAACAAATCTGCCAGTGGTGACAGAATCCTTGTCTTCAATGATCAGCTGGATACAAAAGAAATTCCTGATACATGTGAAACTGAAATTGGAAATAACTGGAATTTTCTCATCTAGTTGACTTAATTTTTCCTTGGCAGAATATAGTGCTACAGGGCAGCATACGCCATGCACTGCATGACCTGCACAAAGATTGAACCCAGTATCTAGTTTGTTACAGTATGTTTGATACCAACCCCACCTATATTTATAGTGATACCAGCACAGAGAGGGAAAGACTTCCTGGGATTATATCCAGCTCTTCAGCGTGCCATTACACCTCATGCTCTTCTCACTTCTTTATTTTAGATCCCACCAAAGGCCTAGTTTGAAAGCCAACTGGCTGATCGGCCCAGACAGCCGCATGGAGGCTTTTTTAGAAGGGTGCAACGAAATCCTCCAGAAATACGAGTCAGCGGTTCTAACTGGGCTTAAATGCGGGACCACCAGCTGTGACCCTCCCTTCTCTCGCCTGACCCATAGAGAAGTTGTACCATCCAGAAAAATATTACCCTTGGTTGACCTCACTGCGTGCTTATCTGTAAATACCCTGTGACCCAATAAAGATGTGTCACACTGAAATAGTTCCCTCTGGTCAAAGCACATTAGAACAGGTTTACATATATACTGTGTGTGGAGAGGTTACACCTTTTCCTGGGCCTTGTCTCTTTGCCACCATTTATTTCCATACTATCACTCTCTACCTTTTTTATTTTAAAAGCTATATTTGTTTTATTCATTTATTCAGTTGAATTCTTTCATTATTCTCTCTTTTTTCTCAGGAGAGAAGTTTGGAGAAGTTTTACTTTGTACTTTGAGACAGCTTCTAGTGGTCATGAGGGGAACTGCACCTTACTACACAGTGGTTTCAACAGTGTTCTTTTTTATTCCTAGCTGTTAACTTTGTCCATTTATTGTGTGATGCTGGGCAGGTTGTGCACAGTGAGTTTTTAGAGCTTTTGCTATAAAAACAACAAGTGATTCTTTGAGATGGGTATGGTGAACCAAATCAGTAAAGTTTCAGTCCAGAAAGCCTCGTAAATGATATGATTCTCTCACCTTTACACCAGTGTTTCTTTAACCAGGTGGTCTTAAAGAAACATCTGCTGAGCTGGCTGCTTATTGTTAAGTCAGAGGATTAAGCATAGTAGTAGTAGATTGTTGCTGCAAAGCAGAATTAGACTTCAGTCAGTATGGTTCTCTCTGATTTTGCATTTGATGTGTTTCAGGAATACAACAAAAAGCAGTGTGGTTTTGAGTATAATTGCTGTGGATTAATCCTGGTATAGCCTGGGCTGGCCTGTGTGTTTTTCTGTTTGGCGATGTGTAGATGGTGCAGTTAATGTTGAGGGATTAGTCAAAGCTGAAGGGTCACAGCACTAATCTCATTATGGCAGGAGAGGAAGGAGGGATCTGACCACTCCTGAACGACTTAGCAGACAGCCTCTGCACTGGGGGAATCCCTGTTTCACTGCACAGAACACTCCCACGCACACATGCACACATGCACACGTGTGCTAATGCACATGCAGCAGCTGCAATTGAAACAAATGCGTACAGTAGTGATTATTCTTTACACTCTTCTATAAAGTAAGGCATTTCAACCCATTATCGAGGTTGAGAATTATATTTTTCTGGAGAGATTTTAGAGATTAAAAGAAGTATAAATGAACAGAACTGGATGATACACAATAGACATGGTGACATCTTTTCATCTCTGCTGGGTCCTCACTTGTGGTGTTT
This sequence comes from Centropyge bicolor, assembly GCA_037975185.1. Taxonomy (NCBI): domain Eukaryota; kingdom Metazoa; phylum Chordata; class Actinopteri; family Pomacanthidae; genus Centropyge; species Centropyge bicolor. Next base: position 2,782,857 of record JBBMOC010000005.1, read on the forward strand.
AGGATGTGATAAACCCTATGAGAGCGGGAACCAAGCTTCAGCAGTAACCGGACTCCAGTGTCTATGTCACTCCTTCGATAAAGCTCTAATTATAGAGCTAGACCTACATACTGCGAGAGTGTAGATGCTTGGTGTACAGTTTATATGTTGTTGTGTGTTGGTTGAAAGTGTATGGAACCTGGAGGTTTGTTTTAAATCCTGTTAGATTAAAACTGAAAATTAGTCTGTTGGATTTTTCCCCTCACTTCAAGAAAATTAAAACTTTAAGACAGAATATGGGGCTAAATGACTCATTAAGACTGACATATTGCAGTGCATGTGAGGTCATGGTGAAACGGTGTGGACAAGAACTGAGAGTCTTCCAAAACAAAACAGTAAAACCCTAAGCGAACCTATAAATGAGATGTGCCTTTCTGTCTTTCCTTCATCTGTCTGTCTGCACTCAACAAACACAGGCACTGGCTTACGCATGGGCGTGTGCACGCCATCGCACACGTGCATACACACACAACACAAGCACAGGCACAAGCCACAATGACACATCCCAGTGAGTGTTTTTAGATTTTCTTGTGACAATAATAAAACCAAGGGCCAGGAAAAAAGAGAATGACCAGCAGAAGACACGTGGACAGGCAATCCTCCATCTAAAATCCATCCTTTTGCTATGTTCCTCCTCTTCCTCTTCACTTATCGCCACGTCTTCTACTTTGTCTCTTAGGCAAGTGGAGGGCATCTAATTAAGACTGCATCTTCCCAGTGTGTGTTTTGCTGTGATGTCAGTCTCCCTCCATAGAGATGCAGGCACTAAAGCAGTGTTGTAAGGCCAAGCTGTTCGGCCCAGGGGTTGAGGCGAGATTGATTTGTTGGAATCTTTTCCAGCTTGAATGCACCATCAGTCAAGGCAAGCAGTTTTAAGACAGCTGGAGCCCTTTGTGCCAATGGGAAAATGGCCCATTGATTATTTAGCATGTCAAACTCTGTTTACTCTGGAGCAGAAGGGTAATTATGTTGACAAGACTTTGTTAAAAGCTACAGGTGATTACAGGTTATTGCCATGACATTAATGTTGGCATGTGAGGCTGTTGGTTTCACTGCAATAAACATCCCTAAGAAGTTTAACAAATTTAACTACTGAATGTTTAAATCTAAAGGAAACAAGTGAGGAATTTGCTCAATGTTTTAGTGCCAAGAAAATAGAGACATTCAATTCAAGTAAATCTGTGAAAGAGGATTTTCCTTGGAAACAAATAAGATTACCTCACCCAAACTGGCAGATTTGATCATTTGTCTCACAAAGTGTTATTTTAGAATTCATTGTTGTATGTAATGACTCACTCATCAAGATGGTTAATTCTTTCATGAAAACAGTGTGGGTTGTTTTTTGTTGATCGACATTTCTGTGTTGATATATGAACAATAGCACTCTATCCAATAATCTAAACATATTACATGTGGAGGTGTTAAAATAACAGACTGCTTAAATTGTTAACTCTGATTAGGGAATTCAGCCCTGGCACAATGTGTCGTTATACCTTATGACATACTGAACATCATCTGCATCCAACTAGGATAATGACTCACTCATGTAGATTCACTCAAACACTGATCCAAAAACACTTGATTGGATCAGTCCACAGGTAAACAGGTTCATTGGGAACAGGTGACAGTATCATGAATGGGTATGAAAGGTTCATCCTGGAAATACTCAGTCGCTCACAAGCAAGGATGGAGAGAGGTTCAACACTTTGTCAAACACATGATTGTAGACAAAATATTAATACATGGACTCAGGAACACTTGGTAAAACTGTGTCAGTAAACACATTTTGTTTGCAAATGATTTTATTTACATTCTGCAACGAATCCCAACTTTTTTGGAATCAGAGCTGTCCAACACAGTGTGGCCACCTTTTCACACCTGACTGCATCATTAAGGGCCCACCAGAATGAATTAAGCCAAGTTTAAGTCTTATCACTTCTGCTGACATGCTCCTGATGGACGGCAGACATTCTGGTAAAGGTTACCCTGACAGCTTCACTCATGGCCTGATGAAGAACATGAACATATCACATGACCGACTGCACAATTGACCCTTGAAGGGCCAGACGGAGTGTTCCCTGCATCATTAAGTGGCCACTTGATTTCCAGGGAAACCTAGAGTAAGGAGAACGAGGAAATCAGACCAAACTGTCTATTTGCAGAAGAGTTATAGCTGAACCACAGATTGCAGTCAGTTGTGATTTGTCAAATGAGATGAAGGAGCATGAATTAAAACAGGCTTTTCTGTGCCTGTTCTGTTATGTCAAAGTGATCTCTGTCAAATAATTACAAAGAGAATTGACTATGATGGTAACTTGACACAGTAAATGTGTAGTCAGCTGGGTTTGACACAAACACTACACTGTGGTTGTTTGTCTTCTGCAACAGTGCCAGGCCTTTACTGTAAACTGAACATGTTTTAGTCAGCTGGACAAGCTCAGAAAAGGCGTAAATCAACTTTTTACTCTGATGACAAGGCAGAGACATATATGTAGTTTTTGTATGTATGGAAGGAGAATTGCATGTATCTTACTGTCTACACTGCCTTGATTAACCAGAAACAATTAACCTTCTTTCCTCAAATGATGCACTTTCCTTTCCTTTCCTTTCCTTTGTCCTCTCTTGGCCCACAGCATTCATGCTCATGTATAAATGTCCTTTCCTCTATTTCACTCCTACTATATTCTTTTCGATTTTGGTTTTTGGTGAGTTTGAAGTCACTTTTACCCCACACATGTACGCACGTCGGTGCCAGTTGCCTCTTGGCAGTTGTGATTTGGATGATTTGATTATCTCCTCTGTACACTATCACAGATGTGTTACATGAAAGCCACTGCTGATCTCACAGGAAGGGTCCTGCAGATGGAGAGACAGACAGGCCTGTAATTCTTCGTCTGTGTGCGGAATGATAATGATTTTGACCCTGGCCTTGGGTTAGCCTTGTCTAGCTTAGAGACGGTTACCACTGAGCGCCAGACGGCAAGCCCTTACCTTCATATACACCCCCCCCCCCCCCCCCCAACTCCTGATGGACTGAAGGATTTGTCATCAACGTGCACACCCCAAACCCCCTGCTGACACACAGCTGAACGCACAAATGTTCAAATTCACAAAAGGACAGTATGGACACTCAACAGAACAGACTTTGAGCTTAATGCAAAGCACTCAGGAACATTATGTGTGCTGTCTGATCATTACAGTGGTGTGCACATGCAAATAGAAGTAGTGTAAACTGTAATATGCAAATACAAGTACTTGCATACATCAGGATTGTCAAAATAATAGGAATGGTGTAAAGCCTAGGTGCTGTACTAAACAGCACTAAGAAAAAAAATAACAGAAGCTGACATGCAGTGTTAGAAAAAAGAGAAAGTGGAACGTGTGTTGTTTTTTTTTAAATATTACGTTCGTGAAGAAAATCCAAATTTCAGATCTAATCTCCTCACCAACATATTACTATAACTACATGAATGTAGTAGAAATATGATTAAGGATTATTGTATTGCTTGTATAGGAAATAAGACATATACCCAGTGTAGTTCACAGGGTCACATTGAACATTTTATGGCCCTGTCATAAAAGTGTTTCAATGATGTTTTTGTGTAAGGATAAAAATAACTAAACTAAATATCTACTAAATATCATTGTGGTGCTATAAGAGCTTGTAGCTGTTGGTTCTGAGTGCTTTCCGTGTCGTGACCTGAATACCTCACCGTTGAAGCCCGGCCAGCAGCTCATTAACATTCCAATACAGCTCTAATCACCACTGTAATGTGTTTGTGTGTGTGTGTGTGTGAGAGAGAGAGAGCGAGAGAGAGAGAGAGAAAGAGAGAAAGATCATGCACGTGTTGCTCTGCAAGTGAAGACCCGGTGAAAGTGTGTGATGAAGTGGCAGCCCCAGGTGATCAGAGCCGAGCGGTGTGATTGGTTCCATCAACTCCCAGCGTTCCTCTTGTGTATCTAACTATTGTGCAGCTTTTGCACAGCTGAGACTCATTTTACTCGGGTTTTATTGATCTAGTCATGAAACACATGAAGATTGGTGAGAGATGAAGGTGCACGGGGCAAAGCAAAACAGACGAGCTCGTTTCATGTCAGGTGGAAACATTTTGCATGTGCACTTTGAAATGGGTCACACTAATAATTAGTGTTGTTACTGAATCAAAAAGAAAAATAACCACTTGCTTGTCTCTCTCTCTCTCTCTCTCTCTCTCTCTCTCTCTCTCTCTCTCTCTCTACAGAAAGACTCTATAACTCCAATGGGCGCGACTTGAGGAGGGCACTGTTCTCTCTAAAGCAAATTTTTCAGGTAACACACACACACACACACACATATTTCACGTGCAATTACTGTCAGCTTGTTGTTTCAGAGTACAGTTGGTTATTGTGGCCACTGTGCGCTTCCATGATGACAGGGATCTCCGTCAACGTGGCATGTCTCTCTGTGTGTGTGTATCTGTGTGGGTGTGTGTAGGTCTGTCTGTGGTTGTGTGTGTATGTGGGTGGGTGTTTGTGTGAATCTTTATTTTAAGATGAGAGGAGTCAGCCACCTTAAAATACCAAGAGCTTTTTCTGGAGCACACACACACAAGAATATGCAAATATAACAACACATAGTTCAGCAAACAAAACAGTGATGTGAGAACTTTAAATGACTGCTGCATTCAAGTGCTATCATGATTATAATTTGCTTTAATGGCTCAAAACTTGGAAAAAAAAGCATGAAGTTATGGGAGTAACATCTCGAATGAAAACATCCATTACATCCCCTTGTCATTCTGCTGTTGCATAAAGCTTTGTACAGCTTGGTAGCTACAAAATACACAAGTCCTATCAATGACATGACACCTGAAGGCAGCATTAGTTTGTGTTTGGTGAGACTACCTTGAAGTGTTTTCATCATCGTTTTAGTTTTGTTTTTGTAATAAGAGATGATGTGTCAAAAGCAACAAATTGTGAAACACATGGTTCCTGACATGTGTGCTGTGTGTATCAGCTGCCCTGAACCAGTGGGGGATTGAAAGTTTATGTACTGTCAACTTTAATCCTAATGCTGCACATTACTGACACCATGTGGTAAACAGAAGAATTTGAATACGCAACAAATTTTTAGAGTTATATGATGGATTTTGTGTGGTTCTATATGCATGCAGCCAGTGTATGTTGTATTTACGTAATCTATCTTTTTCTGTTTTACTCCAGGATGACAAAGATCTGGTCCATGAGTTTGTGATGGCTGAAGGTCTGACGTGTCTCATCAAGGTGGGAGCAGAGGCTGACCAGAACTACCAGAACTACATATTAAGAGGTATCGTCTATCTCACACTTTAATGACCATAGTCAGATAAAGTATTACATGTAGAAATACTGACATTACTATAAACAGCAGATGTATCATGTATCTTTTTTAAAGAATTTATTACCTCTGTTCAATATTAGCACAAGGTTGCAGTAGAAAGAAAAACACAAATGTATGTAGCTTTGTCTGTTTGTGTAGGTATATGATTGTGAGTCACCAAGCACAATTGATAAAACAAATAATGAGACCAGAACCAATAATAAACATTTTAAGTTACAATGACTTAAGGAAAATAAGCATAATAAATCTACAATTGAGATTAGTGATAGAAACACAATAGAGCCATTACCTCTAACAACTCATTCATTTATCCATGATATATTCTTGGTCAAATATATTGTGTATTTTCTAACATTTTGAAAATGACTTGATGTGGTTAAACATTTACGAACATGTTTGTACACACACACTTTCCATAATTGTCAAAAGCAGTAAATACACTTAGTTCTTCGGAGACGTCCTTGCTTTCTCTTTCATGTACCTAAACGTACGCACAGGTCTTTTCCATAATTTCCACACCAAACGTGTCACGAATAATCATTTCATGAAGAGCATAATTATAGAGTGTTTTTGCTGCTAATAATTGCCTAATGACTTGCTATTTGCAGCCACGTGATAAGTCTTACTGGGCCAGTTGTCCCTGAACAAAGCTTCTTTTGCTAACCCCGCCCCTCCTCTCCCAACTGTGAAAACATGAAAGTGAAGGGCAATCACGACTCTTTATTTATATAATAGAAATATATATGAACAATTCACAAGCATGTCTCTCAACAGTAACAACCAAGCTGGCAGCAGTGACTGTATGTGAAGTATGACACAATCTTTCAACTATGCATGAATTTGTCAATATGTGTCTGTGTGTACCTGCAGCAGCTGGTATTCTATATAGGCGGAAGGAGAAGCTGAAGTAAAGATGTTACTGAAGTGAACACAGTGCAGACGTTTTGGTGCAATAAGTCATCAGATAGTGAAATTGTAAAAGTTCATTTTAAACCAAAGAGGAAATAAAGTATGAGCATGGACAAGTGAATGTTTTTGAAAGCCCTGAGAGCAACAGAAATTTAGGTATTTTCTTGAACAATGGGTCATTGGGAAAAGATGATAAATTCATTTTTTTTCCTGCTTAATCTGGCTCTTTGTGGAGAGGTTTCCATTTTCTTCACTTTAAACTTTATCAAGCCATTTGTGTTTAAGGAATACAGTCATTGTTGTTTTGTGCTGTAAGCACAGTTGCATCAGACACCTCCGTGGTCTGTTAGTTTCTGTGGGAAAACACCTAACACCCCGGTGCCAATAAGAGAACCTACAACTCTTTATTTTTTACCAGTGTAACATGCTGTAACAGTCAACACTCAAAGTAAGTAAGACAAAGTAAGTAAAAGTTAAGAAACAAAGCTTCCCTAGTTATTGTTTGAGGTGAGATTAACCCTCAAGAATGCAGTCATTCTTCTTCATCAGAACGATGTGGGTGCAGTTGATTTATAGTTTACCTTTTTTCCCCATCAGAAGAGCATAGACAAAACACAAACACATAAATTACAGGTGAAATAATAAAATCTATTATTATTTACTGTTTTCAACAGAAGCTTGTACAATCCTATTCCTCATACTTGGACCTGAGAAAATCGGTTTTAAGGGCCTTTAAATTAGTTTTATGTATAGGTCAGTTTTTACCATAAAGGAATAACAAACACAATATGTTTTCAAATTCTAAGTGAAACACAAATTCCAAACAAAAGCATAGAATAAAGCACCGAAAGCAACAGAGTAATAGATACTTACTCTGACTGTAATTGTATATCAGTGACATGATCAGTTCTCAACCCCAGCCATCATCATATTCACTGCCACTGTCATTGCCACCGACATCATAATAGTCATTGTCATCCTCATAATAATCACCATCATCATAATCGCAATTGTCATCATCATATTTGCCATCATCATCTTTGTCATCATCGTAATTCTGATCAACCTCGCCATCATAGTTGCTTTCGTTGTCGTCATCATCTCCATTGTCATCATCGTAATTCTGATCAATCTCGCCATCGTCGTTGCTTTCATTGTCATCATCATCGCCATTGTCATCATCGTAATTCTGATCGACCTCGCCATCGTAGTTGCTTTCGTTGTCGTCATCATCGCAATTGTCATCATCGTAATTCTGATCGACCTCGCCATCATAGTTGCTTTCGTTGCTGTCATCCTCGCCATTGTCATTATCGTAATCCTGATCGACCTCGCCATCATAGTTGCTTTCGTTGTCGTCATCATCGCCATTGTCTTCATCGTAATTCTGATCGACCTCGCCATCGTCACTGCTTTCGTTGTCATCATCATCGCCATTGTCATCATCGTAATTCTGATCGACCTCGCCATCGTCTTTGCTTTTGTTGTCATCATCATGGCCATTGTCATCGTAATTCTGATCGATCTCGCCATCATGGTTGCTTTTGTTGTCGTCGACATCGCCATTGTCATCATCGTAATTTTGATCGACCTCGCCATCGTAGTTGCTTTCGTTGTCATCATCATCGCCATTGTCATCATCGTAATTCTGATCGACCTCGCCATCGTCTCTTTCATTGTTAGTGCCATAGCCATTTTCGTCGTCATCCTCGTCATCATCATCATTATCATCATTGTCATAATCGTCATCGCCATTTCCATCATCGTAATCATCATCATCATATTTGCCATCGTCATCACAGTCATTGTAATCGTCATCGTTACTGTCATCATCATCTTCATCACCATTGTCATCGTCATTATCGCAGTGGTCATCATCAGTGTCTTCATCATATTTTCCACTGTCGTCATAGTCACCATCCTCATCACCATAGCTGTTGCCACCGCCATCTCCCGCATCATCGTCATTTAATTCCTTAATCAGAATGCCATAAGGACGAATAGAGCTCTCCACTATCTTTTTCTCCTCCTTGGCTGACGCTCCTTCTTGAACATGAATGAGCCAGTAGTCAACTCGTTGACAAATCTTCCTGTTTTTAGGATTGATGCGATTTTGCAGGATCACTTTGTATCTTTTCCCCGTTGTCTTTGATGTGAAGGTCTTGGCATACTCCTCCCTCTCAGCGACATGTATGTCTGGTGTTGAGTAGATTCCTCTTCCATACATAGCCCTATCCCCTGCACTGTAGTGGCTCCTGATGATGCCTTTGGCTCCATCTAAGCTTGTTCCATGGTAGGAAACAGGCCATTCTCCAGGTACAGAGTGACTCCTCCATTCATTGGTGCCCAACCAGGTGTCTCCATCTGGATATTTACCTTTGACCTTTAAGGCCATGCGGTACCAACCTTTTGGGCGCTCATAAAGCTCATCACCTCTCGTACACTCAGTTGAGTCAACGACTTTAGTGAAGTCGCAGTCATAGTCTGGATCAAAAAAATCTTCCTCGTTGATGGTAGGTTCCTTCACATAAGCCTTTCGTTTCCCGATGATGTTGTGGAGATGAAATTCATCAACAGACAAGATGTCTGCTGCTCTCCCTCGTCTTTTCTTGCCACAGGGTTTAATTGTTTGCCCGAGAAGTGAAGATATAATTTCAATTTTCAAATTTGAGTCCAAATACATGATCGAAGAGGATGAGAACAAAGTTGTCGTTTCCGACTCTTGCTTGTCTTGTGTATCTTGTCTTGTGGTTGAATTCTGAGAAATGTCTTTTACTTTCACTTTCAATTCTGCTCATGATCTGAATGTAATATTGAATAATCTACAACTTCAACTTCAAGATCCAGAAGGAAGTGGAGCTGCAAAGATGCAAAGTGCTTGTAATAATCTGTCCATACTAGAGGATTATTATATTTAGTTATTTTACTTTATTTATATATAGTTTATGTACATTTTTATTAGTTTAATCTGATTAAAATATATTAACTGAAAAATGCACTATTTTGGCTCTGATGCAGTCTCGCTGAATGTCCCACCCACAACGCTGTCTGATTGGTTATACAGTATGACTAATAGTCCATCAACGTTGAAGGGGCACGCATGCGCAGACGGGAGCTGTATGTCATGCTGTGGAAGTTACGGTAAAAGCTTCTGCGCTGAATTTGCAACAACTCCACAATCTTTTGGTTTATTTCTATAACGACAAGCATGTCCACTTTCACAGTTACAGCCCTGAAAATGCTCGATGTCACGGCCTACGGAATTTCGCTCACTGGAGGCGAAAACAATGACTTAAGTCGGTCGCTTTTCCGGGTGTCCAGAATAACCCGCATTGTTCCGGTTAATTATAACGACCCCTCCCCTACAAATGGAAGTTGTATTTATTCTTACTTTATTTACTTTATGAAACGTTGCAGAGCGCTTTTGTTTAATTTTCTTAACTTTAATTATATAGGAAATGCAGCTGGGAGCTCTGCAACTTTTTAAGATAATGTGGAAAAGTTCTCTTGAAGAATGGATTTAACTAAATATATTCATAAAGGCATTTGAAGTTTTGTTGGGATTTGTGTTATTTGCGTTGGTGGAGGAAGTAATCAGAACCTTTTATTAAGTTAAAAAAAATATTAAAGTGCAAAAAGTAAAGGTACAGAATGGCCCATTTCAGAATAATATATATCATATTACTTGATGATATTTGATGATGCATTAATGTCTTCATCTGTTTAATGTTGCAGCTGGTGGCTTATTTTAAAGACTTTACTGCTGGGTAGCTCAGTCTATAAAGAACAACAGTATTGCCACCACACTTTTGGCATTCTCAACTGTATGACCTCTTTTTTTTTTTTTAATTTGCTGGTCCCCGACACCCTTGATGATGAGCACTGCATGAGAAACTGTATGAAAAAATGAATCATGAAATCCAGATGTGCACAAGAGCACAGACCATTGTGTGATTGTTTTTAACATTCACAGTAATGATGATGGCTTGGCAATGCGCATCTCTTCAATTTAAGATTGTAGATGGAAAAGATACCTGCTGCCTTCAGATGTCTGTAAAGAAAGTCACAGTTTTTGAAAGAGTGCAATAGTTTTGCAGGGCAACCAATTGAAAAATGTATAATAGAATAGAAATAGACAATCAAATTAACACTTAAATTTGGCTTTTGTGTCTGGCTTTGTAGTGACTCCTGATGATACCTTTGGCTCCATCTAAGCTTGTGCCATGGTAGGAAATAGGCCATTCTTCAAACACAGAGTGGCTTTGACCTTTAAGGCCATGTGTTACCAACTTTGTGGACCCTCATAAAAATTGCTTCTCGTACACTCAGTCAAGTCAGAGAGGTTAGGGAAACTGCAGCCATACTGTGGATTAAAAAGTTATTTTTCATTGATGGAAAGTTCCCTCCTGCCTTTTGTTTCCCAATGAGGCTGCAGAGATGAAACTCAAAATGTCTTCTGTTGTCCTCCATCTTTTCCTTTGACAGGGTTTAATTATTTTTCCAAGAGGTGAAGACAAAACTTCAGTTTTCAAATTTGAGTCCAGATACATGGTTTAAGATGATAGATCTTGTTATATTCTTGCTCACAATGTGTGTGAGCTCTGTTCAATTATCACATAAACTTATATTCAACATGTGGTGAAATTTGATTGGAGATTTCTCTTTTCTTCCACTTCCAAATCTGGGATGCAATACAATCCGCCCTCTAGTTTGCCATAAAGAAACAACAGGGATGACTTGGCACACAAAGCAGAGTCTGATCCAGAACTGTCCAGCACAAAGTACAGCACACAAATAGTAAATGATATTCACTTTCCACCATCTGTTATATCTCCTCATGAATAAGCTAGTAGTATTTTTTGACATTAAATGGGTTTTGGATCATGGCTTTGTAACCCTTGTCCACGGACTCGTGTTGGCATATGCCTCTCTCTCAGCAGCATATATATCTGGTGTTGAACTGGTTCCTCTTCAATGCACCGCCCTACTTCAATTGGTTTGAGTCCAAATGCAGGAGGATAGCCCCAAATGATCTCTTGCTCATGTTGTTTTCACAGCAACATATGGTGAAATAAGATATGAGAATTCACTTTCACCTTCACTCCTGGTTTGGGTGTAATGCAATCTGCACTGTGCTTTGACATACAGCAACAGATGACAGCAACAACAGGGACTGCTATGTTGCTTTCCTGACTTTGGTTTAAATATAACTTGTAAATGAACGTGCAAGTAATCAGCTCTTTGGTAAAGCGTGATAACTTATCATCAAAAAGACCATGATGGAAATATTCAGATTCTTTTACTTCAGTAAAAGCAACAATATCACAATGTAAAAATAGTCTATTACAAGTAAAGATTTTCCTTTTTTAAAACAGAAATGTTATCAGCAAAAAGCTTAGTATTTACTTACTTTATTTGTTACACCTAACAAACATCAACATCTACTTTTGGATACCTTAGTCTTGAGTCTGATTTTGGTTTTGTATGTACATTTTTATTTGAAAAGTAACAGGTAATAATGCTGTCAAATTCATTTAATAAAGATGAATGAAAATTTGAAAAATGAATGCATTTTCCTCTGACATGTGGTGAATATATAAATTATAAGCATAAAATTGAAAAACTCAAAGAACTACAAAACTGTACTTAGACATGTTACTTTGCTGATAACCCAAAACTGTCTATAGTTTATGAAAACATAAATACTGACTGCAAAGGATATTCAGCACAGTTACAGTGTTTCCTGCAAGTATTTAATTAGAAAAAAAATGTTCTGTTGTCTGTCATAAATACCCAAAATCTAAGGAAGGAAACCCTTAATCCCTGATGGCTTTCCCTGTTATTTATAGCTACTGTAGTTGAACCCATTTTCTATACACAGTTAACTTCGGTGTGCTGGTTTGTTACAGTGAGTGTTGAATCATCTTTCTGTATTTGTTCTGTCCCTCTAACTTGTTTCTTTCTCTCCTCTCCTCTCCTCTGTCTCTCTCAGCTCTTGGTCAGATCATGCTGTATGTAGATGGGATGAATGGGGTCATTGGGCACGCTGAGACAATCCAGTGGCTGTATACTCTGGTTGGCTCAAAGGTATGGCCAAGCATACATGGAAAACAAAAAAACCTAACCTAACCTCAACACACACACACACACACACACACACACACACACACACACACACACACACACACACACTGCATACAGGCTGTCATCAGCTCTGAGCTAGCTATTCATTGTTTGGTGAGCATTATTTTTAGCTTTAATTCCCAGAAACACACAGACAAACACATCTGCTATGGATTGTATTCTGTATCCTGACCTGAGGGTGGTGTCTTTGATGGTTTTGTGGTATCTTCATTATTTTTTAAAGGTACATGTCTTGCACTGACGGTCTTAATTCCAGTGCCTAAAGCTCAATACACTTTCAGTTTTTTAGTTTTAAAAATGTCTTGCCCCAATGCATTTGCTGGTTGCCAATACTTTTAAATCTGTTACAAGGTTACTATTATTGGTCTATTAATACTGGTCTTGAAGTATCTAATGGATAAAGTTAAGGATTTAAAGATATGTCATGATGCGGACAGGGAAACCACAATAATCGCTAGAGATTTCCAAAATGATGGTCACAGCACCGTGATTTATCCATTGTTTGTATTGTTTGTTGCCACGTGAGTTTGTAACTCCTCGTTCCAACCCTCCAGTTCCGCCTGGTGGTGAAAACAGCTCTGAAGCTGCTGCTAGTGTTTGTGGAGTACTCTGAGTCCAACACCCCACTGCTGATAGAAGCCATCACCTCTGTGGACACAAAGAGAGGTATAAATAACTTAACATGCCATCAGCTGCTGAGCAATGTGTCCTCATTCATTATTCTGTTAGCCTGTGCTATTTACTGTAATAGTTTATCTCAGTATACAGGGAGGGGTGGTTGGGTAGAGAGTGACAAAGTAATTCATATTTGTATGTGTAATGGACTGATTTCCAGGCTGCAAGCCATGGTCCAATACTATGGAGATCTTGCATGAGAAGGATGGAGTGGATACAGAGCTGCTGGTCTACGCCATGACCCTCATCAATAAGGTGATTCACTAAGTCATAGTGAAGTACAGGATACAGCAAAGTATAAGTGATATGATTATAGATACTTTAACACATGCATTATTTCCCCATTCCTTACTTGTTTTAAGTATTTCAGTCCAACTAATTGAAATCACTAAATATGCAATATGACTTACCTGTCTCCTATTCTTTTTGCAGACGCTTGCAGCACTGCCTGACCAGGATTCATTCTACGATATGGTGGATGGTCTGGAAGAGCAGGGCATGGAGACCGTGTCTCAAAGACACCTTGGCCGGAAAGGCACTGATCTAGACTTGGTTGAGCAGCTCAACATTTATGAGGTTTGAGACACACAAAGATATTTACCATTTATTAAATATCAGATTTCAGCTGTTCACATCCAGTGAATACGAAAACTCCAATACAGTATTTATAGTATATTTGCTTAACTTTTCCCCCAGATGACCCTACGGCATGAAGACGGTGACGACGACAGCCAGCCTCTACCAACGGGACACCGAGACCGCCGACGGGCCAGCCTCGGGGGTGGAGACAAAAAGCGTGGCTTGGAGAGGAGGCGGAGCCGCAGGGCCTCCCTTGGGCGATCTGGTCACGCCTCTCCATGCAGCCCTGCGTCCCCTCAGAGAGCCGGCTTCCAACCTTTCAATGGACAGAGAGCTGAGGATATGAGTGAGAGGTGAGAGGAGGGGAAGTGAGTCAGTGTGATTTAAAAACATTTTTAAAAACGGGTCGTTTTCAGCAGGTATCAAGAATAATTGTGGTGCCAAATAGTCATCACTCTTGAGATGCACATGTGTTAACCGAGGTCAGGAGTAAAGTTCTGACTGTCTTGTATCAACACTTTCTGCTCCAGAGCACTGTCAGGTTTCCTTCCTTCCATGTAAGTTCAAAGGTCTCTCAGAGAAAGGTCATCTGCTGACCTTTGTGGCCTTCTGCCCATGTTTTCCCGCCACTACCCCTCACCTACAACATGCTGTAACAGCTATTAGTGTGTCTCCTGTCACATGAGAGTGTTTTGCTGTATTCTGCAATGACACATGGGTGCAGACTTGTGCACCACTAAAAGAAATATGAAAGTTCTCAGCAGCCTCACAATCCTTCATTGCCTGTAATTCTAATACAAGCGTACACGTTATTAAACCAGCACAGGCTTATTTCAGTGCTGTGTGTATGCATGAAAAGAGGAATTTGGAGCTGGTTCTAGCGGTTTACCTCAGGTAAATATTTCCTCTCTCTGTTGTCTCATCCATCGTAGCTTTTTGACTCCCTTCGTGTTCCTCCTCCCTTCATGTCTTTATCCTGCCATTGTGTAACATGACCAAAACCGATTATGGCCTATGCTTCAGCTAGTGTTAAAATGGCGGCCGTATGTAAAGTTAGCGCACGCTTGTCTCCTGAAACAGAAGTGAAAATGTGCATAAGTGTGTGAGAAATCCATTAGCGTATGGTTTATATAACAAAGTGACAGGTGAAAGTTGCTTGTGTCAGAGACTTCATCCTGCTTCATATCATGCATGCATGGAGAAAAACAAACACAACTTTCATTGGCTGTCCCATTCGTCACACACACATGGCTCTGGTCTTGTGGAACAACACCTGGCAGCGCACGCCAACCCTACTGCAACAAGGCTCATCTGGTTTCACTAGACAAAAGACAGTTTGGTGACACTGATCTCAAGTCAGTTGTTGAGCCATGGCATATTCTCCTCTTGGCATTCTTTCCCCTCCTCCTTGTCATCATATTCTGTCTTCATGTGCATGTAGAAGAATCTATCTGGAGGCATGGAGTGTGTAATGAGAAACATTCATCATCCCCCCTCTCTCCTGTTTCATCTCTGTTTCTCTCGTCTTGCTCCTTTTGTTCTTCTATCACTTTATCTCTATGTCATGTCCTTGTTTGTTGCCTTTGAGTGTCATAAATGTTTCTGTGGTTTGGCTGTGCAGCTGTAAACATTATGTCCTCACATCAATCCCATCTAATCCTCCGTCTTTCCCCTTCCTCTGTTCCATTTCTTCAGCTCTTTCTTGTGGTGATTTCCATTTGCATGCTATTCTTATGTATCGCATCATCTCTCCCTCCATCCTTCCCTTAAATGTTCCACCCATACATCAATTCATCCACCCCCTCCCCACTACCTCCACAGAGAGGAGGAATGTGAGGATGGGATAGAGGAGGAGGAGGAGGAGGAGGCTCCAGTGACTGAGTCTGACTCGGATGAGCAGGAGGGGGCTGATACAATGTCTAAACAGACCACCCCCAGGTATTCTAGGACATGTTGGTAACACAGAAATGAAATAAAGTCCTGTGGACTTCTTATAGATGGTCATATATAAAGCCACAAAGCTATCAAATGTCTCTTTTGTCAGTTGTTTATCTGGTTGGTTTGATCTCCTTGTGGTCTATGTACAAGGCAGTTATTAGTATCAGTGCAGTAATCTGTAGCCTCTCTACACATGGTACCACTCTTCTTTGCACAGTTATGCTTTCAACCATTTATTCCTCTCAATACGTTCCTCTGTTCGTAGCCCGGCTAGACATCTTCCATCCACAGTCCACCGACCAACCCTCCAGTCCATCACCATAACTTCCAGAAAGGAGAATGTAAAAGCGGAGGAGCCGAGGAATCGGACTGAACCACCTACAGCACCTAGCCCGCACTACCCCTCTACCCCCACCTCCCCTCTTCCCATTTCCTCCCCTCTCAGCCCCCCAGCCCAAACCTCCCTTCTGGCCTCCCTGCTGGCCAGGAAGAGGTCCATCGTCACCGTCCCGGCCACCAAGGAGGTCAGCCCGCCATTGCGCGGCAGCTCCCGTCCCTCTCCCGACCGCCTGCCCTACCTGCCCCACTCGCCCTTCCACCTCTTCTCCTACGACCTCGACGAGGAGCCGCCAGCCCCGGCTCCAGCCAAATCCAGTGAGGAGTCGCCCAAAATGCCGTCTCCCAGGTCAGATGGACAGCAGAACTCCATCTCCCATGAGTTCAAGAAGCACTTTCCTTGCATCTCTTCGACGTTGCACTTTTTTCCACTTTCAGTTTCCACTTCTGTTTCTGACTTTTGTCCCGGCACCAGCTTGGATCTCTTTGCACCACTTTTGTTCTCATCACCTCCCCCTTTCCACCAGCTCTTTTCAGTTCTTTGACTGCACGGCCTCACACCTTCACTCTGCTGTCATTATCACCTATTGTTCTGTTACGTCTCTTTTTCTTCCTCAGTCAATGCATGGATGCACATGTTTACAATCCTCACTTTGCTTCCTAGTCCCACAGTTTCTCTCTTCTTTTCAAGAACAATGCCAGTACAACAGTGTTTTCACAGATGCCTTTTTCAGCTTCATGCCTGCATATCTGCAGTGTCACCTCTTGCTTTTTAGTTTGATCCTTTTAATAGAACCTTGCCTTTTTTCTTCCTTATCTTCTTTCTGCACTGTCCCACTTGATATTACACATGTATAGTATTGTGTTTGAGTTTTCTCTTGCAGGATTGTACTGTCTTTCCATATGATCTACACCTCGGCTATACATAACTTCTTAGGATAGTGCTGTATTCAGGATGCTGCAGCCCTGTTCAAGAATAATTTAGCATATTTGAGCAGACATGGAGTTCCATGTGTTCACCTGAGATGTACAGAAATATGCTTAAAGTATGATAATATTAATGACTGCCATACACTTTTGCTTTAACAACACCATTGTAATTATTGACATTGATATTATTGATATTCCTCTTGTTAAATTTGCACATGAGACCAGACCCTTAAATAAGAAAACAGTAGCTTAATAAAATAAAATTGTTGACTGTTAACACCAGCTAAATGACGTGTCAAAGTAAATTTAATTTAACAAAGGGTCTTTTCATATTAGCAGTTGGTAAGTGAGGACAGACACCCTGCCTGGAATTTTCCAGAAACATAAGGGAATAAACACTACAGCAGTTACTAATTAGGGTCACTCTAGTGTTGCACCAGCAGCATTCCTGTTATGTAACAAGGTGTCACATTTGTTTCTTGCCACCAGTTTCGCACCGACGAGTTAGTCAGTAGGGTGTCGTGTAACTTGGTGACTCTGGAGGTCACTCACTGTCGTCCATTTTCTCACCCCTTCTCTCACCCAGGAATGGAGGTGTCACATCCTATTCCTCTCTCAGCAGCCCAAGTACGCCCACTAGCTCCAGGTGAGGGGAGCCTGCACCAAACTGTGCCTGCACACATGCAAGAAAGCATCCAGAAAATACATGGTTGTTGCGTATTGTATGTGAGTGTAAAAGCACTCACGTACAAGTACATGGTCGTATGTGTTTGAATGAACAAACGTGCACATACTCACATGTTCAACAGGTATTGACTGTGTGCAGCCCTGTGGTGCATTCAAGATGACGACAAAGTGAAGTGAATGTGAGCTCAGCTCTCGGGTTCCCCAGTTACTAAGCTGTTCCTGTTTCCTCTTTGGAGAATACAGTCATTAAAACGTAATTTATGGCATGTTACGTGCATACTTACATATGTAGAAGGTCTGTATATGCAAGGAGCATGTGTTGTGTTACATTCATGAACAGCTGTAACTGTTTATATTGTCATAGTGCATCACAGTAAAGTAGTGCAACAGAAACTAGAGGATGGAAAAAGTGACACATTCATTATGGAACAGGATCTAAATCATTTGTACATGGCAAGTTGATCAATAAATAATTAAGAAGAAAATTGTATTTTTTATTGCGCTGTGCTGAAGTGTTTTACAAACCTGGTGCTTCAGGATCACAGCTTCGCACTGACTGTGCAGTAGTGTAATCAAACTTTATTTTCCCCTTCTCTCTTCTTTCCTGTTTCTTTCTTTTCTTCCTTCAGGCCTGCTTTGGGAGGTCTGCTGTCCTCCTCATACCGACAACACCAAGAATCTCTAGCGGCTGAGCGAGAGCGCCGCCGTGTGGAGAGAGAGGAGAGACTACAGAGGATAGAGCGAGAGGAGAGGAACAAGCACAGGTGAGGCATTTGTCTGGTTTTATTTGTGAAAGCTGCTTGAGATGAGAGAATAACTTACATAAAAATGTACAAGATTTAAATGAGTACGTCAGTGATTGGGTATTCTACTTCCATAAAGATTGAGGACTCCAAAGAGAAAAGAATGGTCAAAAATAGAAACAGCAAAGACAGAAAAAATATCTAGTCTCTCAACAAAAACACTAATATAGATGTAATAGATTATTATAGAATTAAATATTTTATGAATATTGCTGGGAATTAACTCAAATAATTAATATGTACCAAGTAAAAAATTTGAATGACTGCATAAATGAAAGTATAAAAAAATTAATCACAGCATAATGAGTGTGCATATAAATTAAGATGTATATTTTTTTTTTAAATCTAGAATAACCGATTTTACAATAGAAAAACACATGAGAAAGAATATGCAAGTATGAGTTACACAGTACCTAAACTGCTTGTGTGCATGTCTACAGAGGATCATACTGGTGCAGGGTTTGATTATTAAGTTTTCAAACTCTCTGTGTGTCTCTCACAGCCGCGACTATGTGGATAAAATGGAAGAGGCCCGGCTTGCGCGGGAGGAGAGGTAAGTGTGTGCACTAAATCAAAACAACACACATTCGCAGAACAGCTGAGCCCACAGGGAATATGTTTCAGCCTGTGGTTTGGGAAGCTCGGTAATAGTGTAATTGTTTTCAGGTTAAAAAGGTGCCCTTTGCTGCCAGAGGCTTGGGGGATACTGAACCGATTTTCTTTGCTCTCTCTGCCTGTTTTCTCCTTTCTTAAGCAGTTGTATTTTAACTGCCCAGATCTGCCAAGGGCTGGATTGTTTTGGCTGCATGCTGTGAGAAAATCAGATTCCGGGATTCGTCAAGCTTTTCACACTGAATGCATGTGCACAGATACACTTTTTACTCAAGCACATCCACAGAAAATCCTTCTTGTGTGTGTTTAAACACACGAGAAGGATTTTCATGAGGATGATGAAAGTGTGTGAGTGAATGGGAATCACAAGAATCGAGTTTTAAGATGAGATAAGATAATTCTTTATTGATCCCGCATAGGGGAATTTCGGGTGTTGCAGCAGCACAAGCATACAATCAGGTAGAAGTATAAAGTATATTAAAAAAACTATATATAAAAAAAAGGTATATACAAGGTATATACAACTTAGTATATAAATAACAACAAATTACAAGTGGAACCTTAAGTGGCTTAGGGAAGATAAAGTGACTCAAGGGCATGTGAGGTCATGGTCAAATTTAGTGCTGATCGAATCAAGATTCAGCCTTAAATTTATCAGGACTGATGACAACTGTATAAAACCATATCCAATGCTCTGATCATCGCAAAGCTTCTTCCTTTTCTTTTTCTTCTTCGCCTTTCTTTCAAAGTTTTATGGACAGTCTATGTACTGTGCCAAATGCTTTTGCTGTACACTCAGTAGACTTAATTTAAAGCACTGTTTAATACAATAACATACAGAGAATCTGAGTGAAAAGAAACAGAAGGAGACAGAGCAAAAGAGAGTCAAGAGCAGTTGGATTCAACAACAGATGGAGGGAGCGAGACACAAGACCAGAGAGGGAGATGAGCTGCCGAGTGAGCACAGGGGAGATGTTTCCACAGTCAAGGCTGATGTATTTATGGTGTATTTGGATGTCACAGTTATCATGAAAACATGGGTTTTTACCCTGGCTCACCTCCCTGAGGGACACATCTGTCTGACAAGATACAGCGCTGTTATACCTGGACAGAAAGGACTGTCCAAAAAGGATTTTTAATGGAGTACATGCTAGAGTTGGACTGAAACAGGATTCTTGAAGCATGTACAATATATTTTTGTTCATTAAAGCCCCTGAGCACAAAGTTTTCAACTAATTACATTTGTACTATGTGCTGCTAATTGCTTAGTTCCTGAGTGATTTATGGACATAAATGGTGCTTACAGTGAAAGTCTAGCATGTTCAAGTGTTTTCAAACAACCAACATCTTTTATTTCTAAGTGTATAAGGACATACAGGATATTGAAGGTCTGACACAATACGCAGTTGGCTCCTTTTTTCACTTAATCACATGCACATACACACAAACACACACGTGTATTGGTATCCGGTTTCTTCAGACCTCTGAAGTGGCCTGATGCTAATGAACTCTGAACAGAAGCTCCACACATTCACGGTACGATGGGAAAGAGGAGGGGTTAGAGAAAGAAAGAGAGAGAGAGAGAGAGAGGGTTGATTCAGTGCCCTAAATCTCTGTTCTGGCTGGCAGGTTGAGTGGTAAAGTTTGGTAGATGGAGAAAGGGAGGAAGAGAAGAAGGAACAGGACAAGGGAGGAGAGCTGATCGAGGCACATCTTGAACAGGTTTACTATGATTCACTTCTGATGTTTGGCCTTTCAGCAGCCAAACTAACATTAGCTTCTCCTCATCTCTCCCATTCTTCTCTCCTGTGCTTCTCCTTTCCTCTACGCCCTCCTCCCTAACACCGTCTCTTCTTCTCTATATTCCCTCTGGTTGCATATTTGGACCAGTGTTGATAGCTGAATTTTTGGATAGACAGGAGAGGTGAGGGGAGCAGGATGGTGTAACTCTAGATTGCAGGATTTGAGTGATGAAGGCATTGGATGCTTTGTGGACGATTAATGGGACGAGGTAGAGGAGTGAGGTGGGTGGTGCAGAGGTGGCATGGCAGCTGTAGAAGAGAAAACATTGAGGAATTGTGTGAGTGTTTTGAAGGTAAACATAGTAGGTTAAAGTTGGTGATAAATTCAAATAAGCTGGCAAAGAGTGATAACATGTTGAGTTCAGGGCAATTTGGCATAGACCAAGACTAAGAGCACTGCACAGCAATGCAAGACAGAAGGTGCATTGTCTCTGACTCTTTTTTTGTGCCTCTTGTCTCCTCTGATCCTCCCTCTCTCTCTCCCTCTCCTTCAGGTATAAGAACGTGGAGCGCTTGGCGGCAGAGGAGTTCGAGAGGGATCGCGTCCGGGTGTCGAGGACTCGCCCTGACCTCAACCTGACCTTTGAACCCGCGGAGGCCTGGCCCTCGTCATCACGCAGCAGCACCCCTTCTTCCTTCGCCTCCCAGGAGGACGCAGAGGCAGACATCGAGGCTGGGACCCCCACCACTCCCTACGCGCCCTCTGAGACTGGTAGGACAACTGAGAGTACTGTTTGATGGAGTAGCTGTCATATTGTCACAGTATTGACTAATAACGTGGTGCCTCTTTAAAACAGATCCCCTGTCAAAAAAAAAAGATCATGTTTTGTTATAAGTATTTTGGTTGTACAACTGCTGTCAGTATTAGTATCAAATGAATTAAATTGCAGCACATTACAGTAATGCTGGATTAAATGCTAAAATGCTAAATGCTAAAATTAGTTATAAATACCATCAAAAATGGCTGGTTTGACTTTATGAAAACTTTATAGTTGCGTGTGTTTAGGTACTCTTAGTTCAGAGCACTTGTACGACTTTGAATTCCGCTGGTTGACACTTTGGGGACTTATAATTAAAACCAGAAGGTCGCCAGTTCAATTCCCAACAGTCTGGCCCAAAGCAATCATTCTTAACCTTAAATTGTTTCAGTTTGCAGCCTGCCATTTAAATTAGCATGCAAGTGTGAGCAAAAGAAGGAGAGGCGAGACAGATTGTGGAAAATACTGAGGGACTGGAGGGGGGACACCATTGGAGGGGTAGAAAGAAAGAAAAAACGCTGAGAGAGAGGATATGGGTGAAAGGGTCAAAAAGGTTTTTGAAAGGCCTTTTGAAAGTGTGATGCCAAAACATCTTGTGTAAGAAAACAGACTTGTTTTGGTGTTCACGGATGGCTACGAGCTGAGGTACGGCGGCTCAAACAGGCGAGTGTATGAGGCCTCACAGTGTTGTGTTATTCTAACCCCGCCTGCCTCACTGCAAGGACTGTACTGTTGAGTTACGCTTGTGCACCATGTACATGAGCGTGTTTTAACGCAAACAGGATCTTAATTCTTCATTTCCTGTTAGTATGCTGGTCATGCAACAACCCGGCTTTCTGTACCTGCCACATTGTTTACATTAGTCTATGGGTGTGTGTTTTTGTTTTTCTTGTTAGTGTGTGTGTGTGTGTGTGTGTTGATACAGGAGTGTCACATGGGAAGCCCAAACAGAGAAACCTTTAAAATCAAAGACAGGCATATCACATCTTTCAAAGAGTATTTGACTCCAGATAAGTCACACACTTTGCAATATGTGTGTGTGTGATTTGACCGCAGCATTTTAGAGACTAAAATATCTTTTTTTGCGACAGGAGAGGCTGATGACTCCTCTGCCAGTGTAGAAGCAGAAGAAAAAGAGGTCACCGCCGAAGAGGAGGAAGAGCAGAAAGAGGAGGAAGAAGAGGAGGAAGTTCAGGAGGAAGCGGCGGCGGAAAAAGAGGAGGAAGGCGAGGAGTGCGAGCAGGAACCAGAGAAGGAGAAAGAAGAGGCAGAGGAGGACAGTGGCATCCTGAGCGACAAAGAACGGCAGAATGAGGAAGTGAACGAGAAGGACAACTGCTCGGCCTCCAGCATCTCCTCCGCCAGCAGCACTCTGGAGAGAGAGGAGAGGGCGAGCAATGAGAATGGTGGGTAGTTTACTGCTGCTTTGTGAACTAACGTTTAAGTTACATTTCAAAGTCTAGTTTTAAGTTGCTGACATTATTTTTCATTATTTGCCAAGAGATGCTCTGGAGTTGAGACACCGATGTTGGAACATAACAGAAAAAGGGTCAAGTTTCAAAAACTGACAGAAGGAAAAACACATGATTCTATTCTCTACAACCCCATAGTGTCTCTCAGAGGTCCCTTCCTTTCTTCTAAATGCACATTTCTTTCAAACCACCCACCTCCAGTTTGTGGTGCAGTCTTTCTGTTAGGTGTCAAGCCCAAGCTGAGACCCTGATTACATCATTTTCAGATAAAAAAAAAAAACTCCCTCCAGAGCCACAAGTAACATTATATATTTGCTTTCACATGTGTAAAATCAGTGGAGTGCTCTTAGTAATTCTTAATGATTCTTTATACTTTATACACTTTATATTGTATATATTAATACAGAATATTGTATTTGTAATTCCCTTGATACTCTAAAGCACTTTGATTTAAGGCCTCCTTGACAATGGATAATGGCATGCAGAGTGCACTTCTCCTGAAATTCGTCTCTCCTCTTTACAACCTCCTTCTCAGGCTTTAAAGAGGAAGAGGTGAACGAGCAGTGCAGCAAACTCCTCAACAGCAAGCTCTTCATGCTGGACATGCTGTACTCCCAGAACAAGAAGCCCAGTGATGAGGAGGAGGAAGAAGAGGATGTGGAGAAGGAAAAAGAGAAGGAGAAAGAAAAAGAGGAGACAGAAACAAACAAAGAAACTCAGGAGGAGGATGCTGACAGGCCTCTGGGCGACGCCCAGGAGAGCGACAACAGGGCTGGCAAATCAGATCACCGCGGGACCATCCGACCGTTCGCTGAGCGGTTCGGAGACTTGATCAAGGACCTCGTTTCGCCTCACCCTCACCTAGAAATGCCAGCCAACGAGCCCCCTCCTCCCCCACCCAAAAAGGAATCAGACACAATCTGGGACCAGCTCCTGGCCAGCCCGCGAGAGCTGCGCATTGGGGACATCAACTTCACCGACCTGACGGAGGACGATGACAAAGACATTCTGGATGCTGTTTTGATGGGAGGATGCGGCGACCTCCCGCCCCCACCACCTCCTCCGCCCTGCATCCCCCGCTTTCCTCCACCCCCTCCCATGCTAGGCAGCTGCCCCCCACCCCCTCCCTTGATTGGGATTATGAGGCCTCCTCCTCCCCCTTGTTTTAATGCCTCAATTCCTGTACCTCCTCCTCCAGAGCCACCTCTCTTCAACAAGAAGAAGAAGACGATCAGGCTCTTCTGGAGTGAGGTGAGTCAGGATACAATTACCAACCAAGGTTTTTTGGACTGAAGAAACGATTGCATCACTGTTTATGTTCAGTTTCACACATCATGTATCCAGAAGCTAGAGTGTCGTCTAGCTAACATTTGCCATACATTTTTCTCAATTACAATAACTAACTTTACTGCATCAACCAGACCTTGGCAGGCTAAGCAGACAGGCTTTCACTTTCTCCCTGTGTGTAGAGGAATTTAGTGCGATTTTGGTTTGTCAGAAATATTTGACATATATTGTTGTTTAGGCAGGAGGTCCTGCAGATGAAGATGAAGAGTGCTCATAAAACAGCACGTTTTCATTAGCCAGTTATGATAAAGGAATCATCAGAAACAGACTGACCCACTGTGACCCACAATGTTCCTGTTGCTGCTATTATCTGTGGTTATTTGTGTTCAGAGTCTCTCATTTACCTCTTTTATTGTAGGAAATGGAATTAACACGTCTTTACCTAATGCAGTGCATTCTTCTTCTGTTTGTGATCAGGTGCGTCCCACAGACTCTCAGTACAGGGACTACAAGCGGAGTGGAGACTCCCTCTGGTCCAAACTGGAACCAGTGAAATTGGACACAGCCAAACTGGAACACCTGTTCGAGTCGAAATCAAAGGAAATACCAGTTACAAAGGTAAACAACCAGTGCTTGAATGGGGTACAGATGGTTTTGGCTTTATAGTCTCACTGCATGAGTGCCTGGACTAACCCAACTATCCCATAGGCATCAAAGGGAAGTGTGGTTGGTTTGTTCATTTATTTGATCTTTCATCTTGTGTCACATACAATGGACTGAGCAATAATTTGGCTTTGACAAAAGCAGAGGATTGATGCATCTTACAGCTGTGGTGCAGCGTTTCAAAATGAAACTTTGTCAGTTAGTCAGCGGTGCCCAAAGGTGGTGCTACCACACCAGATTACAAATGACATTACATTAGTCATTACAGTATGTGAAAGACAGCCATGTTTTTTGGTCAGTTTACACCAGCATATGAGTGTCATGTGTATGAAATTCTTAATCCACCACTTTCTATGTCGTCCATTTTATCTGCCTCTGCGGTTGGTGCTTCATCATAAACACCTTGCCCTTGTCAGCCGCACAGACCACCAACATTTGAAAGCTGACATTTTAAGGGTTAAGCGAGGTCACATGTGTTCTGATCCTGATCAAACAGGAGGGTTTGAATCCACTGTAATTCTCACAAAGCCTCTAAACGAGAAAAGTATGGCCTGCTAAGATAGGGCCTCTCACACTTTGAACCACTGAGACACTGCATCAAAAGCAAAACCTCTGTCAGAGCTCATCTGGTTAGTAACTCACCTCGGCTCGGCTTCTGGTCCACATGTAATAAGACAGTATGATGGTGGTCTGCAACTATAGTATCGAAACAGCTCAAGCAAAGCTGCCAGTTTATGAGGAAATCCAAGATTTCGAGGACCACCAGAAAACTAAAACCATCAGAGGTCAGAGCTAAATGTACTGATATTGCTTTGCTGTTGCTTTGGCAGTTTTCCTACCTTACCCATCAGAATGTAAAGTATTCCTTTGTAGTAATTAACAAGAGGAGGGATTTCAAGGTTTAAACCAATTTACGTAGATTTTCACTTACTCTCACTCACTTACTTCTTTGCTAGTTGTCCTTTTGATCTCTTGCCCTGTCTGACTGATTCAATTGCCTAACATTGAGAGAAAAACTTCATATGAATACAAATATAGAAAACAAAAGTAGAATTAAATCTTTCATTGCCTTCGGCTTTATTTTATGTTTCACAGAGTATCTGCCAACAAAAACAAGTATGGTGATGGTCTTTCTTAGATATATTATATTTATATCAGCAGAGTTGTACTGTGAGTCTTCCAGGCTCCATATGGTATAAATGGCATAAAACTTCCTAGTGGCAGTAACCAGGTCTTAGCACCTACTCTGTTACACCTTTATGTGGTGACATATTATGACTTCCTTCCTTTAATAGCTTATAATGGCCTCAAGTGCTGGTGAGGTCATGTTTTCATATCCAGCCATGTCCATATCCATGTCTGCAGACATGCAAACACACATAAACACACATAATGTACAGACTTAAGCTGTAATGTAATGGTAGATCCTGCTCCTACTTACCATAAAGTTATAACAGCTGCAGTCAGTGTAACCTGAGTGAGAATCCCTCTAATCCTTACAAGCCCATAAATCAGACCACACAGAGAAAAGAGACGCGGAGACAGAAAGAGGGAAGACCCAGCATTAACCTTCTTTGTGTTTTTGTGTCCTAGAAAACAGCGGCAGATGGTAAGCGTCAGGAGATCATCGTTTTGGATTCTAAAAGGAGTAACGCAATCAACATCGGTCTGACAGTGCTGCCCCCCCCTCGCACCATCAAGACAGCTATCCTTAATTTTGACGAGTACGCGCTCAACAAGGAGGGCATAGAGGTGAGAGATGCAGACGATGGTGAAAAGGAAGAAAGCAGTGACTGATACTGACACCTGTCGCCCCTGCATGCTGTCCTCTCTTAACCCGCTCTGTGTTCACCTTCAGAAAATCCTGACCATGATCCCCACAGAGGAGGAGAAGCAGAAGATCCAGGAAGCTCAGCTGGCCAACCCTGACGTCCCGCTGGGCTCAGCAGAGCAGTTCCTCCTCACTCTGTCCTCCATCAGCGAGCTCTCTGCCAGACTCCAGCTCTGGGCCTTCAAGATGGACTACGAGGCAACCGAGAAGGTCTGTGCGAACACAAGGCGGCGCTGTTGTGATTAGATAAAGCTAAACAATTTGAAAAAAGATACCAAATAATGGTATTATGAACTAGTTTTTATGAGAATGTAGAGAGGGGCAGGCCAAACTAAAACCATTATCAAATGCACATTTAAAATCATACTGAGCAAGTGAATGTGGTTTTATCCAAGCAGAAACAGACATAGACATACAAAGCCAAACAAAGCCTGCATCATAAAGGTTGGAGTAAATGTGCACAGCATGTGTGTGTGTGTCTCATGCCATTGTCTGTATCAACATCCCCTTTAGTACAAACAACATCCGCAAGACATCAACATAGTTACATCATAACATCATAACAAAATATGCACGCTTATTAGCGGCACCTCGTCTTCCTCTGCACACCGTGTTTTACTCCAGCGAAGAATGTATCCAGGAGAAGTTCAAAGTCGAAAAGCAGAGAATGAAAAACACGCCGCCCCTCCCTCTCTGTCCTGTAAATTTTATGGCTTTCCACAGGATGCAGTTGTCTTTAATCTCTCCATGAAAGACATGATTCCTGACCGCACGTTCGGCAGAGCGCTGTTCCCAACTGGACTCTGTGGGACGGTTTGTTAGTGGGAGGCTTAATGGAGGGCAACATACCGCGCAGGCACACAAGAGAAACCCACTGCACAGAACAAGAGCCTCGCGTAATCAGAAGCACATTCGATAGCAGAGGCAGCAACCTTTAAACAACCTCTCATGACCTCAGACAGGCCCAGGTGATTTGTGGTGGGAGACGAGGTGCACCTGTTCACCACTTATATAACTGTAGACTAACTGAACACATGGTTTTGGGGAGTCTTAATTGACTCAACTTTTGATGTGTGTGTATGTGCATTTCTGTGTTTTCCTCCTCCTCCCAGGAAGTAGCAGAGCCGCTGCAGGATCTAAAGGAGGGTATGGAACAGCTGGAGAAGAACAAAACTCTACGCTACATCCTCTCCACGCTGCTCTCTATCGGGAACTTCCTCAATGGCACCAATGTGAGTCATGAGCGTTGCATTTTCAGACAAACTCTTTGCTTTATTTTACATTCATTTTACAAAATACTTAAAAAAAAATTAAACACTGAAACAACAAAAATGTGTCTTCATGTTCAGGCTAAAGGCTTCGAGATGACGTATTTGGAGAAGGTTCCAGAGGTGAAGGACACAGTTCATAAACAATCTCTGCTGCATCACGCCTGCTCTGTGGTGGTGGAGAACTTCCCTCAGAGCACCGACCTCTACTCTGAGATAGGAGCCATCACACGATCTGCAAAAGTACGCTACATACTCACTAATG
Source organism: Centropyge bicolor (assembly GCA_037975185.1). Taxonomy (NCBI): domain Eukaryota; kingdom Metazoa; phylum Chordata; class Actinopteri; family Pomacanthidae; genus Centropyge; species Centropyge bicolor. The sequence continues at coordinate 2,811,214 of JBBMOC010000005.1, forward strand.
AAAGCTCATATATGTTATATTTTTCAAGCCTCAGTGTAAGATTTTTCCAGACTGACTCAACAATGACTTAAGTTCACGTGTTAAATAAACAAACCAATACAGTTGACATCCTATACTTTGTCCACAAGTCCCTTATTTGTGCCAACATCTCCTTTGCCAGGTGGATTTCGACCAGCTTCAGGAGAACCTGTGTCAGATGGAGCGACGCTGCAAAGCCTCATGGGACCACCTGAAGGTGATCGCCAAGCATGAGATGAAGCCCCAGTTAAAGCAGAAGATGTCTGACTTCCTCAAAGACTGCGCCGAGAGGATTATCATCCTCAAGATTGTTCACCGCAGGATCATCAACAGGTAGATCCACCTCACAACAGTTTGTTCTCGTCAACGACAGAACATTCTCTCTACACACACATTTGAACAATTACTGACACATTCTCTGGCCAGCATACGTACTGAGTTTCTGTTTTTAACTGCAGTCTAGTAAAACCAAAAATATTGATATATCTAGTCATTATTTATGGCTGTTAGTTATAGTTAAGTCGTGATAGCAAACATAGAATACAATGTTGTATACAAGTAGCTACTATCAGCTAAAACAATGTACTATTACTAATGAGTACTGTATTGTCTCAGCTTTTTCACAGCCTAAAATATGGCAAGCTGTGACAATTATAAAAGTGGCATTGCACCTGGAGAAAATGCTGTCCTGTAGTGAGATATCAGACATATTTAATGTTGTCATTTTTCTCCCAGGTTCCATTCGTTCCTGTTGTTCCTCGGTCACCCGACCTACAGCGTGAGAGAGATCAGCGTCCACAGGTTCAGTAAAATCCTCAGCGAGTTTGCTCTGGAGTACCGGACCACCCGAGACCGTGTGCTGCAGCAGAAACAGAAACGAGCTGACCACCGCGAACGCAATAAGACCCGAGGAAAGATGATCATGGACGTCAACGCTCCTGTGAGCATCACACACACACACACACATACACACACACACTCCTACAGAATCTCTCACACAAAGACATCTCTTTCTCGTTCTTCTCTTCTATCTCAAATCTAGTGCTGCTTTTTCCCCTTCATTTTCTTTGAGCCAGTCTTTGACTTTCACTCTTTCTTCCTTCTGTAGTCTGATGATGAAGAGGAGAGTGAGGTATCAACATGTGTGCTGGCTGTCTGCATGTCTGTCTGTGTATGTGTGTGTGTGTGTTTGCATGAAACCACTAACCCTGACCAGGCCACTTTAACTCAAAGTTTTCCTTTTCACTGATTTTAACATCTGGGTGACTCAGTCAATAATAGGCATCATAATCTTTACAGGTTGGATGTTTTCTTTGAGCTTCAGCATGTTTGAATCAAAGCCCAAAATACTAATACAAGCTGCCAAATTCTCACTGTCTTTCATTTTGTCTCTCCCCTTCAGTGTGGACGGAATGGCTCCAGCAGCAACAGCAGCGCCCCTAGTGGCAGCCAGGAGATCGAGCAGCCTCAGGGTCTGGGCCACTCTGAGGACGCTGCAGAGCATGAACACATGAAAGCGGTGCTGAGAACCAGCCTCAGTGGCGGCGACAAGGAGACCGGCGGAGTCCCGGGCCTCCGGACACGGACGAGATCCCGGCCTGGACGAGGAGGTGAGGGTGACAAGAGGTTCTTACAGGGTCACACAAAGAAGCCAACAGCAAAACTGAGAGAAAGTCACAGCACTTAAAGGTTTTCTTTTTGTCATTCTGCTCAATCTATTCAGGTCGCACTATGCAGGCATGGACGCCAGCCGTGGAGGACGCTCAGATCTGTGGGGACGACGCAGCAGACGAGATCATGGAGCGTATAGTGAGGTCGGCCACTCAGGGTCCGGGAACCAGAGCCCAGCCCCGAGAGAGGAGGAGGTCCAGGGCCAACCGCAAGTCATGTACGACATGAATCATCAACCACTGTCTCAAATCCATATCACATACTAATTCTAAGTTAATACTCATTTTGGTTTTGCTTCTGTTGTGTGTTCGCACTGGAACAAGAGGAACATAAGAAACAAGACTTTTATAGTTTAGGACCCTTGAGTTTTTTAGTGTTGATGTATGATATTCTCCCACAAAGACAGTGAAAAACCTACTCAGGTTATCACAAAAAATAAATTTCAACACATTGTAGCTGGTGATGAAACAGCTCCAGGTTGAAAACAAAAAATAACTCTGACATTTCTGGAAAAACATTTTGATTTGAATGGGAGAATCTGAAAAACTGGGGTGATGTCATTACGATCACATTGAATTGGGTGTGAAACTTTATGAGGCAGGGGAAGGCAATATTGGCTGCACCATGCAAAATGGACCCAGTGTGGACATTCCACAGGTAAACAGGTTAATTGGTAACAGGTGATAGTATCATGATCTGGTATGAAAGGTTCATTATGGAAAGACTCAGTCGTTCACAAGAGAGAGAGAGGTTCACAGTTCATTTGCAAATGATTACATTGTTTTTATTTACGTTTTTGGAATTTGGGTTGTAGTATAAATATGTATGTTGATATCTCACAAAAACAGTATACTATGAAATTCAGTTTATAGTACATACTGTATAAAGTTAGTACACACAGTTGTATGAAAATTGGAACACACCATTAGTTTGAGCACAGCACACGACCATTTGATAACTCCTCTTCTCTTCTCACAGTGAGGCGGACTCTGAAGAACGGCCTAACCCCAGAAGAAGCTCTTGCTTTAGGACTAACAGATTGTCCAGACACCTAAATTTGATCGCCCAGCCTCCTGCCTGTACTCATTGCCGTGGAAGTACAGCAACATTCATTGAAGCGACATCTCTGTCAGCCGCCTGCCTTCGCCACACTTAACAGAGTTGTATTCCACCTGTCATAAACCCCTTTAAGTTTTTGCCAGCTGCTAATTTTGCCTGATGTGTCTGAGTGATGAAAGTGCAGCCAAGATAGTGTTTTTTAATGCAACACAAAGAAAAGAGGAAGTGAAGGAAGAGAATGCATCGAAAAAGGACTTATGTATTCAACTTGGCAAGGAAAAGTAAAAATTCAGTTCAGTGACACTGAGTTGAAGCTTTTTTTATTTATCTAAACATATATTTGAAATGTTGCATTAGTCCAAAGGGATAATTTTTTGCTTGTGAGTTTCTGCAGCTGTGACATCACCTTTTTTTTTCTTCATTTATTTAAGCTGTGAATTTCAGTTGTAAAGATGAACGGGCTGAAGAGGAATTTAATTTGTTCTCTCATCCAGTTTCAAAGAATCCCAAGAGTTCAGCACAAACAAAGAGGCTTACGAAGAATTAGGAAATGTTTGCTTCTGCAGCTACAGGTTTGACAAGTGACGAGTGTAGTCGTGTTTAGTAGGAATGTGAAAGGTTTTCAATCTGATGTGTGCCTTTCATTTTAAAGGGACAACAGTGTACCTTTATGCCATCTCTATCTCTTGTTTCATGCACCTCCTACTTCTCAGTTAACTCACAAATGTCATATTCCCAGGCGTAGTTATCTCCAGTACGAGTGCTGATTACAATGAATTCATTTTTTTTTATTTTGGCAGAATTGTTCTCAGTATTTATTTGCAAAGCTTGGACCTCTTGCACCTTACTCAACAGTAATAGTTTCTCGTGCTGAAATGAACGGCTGATTCAAAACACAGAACAAAGGAAGTTTTTATCTCAGAGGAACTGTTTGTAAAGTGTAAAAAGACAAAAGGATAAAGAGATTTTTTTAAATTTTAATAATCTATTTTGAAGGACATGCAGAGAATTCTGCGTAAAATGTGTAAATGCCCTTTTCAGCTGCCAGGTACTAAATAGCGTAGTACTACAGTGTGCATGTTTAGTGCGGTTCATGTGATGTATTATTTTTGTAATTTCTGTAGAAACTTGTATTATAGTCTGAGAAAAGGGCTACAAAGAGGCTATTCTGTGAATTGTAATAAAAGATAAAAGAAATGTAAGATGTGCTCATAGCTGAACTATGTGTTTTCAAAATGTTGCTCTGTGCTGAGAACTCTGTGGTTACATTGTACTTTGTATGAACTTGAACAGGTTGTGGATAATGTCCCAGCTGAACCATCTGCTCCTCTCACAGTACAAAACCTGGGAAATATCACTGCATAAGTATCATGTAGTGAGCTGAACATGAAACCATGATTACATACACTTTCACTTGAAATGCTGTGTATACACATTCTGCAATAAAAAAAAAAAACCCAAAAACCATAGAGTGGAAAAATAGGATGTGCATGTCATTCTTCTTCACTGCTTTCCCTTCTGAGACCTTGACTGTGCACTAAAACATGAGCATACCTCTGCTGAGCTGCTTTGGATTAATGAAGTGCTATAAGCCACACAACTGCTGCTCACTTTACTTTTGCAGTCTTTTTGTGTTCTTTTGTTGACTCTGCGTGTGTCTGCCACAGCCTGTGTCCCAGCAGGTCTTGGAAATCAACATGAGAGGACACGTAAATGAAGCATGCATTACAGCCAAAACAACCATATTCATGCAGTAAAACAGTGTCAACTGTGATGGCTTCTGGATAGTGGGATAATAATACACACAATAATATCGTTTTGAATAATAGACATGAATGATCTGTATTATAAACATTTATAGTGCTTATAAAGGTTATAAGAAAAGAATGACATGATTAATCCACCTCAAGGATGCCATTTATATATATATATATACATATATATATATATGCAGCATGTATGAAAGAGGTCTGATTCATCAGGCAGGAGTCTCAAGAATCCTGAGGGAAAGCCTGGATTAAACCATAGACTGTATAAAACAGACCGCACACTGGCTGCCCAGTGTTATTGACTTATTTTATATCTGTAAGTAAATTATAATTAGTAAAATTAATAAAACATATTTAGAAATAAATTGTGTATTTCAATTTGAAGTTACAAAGATCTTGCGCATTTGTTTATAAAATATGGGCTTTGGGATGAAGGGACATTTTTAACATCGTAGGTTGTAGTTTCTCCTTCAGACCAGTAGGTGGCAATACGCACGCTTATCACAGCTTGAGATCTCCATGAAATTTGGAAAGAATAACAATAAATCGGATTTTATTCGTGCGCAATTGATTTGACACTGTCACTGCCCACCTGACCTTAGCGCATGCGCAGTACCGCTTGAGAAGCGCTAGTCATTTATCTGTCGGTGATCATCAGAGAATCTCAGACTTCAGACTGCTGGATCTTCAAACATGGCCAAGGACATGACTCTGCTGTGGGGCACCGGCTCTCCTCCCTGCTGGAGGGTGATGATCGCCCTGGAGGAGAAGAAGCTGCAGGGCTACAACCAAAAACATCTCTCCTTTGAGAAAATGGAGCACAAGTCCAAGGAAGTGTTAGATATAAACCCCAGAGGACAGGTAAGTTATGAAGTAGCCTAAATGCACCGCAACATGGAGTCAAATAAGGTGAAACGGTTCCCTTCAAATGACAGTTTGTATTAATAGACTCAACCTGCAGCGCCTCCATTTCCACTGTCTCTGT
>JBBMOC010000005.1:2821362-2857077 GCA_037975185.1 Centropyge bicolor
TCTCCATGTTTGAAAGTAGGAAGCTTCAAAATCAGGTCACAATGTGAGCAAAGGTTAACTGCAATTAGCATCATCACCATATATGCTGTTTTACTGCTAAAGCCACTGGGAGCTAATTGTGACAACCTGAGCTGGATGACTGGGACTCTTAGGGACCAAAACCTGCCCCTTTACAACATGTGTTTAATAGAAGTAGCTAATTCTGTCAGAAAGGCAGGATGACTGTACAAATATGTAACACAAATTAAAAGTGGTCCACTTGAACTGTCACAAGAAATAACAAGAAATAAACAGCCCTGCATCATAGAACGAGTAATTGACTCATAGCCACCAAACTACGTTCAAAATCCGGCCAATTCAAACTTATATCGTTAACTGGTACAACAAACGCCTCATAACTCATGAATTAATGCTACTATGTGACAATTAAAGGCTCATGAGAACTTCGGCTATTGTACAAACATTTTCTTTTATCAACGCTCTGTGCTAGGTTTGTTTGAAAACCGCTGGAGTAACAGAAATACATCAAGTTCAAATTTGACAGAAAAAACTGAATGTACTGGTAAACCGAATTAAAGTGGACACGTGACTCATTTACATCCTTCACTCGTTGTTTCAGCAAGTTTGCCGTTTGTTGCTAAACTGGAAAAATATTGCATGGATAAAATTCTTTAATGGAGTTTGGTCCATCAGACATTTTGGTCGATCAGAGACAGTGAAAATGGAGGCGCTGCAGGTTGAGTTTATTCATACAAACTGTCATTTAAAGGGAACACTTTCACCTTATTTGACTCCATGTTGCGGTGAATTTAAGCGACTTCATAACTTACCTGTCCTCTGGGGTTAATATCTAACACTTCCTTGGACTTGTGCTCCTTCTTGTCAAAGGAGAGCAGTTTCTGGTTGTAGCCCTGCAGCGTCTTCTCCTCCAGCGCAATCATCACCCTCCAGCAAGGACAAGAGCCGGAGCCCCACAGCAGAGTTATGCTCTTGGCCATATTTGAAGATCCAGCACTCTGAGACCCTCCGATGGAAACTGACAGATAGATGACTGGCGCTTCCCGAGCGGTACTGCGCATGCGCTAAGGTCAGGTGGGTAGTGACAGAATCAAATCAATTGCGCACAAATAAAACAATAAAATCCGATTTATTTTCTTTAGTCACAGATCTTTGGTGATAAAACTAATTGGGACGGGACTTCCTTGCACCAATCGGGGTGCAAAGGGTTGGAGCTTGTTATAAAATGAGGCACTTGTGACGTTCTGCGCTCACTCCTCTCTTCTTCCACTATTCTCAACTTCAGCTGCCGCCCGGTGTCACATTTTACTCTGAAAACATGGCCAAGGACATGACTCTGCTGTGGGGCTCCGGCTCTCCTCCCTGCTGGAGGGTGATGATAGTTCTGGAGGAGAAGAAGCTGCAGGGCTACAACCAGAAACTGCTCTCCTTTGAGAAAATGGAGCAGAAGTCGAAGGAGGTCATGGACATAAACCCCAGGGGACAGGTAAGTTCACTAACACTCCACTACCTGGAAATAATACAAATCCTCTTATAATGTCAGACTGCTTTTTCCTGAAATGCACAAATCTATGTTCAATTTAGTCATACGTTTAAAAATGCAACTTTTGATTCAATTCTATCTTTCTTAAAGGTACCTACCTTCAAACATGGAGACAGAGTCCTGAACGAGTCCTTTGCTGCATGCCTTTACCTGGAGGTAAGAACTTGGCCAAAGCTGTTGAACTTGGTCATGGTTAACATTTTATCTGCCTTGTGCTAATAATGAGTTAATAATTTGGAGAACTTCTGGCGCTCTGTGTGTTGAACAATGCCTCCTAGACAAGCAGAAACCAGGTCACAGGTCACATGTTCATGATAGTTGCTCTTTTTATGTCTCCATCAACAGAACCAGTTCAAGTCCCAGGGAAACCAGTTGATCCCTGACTCTCCAGCTGAGCGAGCACGGATGTACCAGCTGATGTTTGAGAGTCAAACGCTTGACCCGAAAATCTGTATGTTAACCTCGACATCCTGACAAAGCTGAAGTGTTTCACTGTTGTTCTGCAAAACAAATCATACCTGTTGATCTTGTAAATCTTGCATATTAATAATAATAGATAATCATTACATTTGAGACACTCTGATATTGTTATTAAAGCCCAAATAGATTACGAAAGCTTTTTGTCAGTAATAACTCAATGACCTAGCTGATGTTGTTGCCATTTAGCGGTTTCCCGTTTGAGACCCTGAACTACACATTATTCTTGGCAGCATCACACACCATACTGCCACCTTTACACCTCTGAGACTCCCTCCTCGCAAAGGAGGTTGTTCAAAACACACAACATGCCTTAATGAGCTATGCATTCACATAATTAAGCTCTGGCACCGTGTGCCAAGTGTGTGTGGTGCCCCCTTCAAAACAGGTAGTACAAATACAAGTACAAAGTATAAGTCATGAGACAAGGTGGGGCCTACTTAATTTTCTGGTGACAGTTGCAAAAAGAGGAGAGCTGCATTCCAAATTAAGTACAATCAACTCATGCATAAGAAAACTGTTGGTCCTAAAGTCAACATAGCATTTTCCAAGCACACTGTTGCCAACTTTATTTGAGCCACTTTGACTGTTTTCACTGATGTTACATAACCATTTCCTGACTGGCTGCACCCCCAACTGCTACTGAATTGAAATGAGAACAGCTGATACTAAAGTGGGAGTGGATGCTGTGTGGACAGATTTTACTGATATGTAGCAGCCGTCATGACTGAAACATTGTTCTGACATTTTTCAGATGATATTATCTACTACAAGCTTATGGTCCCAGAGGAGGAGAGGCACGACTCTGCTCAGAAGAGACACAGAGACGCTCTGAGGGATGAGCTCAAGCTGTGGGAGGGATACATGCCCAAGGTAAACCTGAAAATTATGAAATATTATGCAAGACTCAATTCTAGGGGGGCACAGTGAGAATGCAGGGCATGGGGTCCATCCCCAGAAAAAAAAAAAAGAAAAAGAAAATAATGACACAATCTCCTATAATTTCACATATGCAGTATATTCAAAGACACTGCAACAGATAATTTTCATGTCATTTATTTGTGCAGTTATTGAAATTGACAGTCACTGCGGTTGGACTCACTGCGGGTAATGTGCTCGACTAAACAGGAAGTTACCGCACCTGGCCAAGAAATAGTGCAGCACATAAGCAGTAATAACACTACAACTGGTTGTCGTTACACTTTGGGTTTTTGCATAGATTTAAAGAATGAGTTATAATGTGTTATTTAGTGAGCTTTAGAAGTGCTGCTTGTAAAATTGTGTTACCCTTAAACAGAGTCAGACTGGCTGTATCTAGTCTCTTTGTTAAGCTAAGCTGTCTGCCCATCAACATAATTAATAAAATGTAGATGTAAATTAGGTAGCCAAGATACCGTATAACTATCCATCACAGCTAACGGTTGTGTAAATTGTAATTGTTAATTGGTATTAAAGTATTAAATGAACGTAGCTGACATGAAAATCTTAGTTGTAAGCACATGAATTAGGCCTTAACCTTTTCTTTCTGTCTTCTAGGCACCAAGCTGTTGCCTGGTAGGAAACACCTTTACAATGGCTGATGTGGTGGTTTATCCATCCATTGCTTATCTCTTCCATTTTGGGTATGTGGATTAATTGACAGAAGATGACTTTCAACTGCTTGATAAAATGAATGAATGGATTGCCAGAGAGCAATTTCTAATATGAAGATCACACCACTCTTTTCTCCATTCTCTAGGTTATCTGAGCAGCGTTACCCAAAAATGGCAGCTTACTACAAGGGCCTTAAGGACAGGGCCAGCATCAAAGTCGGCTATCCTCCGACCTGGTCGCAGACCCTGGTAGAAGACAACCTGAAAGACATCTGAGATGTTAAGACACTGGAACCACTCCTGATGCATGATATGAAACCACGTCTTGCATTGCACTACTTAACATGGAAGCATTTTAAAGAATTTAAAAATTGTTTTTCATTGTTATTCTTGTCAAATTTCACGGAGATCTCTATGCTGGAGAGCTATGATAAAAGTGCACATTGCCACCTACTGGTGCGTGGGAGAAACTACAACTTCCACCTCTTTGTCACAGGGGTCTCAAACTCACCTACACAGTGGTCCAAATTTTTAAAAAATGCTCCAAGTTGAGGGCCGGACTGGTTCAGTGTTTATTGAAAACAAATCGAAATGACCTTACTGAATATATTGAACCTGGAACCAAGACAGCACAGAAATGATTTCCTATAAAACAACATAAATTGTTAAATAAATGAAAAATCAGTTGCATTCATTTCTTTTGACTCTTTATGCAGTGTTTTCAGAGTAATTTAAAGAGAAAACATTTTTTTCTACAAGACAACAATAGCCAGAAATTAATTTACTTCAAAGAAAAATCAGATGCCCTGTAGTAGCAATAAAAAAAATAAATAGACATGCATTAACGCTCAGTTTGCTGCACTGTAATACTTTTCTGAGGAGGAGGCCTGGATGTTACCAACTAAACAAACAAGACAAATGAACAATAAAATAACTGCCCTTCAACCAATACAATATTATTGAACAATAACTTCATTTTTTAAAAATTCCTGCCCTTTTACATTTCATATTTTTCTATTTTACATTTTTGCTCTTTTATGTTTCATATTTTAACTTTTGCTCTTATTTATCTGTCTTTGACTGTTTCATGGCAATGTAAAGAGACCTGCTCTTTCTTGGTTTGGCAGCATGGAAATGGCTCAAGTTTTCTTGCAGCATCTGCGTCTCCCATCGTCACAGCTTGGTTTTAAAGGCCCTCACTGAAGCGTACATGTCTGTGATTCCATGGTCCCACCCCTGAAACTGCAGGTCATTGAGATGGCTCATGATGTCACACAGAAACTTTTTGTCCCGGAGCTCTGTTGTGTCTTTCCCATTGCTTTCCATGAACTCACAGATCTCCTCGTGCAATTCAAAACATCTTTTCAGCACTTTTCCTTGGCTTAGTCACCGCACCTCTGTGTGATAGGGCAAGTCACCATATTCTAAACATAACTCCTACAGAAAAGCCTTGAACTGGCGGTAATTTAAACCTCTAGCTCGTATGAAGTTAGCTGCTTGTGTTATGGTGCTCATAACATGTTCCATTTTCAAGGACTTGCCCAACAATCATTCCTGGTGAATGATGCAGTAAGACTGTCAGCTCACCTGCGCTGTTTTCCTCCCACATCTTCTCCCGGATTCTGCCAATCAATCGACTCTTTTCTGCAAATCACGAGTGCTCCATCTTTGGTCAGGCCAACAAGTTTATCCCAAGGCAGCCGTATTTCATGCACACATTTGGATACCATTTGAAAGATATCCTTTCCCGTGGTGCATTGAGTGCAATCCCAAAAGTTCTTTTTACGCACAGACTTGAATCCACTCCACGGATAAAGACTGACAGCTGGGCAGTATCAGGAGTGTCACTGCTCTCATCCACAGCAAGGGAGTATGAGATGAGAACTTTTCCCTTTCCCATCAGCTGTTGTTGTAGATTGGTGGCGAGCTGATTGACATTTGAAAAAACTTGCCTTTTATTTGGGCACACAATGTCACAAACTTTATAATGCAGTTTTTGACTGGGGAAACTTTGGAGAAATTCTCCCTCTGTAAACGGTGTGTCCAAATCATGTCCAAATCCTTGTAACTGTCACGGTGTTTGTTTCATAGTGTCTTCTTATGTTACATTCTTTCATTACAGCCACACAGTCTCCGCACAGAAGACAAACAGCTTTGGCCTTCATATCCATGAACATATACTCTGCCTCACACCTCCTTTGAAACCCCCTGTTTTCAAAGTAGGCTACACATTCCGTTTAGCAAAAATTGCCAGTGTCAATTGACAGTGTCACACTTTAACATGAACGTAGGGGTGCAGACTCAAATTAAGGTTCCACATACTGACTCAGAGGTCCAACTTGTCAGGTATTAACTAAAATAAATATAAATACAATAAACTTAAGGTTACACAGATTTTGTGTAATTATGACAATAACTGATGTATAATATGTTTACCTAGACACATTGCTGCTGTATAATCGACCCTGTGATATTTATATACTATATCTTTTATGCACTATATTGTTTCGATGTTTAATTGTTTATACACTGTATTGTTTACACACGGCAAATTAAATTAATGCTACTCCTTTAATTGAGAGTAGTCGAGAGACTAAGATCCCTGATTGTAATTTTGTGTCCTGTGTCATTCCAGCAACATCAGTGTGTTAAAGGGAGGTCATTGGTTTGGGGAATGAACATTTAAACAACCGTCAAGATGTATGTAGTCACTGTTCTGACCTGACAGTATATAAGCCAAGACATTGTGGAAGACTGCAGACAACACTATGGCTCTTCTCTCCATGCAGCATGTTTTAAAGAGATCTGATTCATCAGGCAGAGTTTCTAACTCTTCAGAAAACTGGCGACTTTCTACTCAACAAGGAGAAATTTCTCTGACATCTCGTCAACGAGTATTTAGATTTTAAGTCAAACAGATCTTGCGCATTTCTTTATAAAATATGTGCTTTGGGATGTCATGAAGTTATGATAAAGGGAAAATATTTAGAAAACATACGTTGTTTCTCGTTCAAACCAGTAGGTGGCAATATGCACGTTTATCATAGCTTGAGATCTCCATGAAATTTGGAAAGACTGATAATAAATCTGATTTTAGTCGTGCGCAATTGATGCGATACTTCCACTGTCCACCTGACCTTAGCGCATGCGTAGTACCGCTCGAGTGCGCTAGTCATATATCTGTGATCATCAGAGAATCTCAGACTTCAGACTGCTGGATCTTCAAACATGGCCAAGGACATGACTCTGCTGTGGGGCTGCGGCTCTCCTCCCTGCTGGAGGGTGATGATCGCCCTGGAGGAGAAGAAGCTGCAGGGCTACAACCAAAAACATCTCTCCTTTGAGAAAATGGAGCACAAGTCCAAGGAAGTGTTAGATATAAACCCCAGAGGACAGGTAAGTTATGAAGTAGCCTAAATCCAGCGCAACATGGAGTCAAATAAGGTGAAAGTGTTCCCTTTAAATGACAGTTTATATTTATAGACTCAACCTGCAGCGCCTCCATTTTCACTGTCTCTGTTAGACGCGCTGTTTTGAAGGCAGCGCCAAACTCCATTAAAAACTTTATCCATGCAATATTTTTCCAGTTTAGCAACAAAACAGTAAACTTGCTTAATCAATGACTGACGGATGTAAATGAATCACATGTACATTTTAATTCGGTTTACCAGTACATTCAGTTTTTTCAGTTAAATTTGAACTTGATGAATTTCTGTTACTCAAGCGGTTTTCAAACAAACCTAGCATAGAGCGATGATAAAAGAAAATGTTTGTACAGTAACCGAAGTTCTCATGAGCCTTTATTTGTCACATAGTAGCATCAATTCATGAGTTATAAGGCGTTTGTTTTACCAGTTAACGATATAAGTTTGAATTGGCCGGATTTTGAACGTAGTTTGGTGGCTATGAGTCAACTACTCGTCCTATGATGCAGGGCTGTTTATTTCTTATTTCTTGTGACAGTTCAAGTGGACCACTTTTAATTTGTGGTACATATTTTTACAGTCATCCTGCCTTTCTGACATAGTTAGCTAGTTATATTAAACACATGTTGTAAAGGGGCAGGTTTTGGTCCCTCAGAGTCCCTGTCATCCAGCTCAGGTTGTCACAATTATCTCCCAGTGGCTTTAGCAGTAAAACAGCATATATGGTGATGATGCTAATTGCAGTTAACCTTTGCTCACATTGTGACCTGATTTTGAAGCTTCCTACTTTCAAACATGGAGACAACATTGTGAACGAATCCTACGCCATCTGTTTTTACCTGGAGGTGAGTGATCATGTCCATCAAGTAAACAAATACCAAAAATTCTCAACAAGCAATTTTACATATGTGTTGAATATTATGATGTGTGACACATCTTTTCTGTTTTAATGGCAGAGTGAGTTCAAGTCCCAAGGAAACAAACTGATCCCAGACAATCCCACAGAACAAGCTCTGATGTACCAACGCATGTTTGAGGGACTCACCTTCTATGAAAAAATCCGTAAGGCAAATAAGATCAAATCTCTCAAGCAGGCATGTCAACCCCTACTAAGTGTCAGTGTATGGGCTCTCCAAGCTGTAACCAAAAAACTAAATATGACCTTGTAGATCGTTTTCATTTATTAATTCATTATTACACAGATAAACAGGTAACAGGTCACGTTTGAGTAATGTTTTTTAAAAGCTATGGTGCTCAGCAGCTCTGGGGAATTCACATGGCTTTGTTGTTGTTGTTGTTGTTGTTGTTGTTGACTTTCCTTTTAAGAATATGCATATACGTCCACTTCATTTGTTAGTGTGTTTGTGTGTGTTTTGTTTTTTTTTAGTTCTAGTTCTCTACTATGACTGGTTTGTCCCTGAAGGAGAGAGACATGACTCAGCTCTGAAGAGAAACAAGGAAGCTCTGGCCACCGAACTCAAGCTCTGGGAGGGTTACCTGCAGAAAGTAGTGTTCAGTGCACAGTAAACACACAAAAACAAACAATCTCAACATGCATTGACTTGTTCAAACATGTATTGTTACCTCTTTTCTTTTCAGCTGGGCTCGGGATCTAACCTGGCCGGACCGTCCTTCTCACTGGCAGACGTGACCGTTTTCCCAACTGTTGCTTTTCTTTTCAGATATGGGTCAGTGGGAGAAGGCTGTTGCATTCTCTAAAAGTTCCACTAACAAAAATAAGCGATGATTTGCAGATGTATTGTTGACACACAAAGGTCTCCTCCTTTCTGTTCTGCAGGTTGTCTGCTGAGCGTTACCCTAACCTAGGAGAGTATTACGCTCGGTTGAAGGAGCGGCCCAGCATCAAAGCAAGCTGGCACGAGGAACCTAAGCAAGAAGACACACTCAAAGACCTCTGAGATTGTCACCCCCTCTCAGTCACATCTGCCTGTAATGTTTTGGGGTTGGATTCTTCTGTTTTTGTTTAATTACTGTTCCAGGGGCAGAGATGTGCTTCTTCTTTTCTTTGTCAGCTAACATTAGGATTGTGGTTGAAAAGTCAAATCTTTGACAACAGTTGGTAAAAACACGATGTGTTAAACTATGCAACATGTAATGCTTGCAGGCAAAATGCAACACTGATATTGCTGACATAGCAGCTTTTGTAGGCCTGTTACATGACATATATATATACACAGCATTTAGCATTATTCTGTTGACTAATACATGTACAAGTTGCCATAACAGCAGTTTTTACTGCATATTGAGTTTACTTCAGCTCAATAGGGTTCAACTTAGCCTTGAACTTATCTGATGTACTGATTAAAATACACTACAACAAACATGTCATTGTAACACAATTATTTGACTCTGCAATTATGTTGTCGCGTGTGCCAATAAAACAAGATGTCACTGTTGAAGGTGTAAACAAAGTTGTGGAGTGGAGTTAGAGATGTATTGCAGTTTACACTTATAGTTGGTCTTGAAGAGCTACTGTGGTTTAATAAGAGGTGAAGTCCAGTGTAGATTATCAATTATGTCTCATAAAAGGTAGACAGTGTCTCTGGGGATATGATCAGATTGGCTTATCGCTTGAGTGACCGTGCCAAAAGTTTGCCATGCACAAAGGTAAGTGACACGCCTTGTGTAAGCATGACTTTTATAATGCAACTTTTACACTTGTAAATAGAGCAGCATGTTCCTTTGTCCTTTCATCCATCACCACTATGTTGAATGTTAATCCTTCTCTGGGGCCATGCTTTGTTCTCCTCTAATGTGAACATGGGTGTTCCCCTGCTTTGCCCCATCAACTGATGATCACAAGGGTGTTTTTTTGTGGAAGATGGTTTTCACAGTCCTAAACCTGTTCATACTGATTGCAGACTGGAATATAAGCTTCCTCTGGGACCACAGCCTTTCTTAGATGAAACTCAAGATACTGAATGAGGAGGAACTGATCTAAACAAGACCACATGAAGTGGTTGCGCAAACCATACAGAAAACAATACAAGACTAGGTTATGTTAGAAAACTGAGTAACTGTTGAATTAACACACATTCACCCATGCACAATATTTTTTATCTTTGTTTAATACACATTGCATTGAGTTGTGGTCAGTTGTCTGAGCATTGCTGCTTTATTTTGCTTATATTAATTCCCTGTCTGAGCCTGTTTTGTATGGTTTGACAATTTGTCTTTTGCTCTTTTTGTCAGATTTGACTCTGACTGGCACTCCTACATATTAATCAAGCCGAAGCCACTACACACTGTTTCTCCTTATCTCCACTCTTGTTTTATGTAGCACTGTAGCCCTGGTTATATCATTCAGTCTGCAGTCAGTATGAGACTACTAGGGACTACGCAGTCTTTCAAAACAAAAAAAGCCAACTGCCCCAGTGATCATCAGCTGACGGAGCAAAAGAGGGAAAACTCCAAGTCCACAGTTGAGAACAAAGCATGGCCCCAAAAGAAAGATCAACATGGTGCATGTTGAACATGAACATGATGGTATTGGATAAAAGGGCCATGATGAGGAACACAATATGTCACAGACACAAGTCAGCTGCTCTATTCTGACTACTCAAGGTGTGCATTCTACATTTAAAAAAAAAAAAAAATCATTCATGGAATGCAGTACAAAGCATCCCTCATTTATGCAAAGTCATGCTTACGCAAGACGTGTCACTTACCTTTGTGCACAGCAAAGTTTTGGCACCGTCACTCAAATAATAAGCCAATCGGATAATATCCCTCGAGACATCGCCTACTTTTTATGAGACGTAATTGACCACAACTGCAAACTTGAATACATCTCTTACTCCCACACTTTGTTTACACCTTCAACAGTGACATCTAGCTTTTACTGGCCTCTGCTCCAATATAACTGCAGAGTCAATATACCGGTTAACAATGACATGTTGTTGTAGTGAAGGTTATTTAGTTTAATAGATAAGTTGAAAGCTTTACACCCATAAAACCGATAATAAAAAACAGCCATGTCATATTGGACAAACTGTGAGCTGAAACTCAATTTAAGAGGCAGAAGCATTTTTTATTGAATCATAACAAAAACATGACAGACAGACATGACTGTGGAGTGTTTGAGAATCTCAGAAGTCTTTGAGTGTGTCTTGTCCCTTTACTTCCCCCCAGTGAGGAGGCCAGGTGGCTTTGATGCTGGGCCGCTCCTTCAACCGAGCGTAATACTCTCCCAGTTTAGGGTAACGCTCAGCAGACAACCTGCACAACAGAAAGGAGGAGACATTTCAAATGTTATGTCAAACCATACATTTGCAGATCGTCACCTATTTTTGTTAGAGGAACTTTTAGAGAATGCAACAGATTCTCCCACTGACCCAAATCTGAATACAAAAGCAACAGCTGGGAAAACGGTCACGTCTGCCAGTGAGAAGGACGGTCCGGCCAGGTTAGATCCCGAGCCCAGCTGGAAAGAAAAGAGGTAACAATACATGTTTGAACAGGTCAATGCATGTTGAGATTGTTTGTGTTTTTGTGTGTTTTGTGCACTGAACACTACTTTCTGCAGGTAACCCTCCCAGAGCTTGAGTTCGGTGGCCAGAGCTTCCTTGCGTCTCTTCTTAGCCGAATCATGCTTCTCTCCTTCAGGGACAAACCGGTCATACATGACAAAGTCACCTAAAAAAAAACAAAAAAACAACACACACACACTAATATATTATTCTGCATATTCTTTTAAAAAAGCCGTCAACAAATACAGCAAAAATAAAATAAAATAAAATATTTTAAAATAATATAAAATATAAAAAAACACGTGATTTTTCTAAAACTACTGGGCACCATGGATTTCAACAAACATTACTTAAACTAGAATAAATAGTGCATTTGGGACATGGGTTATCTGTGTGATAATGAATTAATATATGAAAATGTGCTACAAGGTCATATTTGGTTTTTTGGTTACAGCTTGGAGAGCCCATACACTGACACTTAGGAGGGTTTGACCTGCCTGCTTGAGAGATTTGATCTTATTTTTCTTACGGATTTTTTCGAAGAAATTGAGTCCCTCAAACATGCGTTGGTACATCAGAGCTTGTTCTGTGGGATTGTCTGGGATCAGTTTGGTTCCCTGGGACTTGAACTGACTCTGCCATTAAGACAGAAAAGATGTGTCACACATCATAATATTTAACATGTGTGTAAAATTGCTTGTTGAGAATTTGGTTTGTGTTTACTTGATGGCCATGATCACTCACCTCCAGGTACAAACAGGCAGCGTAGGATTCGTTCAAAATGTTGTCTCCATGTTTGAAAGCAGGAACCTTCAAAATGAGAAAGACAGGATAATTGTACAAATATGTACTACAAATTAAAAGTAGTCCACTTGAACTGTCACAAGAAATAACAAGAAATAAACAGCCCTGCATCATAGAACGAGTAGTTGACTCATAGGCACCAAACTATGTGCAAAATCTGGTCAATTCAAGCTTATAAAGTTAGCTGGTAAAACAAACGCCTCATAACTCATGAATTGATGCTTTTATGTGACAATTAAAGGCTAATGAGAACTTCGGCTACTTTACAAGCAGTAACAGAAATTCATCAGGTTCAAATTTGACTGAAAAAACTGAATGTACTGGTAAACCGAATTAAAATGGACACGTGATTCATTTACATTCTTCACTGTAATTTTACTGTTTAGTTGCTAATCTGGAAAAATATTGCATGGATAAAGATTTTTAATGGAGTTTGGCGCTGCCTCCAAAACAGCGCGTCTATCAGAGACAGTGAAAATGGAGGCGCTGCAGCTTAAGTCTATTAATACAAACTGTCATTTAAAGGGAACACTTTCACCTTATTTGACTCCATGTTGCGGTGGACTTAAGCTACTTCCTAACTCACCTGTCCTCTGGGATTTATATCTAACACTTCCTTGGACTTGTGCTCCTGTTTCTCAAAGTTGAGCAGTTTCTGGTTGTAGCCCTGCAGCTTCTTCTCCTCCAGGGCGATCATCACCCTCCAGCAGGGAGGAGAGCCGGAGCCCCACAGCAGAGTTATGCTCTTGGCCATGTTTTCAGAGTAAAATGCGACACCGAGCGGCAGCTGAAGTTGTGAATAGTGGAAGAAGTGAGGAGTGAGTGCAGAACGTCACAAGTGCCTCATTTTTATAACAAGCTCCAGCCCTTTGCATCCGGATTGGTGCAAGGAAGTCCCGTCCCATATTGTTTTATCACCAAAGATCTGTGATTCAAAGTTAAATAATTCACGGTCTTGACCATGTTTGAAGATCCAGCAGTCTGAATTCTGAGGCTGAAGAACACCGACAGATGAGTAACGCTCTCCGGTGGTACTGTGCAAAGGTCAGGTGAGTAGTAACAGTATCAAATCAATTGCGCAGTAATAAAATAATAAAATCCGATTTATTGTTATTCTTTCCTAATTTCACGGCGTTTTCAAGCTATCATAAAAGCGCACATTGCCACCTACTGGTTGAGGGAGAAACTACAACTTCCAACCTTATAAGATCAGATCAGATAATTCTTTACTGATCCTCCATAGAGGAAATTCGGGATATATCATAACTTCAACAACTGAATTTCTCTTGACGGGGGTCAATAAAGCTTATCTTCATCTCAAAACCCATATTTTATTAACAAATATGCATTTCTTTTGGTCAATTAAAATATAAATACATATTTTTTTTAAAAACATGTTTTATTAAATTTAGTAATTACAATTGACTGTTCTTCAACAGGCCAAAACTAAAAGTATAAGAAATGTTTGGAAAAACAATCATCCAAGCAGAACACCCCTGTCAGGAATGAGCCTGCAGCCACCTCGATGCATGGTGCAGGTGCATGCATGTCTATATGTGTGTGTATGTGTGTTTTGCTGATACACTGCCTTCTGCAGGTAACCCTCCCAGAGTTTGAGTTCAGTGGCCGGAGCTTCCCTGTTTCCCTTCACAGCAGAATCATGTCTGTCCTCTTCAGGGCCAATCCAGTCATTGGAGATTACTGATCATCCAATCTCAATATCACTGTAGTGTGATTGTGTTCAGTGTTTCTGTCAATGTTTCCCTCTTCACTGTGTATCTAACTGAGTTTATCAGTGAGGGTGACACCGTCCATCAAGCATTGGTGCACTACTGTTTGTTCTGCAGAGCTGTGAGTTGTTTTTGAGATAGTTTTGGACTTCCGTGGCTATGAAGCTGGTATTGAGGGTCTAGATGAGGTCCTCAGCCAGGTGAACACCAAGGAACATCATTTCAATGGTCTTAACTATCTCCACAGATGGAGCCGTTGATGTTCAGTGGAGAGAGGTTGCTCTCCATCTCTTTTGTTTGGTCCAAGTTCAGAGACAGGTTGTTTGTACTTCCTCTCTGTATGCCAGTGTGTTGTTCTTGCTGATGAGACCCACCATGGCTGTGCCATCAGCGAACTGGATGATACAGTTCCACCTGTGCATTGTTGCAGTCATGAGTCAGCACAGTGAACATTAGTGGACTGAGGACAGAGACCTGTGGGATTCCAGTGCTCAGCGTGGTGTTGTTGCAAATGCTGCTGTTGAATTGACATTTAAGTACTGTGGTAAATTATGGTGATGGTGTGTTGATCTATGAGGACATGACATTTTTCTGACCCAACACTGTCTTATTTGCCATTTTAAAATACGTTTCTCAAAACCAGACTGGTTCCTAGCAGGGCCATCAGATGGTGTCACAGTTACTGATGAACTTTACACGCAAGAAATGAACCAGTGAGATGAAAAGGTTGCTTTCAGCTGAGGATCACATGCTAACAATGAGCCATCAAAACCAAGTATGTGACATTTCAAAATAAAGGCCAAATAGTGAGGCAATAGATGAATATCTGACTTCACAGTGGAAAATCCAGACCTGAACAAAAAAAAAAAATCATGTAACTATGTACGCATCTGTAAACATTATGCATCAGACAACCTCATTGTTGCTGCAGAGCTTCTACACAAGAAACTACAGCCTGAATTTTTATACAGACATGGCCACACTGTGTACACAGGGCATGTGTTGTTATCAAACCGACACAGTAAATGTTTGATAAAATGTTTCAGGTAATTCCTGTTGAGCAGAACTCGGTGCATCAGACAACGACATTTTGTCTGTTGTATTGTAACTACCACCGCTTTGTCGTCAATATGCTTTGTCAAAAGAAAAGGCTAATGTTATGCTGTTCAAGCATAAGAAGCTGATAGGCCGAGTTACGCACGCTGCATTTCTTTCAGTGGCAAGAATTTAACAGTTGAAGATGATGTGATATGAAGAGGTGGAATGTGCACTGTGCACTCACTCAAAAACATGTTACTCTTGTACTTTGAGCAAATGAATGGCTTGTCCTTGCAAGGTGGAAAAAAATATTGCTTTTTGTCAAACTTCTCAGGAGCCTGAAATGATACTAGTCAGCAGTGCAATGTACTGCTGGAAGGAGCAGGCTTCAGCAAAACCATGTTTTTCATATGATTTCTGCAGTTTTCTTTGTTGCAACACGTCTTTCAAATGCAGCTGATGAGAAAAAAAGTTTGTGATTGCAACCTGCATCAAATACATGGTTGAACTGTGGTGCATTTCTGCACATGGTTTACTTCACAGGAGTGTTTATGTTGGCAGTTACTCAAGTGCACAACGTCCGCAGTTCAAAGACAGGCTCGTACAAAGAAAGGGCAAGCTTTATATGAACAATGTGAATAGAGGGTGTTTAGTTATTCTATTCAATGACACCTTCAAAGTCTCAAATGTAGATCTAAATTCAACAGATGGTGTGTGTTACGTTCAGCAAAGATTTGGCTGTTTTGTTTGAATGCCTGTGCCAGAGCTGCCTTTCTGTGTGTGTGTGCAGGGGTGAGTGGAAAGTGCTGAGTCACTGTGAGTTGAGAAATTTTTTGGACACTGCTACAGGAATATTTTAAGATAAAACCAACCAAATAACCAAGATAGTGTTGACATACTGTAGGTTTTCACAGAAGTTATGTTTGTTGGTGTATAATTATTATTATATTTTAGTTTTGGCATATGTCCCTTATATCCAGTTTATAACATATGCATGTCTGAGATCAAATAGTATTAATGCTACTGCATGCGGATATAAGCAGCAAGGGGAGAAATAATAGAGAAATAACACATGCAAACTTGCAAAATGATGTTATTCTTCTGTTATTCTGCGAACAGAAGGGCACTGAAGCATGCAAAGGGTGTGAATTGTCTTTCTTGAATCACATATCTTTGGTGATAAAACAAAATGGGACGGGACTTCCTTGCACCAATCCGGATGCAAAGGGCTGGAGCTTGTTATAAAATGAGGCACTTGTGACGTTCTGCACTCACTCCTCTCTTCTTCCACTATTCACAACTTCAGCTGCAGCCCGGTGTCGCATTTCACTCTGAAAACATGGCCAAGGACATGACTCTGCTGTGGGGCTCCGGCTCTCCTCCCTGCTGGAGGGTGATGATAGTTCTGGAGGAGAAGAAGCTGCAGGGCTACAACCAGAAACTGCTCTCCTTTGAGAAAATGGAGCACAAGTCCAAGGAGGTCATGGACATGAACCCCAGAGGACAGGTAAGTTCACTAACACTCCATTACCTTGAAATAATACAAATCCTCTATAATATCAGAGTGTTTTTTCCTGAAATGCACAAATTTATAATCATTTTAGTCAAATGCTTAAAAATGCAACTTTTGATTCATTTCTATCTTTCTTAAAGCTGCCTGCTTTCAAACATGGAGACAGAGTCCTGAACGAGTCCTTTGCTGCATGCCTTTACCTGGAGGTAAGAATTTGGCCAAAGCTGTTGAACTTGGTCATGGTTAACATTTTATCTGCCTTGTGCTAATAATGAGTTAATAATTAGGAGAGCATTTGGCGCTCTGTGTGTTGAACAATGCCTCATAGACAAGCAGAAACCAGATCACAGGTCACATGTTCATGATAGTTGCTCTTTATGTCTCCAACAACAGAGCCAGTTCAAGTCCCAGGGAAACCAGTTGATCCCTGACTCTCCAGCTGAGCAAGCACGGATGTACCAGCTCATGTTTGAGAGTCTCACTCTCAACCAGAAAATGGGTATGTTAACCTCGACATGCTGACAAAGCTGAAGTGTTTCACTGTTGTTCTGCAAAACAAATCATACCTGTTGATCTTGTAAATCTTGCATATTAATAATAATAGATAATCATTACATTTGAGACACTCTGATATAGTTATTAAAGCCAAAAGCCTTTTGTCAGTAATAGCTCGATGACCTATCTGATGTTGTTGCCATTTAGAGGTTTACCGTTTGAGACTCTGAACTACACATTATTGTTGGCAGCATCACACACCAAACTGCCACCTTTACACCTCTGAGACTTCATGTCTTCAGAGGGAGTTCCATATCAACCGCTCCCTCCTCGCCAAGGAGGTTGTTCAAAACACACAACATGCATTAATGAGCTGTGCGTTCACATAATTAAGCCCTGGCACCGTGTGCTAAGTCTGTGTGGTGCACCCCTTAAAACAGGTAGTGATGCTCAAAGGTCATATGTTAATCGTGCAAAGGATCACATGCTCAGAGCAGCTTGCATGCAAAGCACAAGTCATGAGACAGAGTGGACCTACTTCAGTTTTTGGTGAGGGCTGCAAAAAGAGGAGAGCTGCATTCCAAATTAATTACAATCAACTCACGTATAAGAAAACTATGGGTCCTAAAGTCAACATAGTATTTTCCAAGCACACTGTTTCAAACTTTATTTGAGCCACTTTGACTGTTTTCACTGATGTTACATAACCATTTCCTGACTGGCTGCACCCTCAACTGCTACTGAATTGAAATGAGAACAGTTGACACTAAAGTGGGAGTGGATGCTGTGCAATGCATGGACAGATTTTACTGATATGTAGTAGTCGTCATGACTGAAACATTGTTCTGACATTTTTCAGCTGATGTTATCTACTACAACTGGAGGGTCCCAGAGGGGGAGAGGCACGACTCTGCTCAGAAGAGACACAGAGACGCTCTGAAGGATGAGCTCAAGCTGTGGGAGGGATACATGCCCAAGGTAAACCTGAAAATTATGAAATATTATGCAAGACTAGAGGGGCACAGTTATTCTAACTGTGTCTAGCAGGGCATGGGGTCCCCAGAAAAAAAAGAAATACACTATAATGACACAATCTCCTATAATTTCACATATACAGTCTATTCAAAGACACTGCAACAGATAATTTTCGTGTCATTTATTTGTGCAGTTATTGAAATTAACAGTCACTGTGGTTGGACTCACTGCAGGTAATGTGCTAGACTAACCCGGAAGTTAGCGCACCTGGCCAAGAAATAGTGCAGCACATAAGCAGTAATAACACTACAACTGGTTGTCTTTACACTTTGGTGTTTGCATGGATTTAAAGAATGAGTTATAATGTGTTATTTAATGAGCTTTAGAAGTGCTGCTTGTAAAATTTTGTTACTTTAAACAGAGCCAGACCTGCTGTGTCTAGTCTTTTTGTTAAGCTAAGCTGTCAACATAATTAATAATATGTCAAAATAGATAACAATAATTTATTATAGGTAGCCAAGCTATCGTATAACCATCCATCACAGCTAATGGTTATGTAAATTGTAATTGTTAATTGGGAAAGTATTCAATGAACGTAGCTGACATGAAAATCTTAGTTGTAAGCACATGAATTAGGCCTTAACCTTTTCTTTCTGTCTTCTAGGCACCAAGCTGTTGCCTGGTAGGAAACACCTTTACAATGGCTGATGTGATGATTATTCCATCCATTGCTTATCTCTTCCGTTTTGGGTAAGTGGATTAAATGACAGAAGATGACTTTCAACTGCTTGATAAAATGAATGAATGGATTGCCAGAGAGCAATTTCTAATATGAAGATCACACCACTCTTTTCTCCATTCTGTAGGTTATCTGAGCAGCGTTACCCAAAAATGGCAGCTTACTACAAGGGCCTTAAGGACAGAGCCAGCATCAAAGCCAGCTGTCCTCCTACCTGGTCGCAGACCCCAGGAGCAGACACCTTGAAAGACGTCTGAGATGTTAAGACACTGGAACCACTCCTGATGCATGATATGAAACCACTTCTTGCATTGCACTACCTAAACTGGCAGCGTTTTAAAGAACTCTTTTATTGTGGTTATTAATTTTCTAACAGAATTTGTTTGTGACTCAAACCACAGATTAGTCTTTTTGTGCTGTACACAAAAGCAATAAAAAGTTCAGCTTTGCATTTTTTTTTGGTGTCAAGTTCAGCATCCACGGTATATATATGTTTAAGAGAGATCTATGCACATCTATGCATCTATCACAGTGAATACTTATATCAAAATATAGCTGTAGGTTTATACACCTTTTGACTTTTGACCATAGGCATCACAAATGGTCTCTCACACCCTAACCCTAACCTCAATTTACCTTAATTTCTGCACCTCGCAGTTTTGACAGCAGAGGTCGCTATAATAAAATAAACTGCTGCTGATTTTCCTGTCCTTTGGTTTAGTTTGTTGTCACTCTGCTCTTTGAAACTGCAGTTATCAAATCATTACTTGTTTGGCCAACAGCCACCAAAACACTGTGCAAACAGAAAATTTCATCCTTCACCCTTGGATCAAAGTCAATGAATCCTTTTTTACCCCAGGTGATTGGCCAGTTTCAAGCCCCACTCACAGGAAGGCATGATTGTAAACGCTTTGTTCGATTAGATTAGACTTGATTTTATTGTCATTGCATGAAGTACAAGTACTAAGACAATGAAATACATTTTAGCATTTATGCAGAAGTTCAAAAAGTAAAATGAATGACTGTTCTAAGGCATATACAGCAAATACAGTGCAGGAGTAAAATCATGTTAAATTGTGCTGCTCTAGCAAAAAACTAAAAGTGTTCTCAAAAAGAATGAAAATATATAATGAAACAACAAACTCACATCATAAATTTGAGTAATGACAAAGGTCAACACAGCAAAATGATCTGGTGCCAAGAACTTGTTCCAAGGTCTTGATGCCAGAAAATCCAAATGTTGATTTAAATCTGGACCCTGAAACAGCCAGCCAGACTTTATAGTTCATTGTAACTATGGGACTTTTCAAATGGATTTTTGAGGTAACTGTCTTTCAACACCAGAAAGTGAAAATTGGATTTTATATGTGAAACACATCTGGCAAATCAGTCATGTCATTTTGCCAATTCAAAGTTGAGTTGTGGCTTATCTGTAAAGGCAAGTAAAAAAGATCTACATTTTGGCTGGAGAGACATTTTCAATTTGCTCTCCTGCAGTCTAATTTAATAATAATAATGTTAGTCATACCATCTGTCTCTTCAGTTTGATGTTTTTTGTTATTGCACGTTAAGGTAGCTGGACAAGGGTTACCGTGAGCCAATCACTGAGTATGTCAACAATCGGTTGTGCAAACAGATCGGACATACAAATTTGAGGAGGGAGAAACAGTCCTTTGGCCAACCTGCAGTTGCAGAACCACCTCTTCTACTGCATTTGTGCTCCGAGAATCTTTATCTGCTATCATCCAAACTGAGAAGATGGGAACATATTTGATGTTGGCAGGTCTGCTTTCCATCTGCAGCCTCTCATTAAGTCAAGGTAATACATACTCTATATATTGTGGTTGCTGGACTTACTGTATGTAAGTACGTGTTTACGAGACTATTTCACCACTTACTGTATGTTTGGTAGAATGTATTTAATTTGTGTGTCTTTGTTTTTTGTATGTATAAATGAGTTTCTCTTTCCATGTCTTCAGAATGTAATCAAGGGCTTCTGGAGAATGTGGATTTTCCGGGAACAGACATAACATCTGTCTACTCTCCTGATGCTGAACACTGTCAGCAGCTTTGTACCCAGCACCACTCCTGTCTCTTCTTTACCTTTATTCGTGCTGACTGGACCAGAGACAACAGGTACAACACAAGAAATAGACACATAACAACAACAACAACAATAATAATAATGACAATAATAATATGATTTTTAGTCCAGAGCTACCAGAAGTGAAGAAGATGCCAGATAGACAGTGAAAATGTAAAAATTATTCAGTGTATTTTTCTTCATTACGATAGAATATAAACTGTTTGACAGCCTTACATCAAAGGTGTTTTATTCAAATATGACTGTATCAGCTTATTACGTAATGTTCATGGGTACCTATTTGTGTTGCTGCAACTGTGCAACTTTTGTCATTGTTTTTCAAGTCAAGTAAGTTATGTTACACACACACACACACACACACACACACACACACACACACACACACACACAAATGACCAAACAAACAAACACACATCTGCCCTTCTCTGCAGGCACTTTTATTGCTACCTCAAGTCCACTCCCTCTGGTCAACCCAATGTTCGGACTGCACTTCTGGGCGTCACCTCTGGCTTTTCTCTCAAACCCTGCAGCCCAGACCCACGTAGGCTCACAACCATTATAACCACTGGGAAAAAAACATGTTAATTAGTGGTGCATGGCCACACTCTCCTCACTCTCTGTCTGTCCGTCTGTGTGTGTGCCAGAGCTTTGTCATTCTAAGGTGTATGACAACTTGGACTTCTTTGGGGCCGACTACCGAACCCTGTTCACAGCAGACTATGAGGAGTGCCAGAGAGTCTGCACAGAGGATCCTTCCTGTCAGTTCTTTACTTTTGTAAATGGGGTCTTCTCACCAGAAACAATCAGGTAAAAACTGGATCACGCAATGTTACACTGAATTTGAAATTAATAGAGGTAATGTTGAGAAAAACCTCCATGAGCAATGTGTAACCTTAGCAGTTTGTGATATATGCCCAGTGCAAATGGTGAACACTGAGAGGGGAGAAACTATTGTTATAAAGATTTAATTTTTGGCAATTACCTGCAAACATGTAGTTTTTTTCAGTCAGTCATCTGAATAGTCAACCTGCTGAAGGACTGACCTGCAACTCCTCGACAGGAAGGCATCGGCCCTTCCACCCTTGGCAATAACACTCTTAAACAAGTTCCTAGAGAAGCCGGCTGCCTTCTGGCTCGCTCCTCAGCTCTTGCCTCATTTGCTGGATCTTCACAGCTATGTTATTTTTAATAAATAGTGTCCTGACTGGCTTCTGTCCTTGACCCTACCGATCAGCAGCCAGACTTACAATTATTGTTAACATGACCTTAAAGTGTTTGTCATCACTTCCTCTTGCTGTTACCTCAACGGTTTTATCAGGTTGATGATTTTCCTTTCTCGAGTTGTCACAAAATTTCTTGGTCATTATCCAGCCTTTTCAGTCATAGCTAATTGCTGCATTCGTCTCTTGATGGACTGGGACACATCAATGGTGATGGTGCATGGGGATTTCAGGTCTATGGTTCAAGTCAACCAATGAGAGGGAGGATTTTGCTCCAATAGTGTGGCTACATGACATAGCCTCTGTAATTCTCTAATCATACTATTTCATGTTCTGTTTTAGGTACAAGTGCCACCTTAAATTCAGCTGGACAATACCAAGGACTCCCATTGTAGAAGCAAAGGCTGGTGTAGTATCTGGATTCTCACACAAAATGCAAATGACTCAACAGTTGCACAGCACAGGTACACAGTCATAGCAAATGCCACAGCATTAAGGAAAACATCATGCAGGTTGTTGTGCATGCTTTCTTATTGTATAATGTTTTGTACAGCATGTCAGGGCAAGCTGTTTCCAAGCACTGACATCACAGGAAGCAACATCCAGACGCTGCCTGCTGCGTCTCCTGAACACTGTCAGGCGTTGTGCTCTGCTCATCCACTTTGTACCTGCTTCTCTTTTTCCAGGTAGTGTGTGTTTGACAAAACATTCTTAGACTGGAAAAATATATTTTTTTAAGTTGTTATATAAGTGGAAAATAGGTGACATTTGTCCAATAAGACAATGAGTAAATTTCGGAGTTATATTAGGCCATTGTCCCAGCAACTATGTGACAGAATCTTGATGGTCCTGAAGTATTATTTTATCCTTTTCATTCAAATCTGCTCCCGACTTCATGCTATACAAAAATATTTTAATGAAGCATTTCATCTTTTTTTTTTTTTTTTTTTTTTTTGCAGTACTCAATTCAATTGTAACCTGAAGAACAATCCAAATGAAATGGTGACTAAAGCTAAAGATGGAGTCACATCTGGGCTGCCAGCACGCTTCTGTCAGCTGGATGATGGTATGTGTCACTAATCATCACTGAAAGTGTTAGAACTATTTTGGTTGTAACTCACTAACTTACTCAGAACTAACTTGATAACTTAATGCTGTATCCAGCCGGTGATTTCGTCACCCACTAACATGAGAGAGTCTCGCAAAAATATATTTTTTCGTCTTTCTTGAAATATCTCAACATTTCTGGATTGGCATAATATTTTTGAAGACATTCATGGTTCCCATATGGTGCATCAGAATAGCTTCGGCGATCCCCTGACTTTCAACTGGAGTGAAATGTCTCAACAACTATTAAATTGATCGCAATCAATCAGTACACACACCTATTCCCCACAGGATAAAGTGTACCTTTCATGACTGACTTAGCATGGCTGTAAGCCTTGTACACTCTTGTAAAAGCCATATTCACAATTGTTGTTTTCCTCCGAGCCACCAGAGGTCAGTGTAATGTCATGTGGTGCAGGCTACAAGGTGGCTACAGGTGTTTTAAGTTGGAGCTAATTATGTGCATGTTGCTGAAGCGGAAGGAGCCAAACAGTTTTCGACTATGCTCGGTTTTCGTTTTTGTATTCGTTAAAATAAAAGGCATTTTGAGTAAAAATATAGCAACTTCTGTTATCAGTTTATTTTCTTTAGGTTAAAACTGAGTGCACGTCCTAACAACCTCAAGCCCAGTATCAGCCGGTAGTAGCTAAGTGTAGGACTAGTCACTTCAACTCTTACATAAGATTTTGAATTCTTATGTGATCTAACATTACAATCGCTGGAATCATTCAGGACATATGAATGTTTATCCATCAATCCCTCCAGTTTATTATTAGTGAAGTATTTCTCCAGTGAGCCAACAGTCAGATGTTTGACCCTGTTCCTCTCTGCTGACAGGTTGGGTTAAGGTGGCTCATGAAGGAGTAGATTTCAGAGGTTCTGACATACGCTTCGAGTTGATGGATGACGCAGACACATGTCAGAGGAACTGCTCTGAGGATGCTAACTGCCAGTTCTACACCTATGTCAATGAAAGCTTCTTTGATGCTGATTACTGGTACAGTATTCTTTATGTTTACAAGCAAACACAAATATCGTCCATATTCTAAAAAAATAAAATTGTACGAATCATATAACGTTTAACCTGATCACTGTTGTATCCCCACTTTATAATCTGATGACAGCTGTATTTATGGTGACCAGTTAAAATGCTGTCAATGATTTTGTGTCCTAGGCGCCGCTGCTACCTCAAACGTGTCATCACCATGCCTGCTCCTCCGAAAGTTGCCAAGCTGGCCAACGTCGTGTCTGGCTTCACCAAGAAGAACTGTGTGTAGAGTAATCTGCACACAAACACACATGCAAATGTTTAAATAAAGAGAGAGAGAGAGATGTCATCATTGTCCTCCTCACTCCACGTTGAACCACTCTCGTTTCCTCATTCAGCTTGTTTTGCCACATCTCAAACTTTTTCACATCCCTTTTCTAACAGAGTCAAAAATATGCCTGTTTGAAGTTCGCTAAAATGTGTATGTATATGTGCCGTTTGGTGCCACCTGGTGGTTGGAGCCGCGCAGCCACAGAGCTCTTAAACTGGTCACAGCCCCACCTCAGCAAATCAAACTTTCCTGAGCTGGTGGTCTCAGCCCTGTTCTTCTGGTTGCGCTGGCATTACATTGTGTTTTATATATCAGGTGCCAGACCAGTGGTGGACGAGGGCCGGGCTGAGAGCAGTGTGTGGCTGTGGCGCCTGTGCTATATCTCAGTCAGAAAATCTCCATGCAAGCAACAACGCCGTCGGTTACACCTTTGCTTCACATGCACTCTCAGACACTCACACTTCCTTCTCTCTGCTTCCTCCAGACCTGGCTGTTGAATTCTTTAATGTGCATTTAGGCTGTTGTTTGTTGACATCATTTAATTGCTATTTAAGCTGCAGATGATTCTTTGTGTGTGTAATCAGGAGCCATAAAACAGTTTGCATTCAGCCTACTTTACTGATGTGAAAGCACATCTAATCACAGACAGAGCCTTGATGAGAGAATGTACCATCTGATGTGTCCTGGTGGAACGCATTAGACATCACTTATCAGTCACTCATTACAAGTCAGGATAAGAACCTCTATGAACCACAGCTGAATAGATGAACCAGACAGTGGTATATCCACTTGTTGCTGAATAAGGAGGCAAAGAAATACAGGATAAACATCTAGAGCCGTGACCTGTGTCAGCCACTTGTAAACCACCTCAAGCTTCACTATGTGGCCAACACAAAGCCTGGAGATGAGAGTCCATACAAACTTAACATTCTCATGAAAAGAGAGGCAACAGAGGCAAAAAAAAAAAAAACCTGAGCCAGCTGCAGCTGCATCTGCAGGAGCAGTGAGCACAAGCCAGGGAGGAGGTCTTCTGCAGAGACAGTCACAGTGAGACACTGACAGGCTGAAGAGAAAAACAAGGAGAAGAACAAGTTGTTCTCTTGGCTCTGTGAACTGACCAGATGGAGGAAGACAGAGACATTAACCCCATGCATCAAGAACTCTCCACACAATTTGTTGTCAAGTTGTTTTTTCCCCCTTATTTTTCTTATTTCTTCATGTTTCTTTTGCTACATTACTGCATTTAAAACATGTTTAAGAAGTGCTTTAAAGACTTTAAGTTGAATGCTCACTCACACATACACACACACACACACACACGCACACACAGTCTTTACTTATGTCTTTTTTCGGGAATTTACATAGACTTACATTCATTTCCTGGAGACTAACCTGAAGAACTACCTGACCTTAACATAACCATAATCTTAACTGTTGACCTAAAAATCACAGTTTTCCAAATTGAACACACACACACACACACACACACACACACACACACACAAACAATTCAGGGATGTTGATTTTGCACAGGGTTTTGCAGAAGCAGGTTTACACCAGCAGGGGGCAGAAACAGACATATGCTGTATCACTTCAACAGGACAGGAATTATAGACAACAATCATACTTTTGATTAAATATTGATAAATGAAGAATTTATATATTTTTTTCTTTTTTTAGTTTGTAAATGCCTTGTTTCTACTTACTGAAATTATTAAGTTGATATTATGTCAATTGATATAGTAGTGTTTCAGTGCGTTTCACTGCGTGTCAGTTGTGTGCACCACTGCTATGTATATGTCAGAATGTAGATGGGAGCATTTGGAGAATGTGTATTTTCTGGAAACAGACAGCAACTCACCTGGATTAGCTGTAGATCTGTTGCCTCAACTGTTTAACCCTGCTCTGTCTACTGCTCCCCTGAGGCCTGTTGCCTCAGAGTAAGAAAGTTCTGGGTTGAAGCCGCCGACTGACCGGGGCCTTTTCTGTGTGGAGTTTGCATCTTCTCCTCGTGTCTGCATTGGTTTCCTTTGGATGTTCCAGCTTCACCCCACAGTCCAAAGACATGCAGGGTAGGTTAATTAGTGACTTTAAGAGTCTGCCCTGAGGTCAGCCCTCCATGACCCTGCAGTTATAGGTAATGGATGGAGTACACCTGCCTCTGTGTCCACTCGGCTCTTTTACTGCTGCCTTACTCCTTCATCCCAATGTTCCGACTCCACTCTAGGGTTTCATCTCGGACTTTTCTCTCAAACGCTGCAACTGTCACCAAGTTTAAAAACATTTGGGAGTCATGCCATCAGCCATATTAACCCGAAGCTCTCTAGGTAACTTTAGGACTTTTATATTTGCTAAGTGTGTGCTCAGTTTGTATTTGTTCAGAGAGGGGTTTCATCAAAATCCTGCTGCATAGTCACACAAGTTGCCCAATACAAATAAAGCCAGGTTTGTTCAGGCTCAAAACAATGCCAAGTTTTGCCAATGGTTATTCCTATATCCTGTTCTTTCACTCTAGTCTTTCTCTGTATATATTTATTATGTAGTGTAGTTGCACTGGTCCAAAGAAATAATAGCCATGCTTCATACTGGTGTATTTGACAATTTACACTGCTCAAAAAAAATAAAGGGAATGCTTAAACGACACAATGTAACTCCAAGTCAATCACACTTCTGTGAAATCAACCTGTCCAGTTAGGAAATCACTTTCACCTGCTGTTGTGCAAATGGAACAGGTGGAAATGAGAGGCAATTAGCAAGACAACCCCTATAAAAGAGTGGTTCTGCATGTGGTGACCACAGACCATTTCTCTGTTCTCATCCTTTCTGGCAGATTTTTTTGGTCACTTTTGCATTTTGTCAGTGCTCTCACAACCCACAGTCCACAACCCACAGAAGTTGCTCAGGTAGTGCAGCTCATCCAGGATGGCACATCAATGCGAGCTGTGGCATGACAGTTTGCTGTGTCTGTCAGCACGGTCTCCAGAGCATGGAGGAGATACACTATGTAGCTCCCCTCCAGTTTAATCATGGACAACAAGGTGTTCCTTTTCATACAGACAATTATTCTCAACGTTATGCCGTCAATACGAATGCCATGAGAACTGAATAAATAAAGATACGAACACATAAGCCTGAGCACAAATTCCGAAAATGACAATTAACACAAAAGTATAATAAACATAAACAACAGCACAATGAAAAATTTCATACCTCATTGGCCGCATGAACTTTGGGGGAGAAACTTCCAAAAGAAAAACATTGCAATCTTCTTAAATCTTCTCATGCACTCACAGCATTAGCAAAGCTGCTCCATGTGGCGATTTTTTTATAGTGCATCTAAACAAATTACCTGACACCAACAAGGTAACATTTGTTCCGGCAGAAAGGTTCCCCTTTAAACAACACGCACCATTGTGTCATTTTCAATCTTTTAAGCTTATTTATGAAGCAACAACAATAAAAAAAACAATTTTATTAACTAAATTATTCTTGATTTTAATTCTTTTAATAACTGAATGAACTTAAATTGCATACCAAGAGATTTTGGACAATTCCATGTTGTGGGAACAGTTTGGGGATGGTTCATTCCTGTTGAAGCATGACTGTGCACCAGTGCACAAGCAAGGTCCATAAAGACATGGATGAGGGAGTTTGGTGTGGATGAACTTCACTAGCCTGCACCCCTACCCAAAAGAAAATCTTTGGGATGAATTAGAGCAGAGACTGAAAGCCAGGCCTTCTTGTCCAACATCAGTGTGTGACCTAGGGATGAGCCGGATACTCGTTTCAGACGAGTATCTGGTATGGATAAAGCATTTTTGACGAATACAAGTATGATACGAGTAAAACTCGTCAATATCCATGCGCGTGCTGCAGGAAAATCCTCATT
Source organism: Centropyge bicolor (assembly GCA_037975185.1). Taxonomy (NCBI): domain Eukaryota; kingdom Metazoa; phylum Chordata; class Actinopteri; family Pomacanthidae; genus Centropyge; species Centropyge bicolor. The sequence goes on from JBBMOC010000005.1 coordinate 2,849,841, forward strand.
GTGTAACTGACTGTCTTCGTGCTCTGTGATTGGCCAGTCACACACAGCGCCCGCCCCTCCCTACACAGACACGTCTGTGCACGTCGCACGTATTTTCCCAGCTCGAATTTCAGACTTAAAATAATGTACCGTTTGAAGCCCCACCCATTTATGTGCCCACTTCCGGTTTAAGCACCGCCCACTCCGAACACAGATACAGATAATGTAGATGGTTGAACCAAGTGGCAACCTCCGGCGCTGAAAAATGAGGTCAATGCGGAAGTGCAAAAAAGCTGCAGTTCCTCGAATAACCGCTAGAGCAGGCCGCAGAAGGAAGTCAATTACATTTGAGCCCCATGTTAAAATGTCCGATTTTACGACAGAAAAAAAACTATTTACAGCCTGGTTCAAAACATGGCTCGAATTTTTTTATAAGGTGTTCGTTTAAAATATACAGCATACATCATTATGCACAATTCATAGCTGTCAATCTAAGTGGCGCCACTTTGATTGACAACTAGCCACTGACGGTCTAAAGGGCGTCACCCCGGCTAATTCTAGTCACTGAGTTTGGGAAAGAGATCGTCGTGGGGTTAGCCGGCTAGCAACGATATTTAGCATTTAACCTAGCTGGTTAGCCGTAGCTAGTTTGATTATTTCGAATAAAACGACTTTTTTCAGTCAATAGCGTTCATTCAGCCGACTCATAGGACCCGCCTCAGCTCCGCCCTCGCTCCACCTCTTTGTCCATATTTGGAGTAACTGGAGGTAGGCTACCAAGATGGCTACGCACTACGATTTGCGTCATTTTTGCTCTTCAGAAACCTATGGGTGACGTCACGGACACTATGTCCATATTTTATCTATGGGTTGAACAGATACAGATACGGATAGTGGTGTACTTGCTCATCCCTAGTGTGACCTCATAAATGCACTTCTGGAAGAAAAATTCCCATAAACACACTCGTGAAAAGCCTTCCCAGAAGAGATGAAGCTGTTATAGCTCCAACGGGTGGACTAAATGAAGCTGTAGCGCAAGTTGAGCCGGGAAGACATTAATGCTTTCATTCACAAGCTGTTCCTCATCTTTCGCATGCTCATGCTCATTTCCCGCTCTTTTGGGGCTGTCACTGGTAATCAGCTGCCTTTCCAGCTGTTCTCTTCCACCCAATAGCACAGTGTCACACCCTCATGCCAGCCTATCATCTTCGTGCTCTCTTTTTAAAATACGAACTTTCTCTGCCCTAGCTCTTTCATGCCGGTGATTTGCACGCCCCTCCACCTCACCATCTCTGCCTTGTCTTTGCAGAATCATCATCCACTTCTTCACCCATCTGGCTTCCCAGTCTCCTGTCACCTCCACCACCACCAGTGCCAGGACTGGAAGGTTTATCTTGCATTGCTTCGGATAGTGAATCTTCAATCAAGATGTCTCCCCCCAGAGTCCAAAACACCAACGACTCTCTGTCAAGTTTTGATATCAATATCATCATCAATGTCATTCGTTGTACTAAATTATCTTTCTTCGCATACTCATCTCTCCTGGTTGAACGTCATATTAAACCCTATGGATTAAGAATGGGATGTCAGTTAAGTGCATATGCGAGTCAAGACAGGTAAGTCGACTGGTACACCATATTGCCACTTTTGGCAATACCAGGAGACAGGCCAGTACCCCAAGAGAGTCAATCGCTACAGACCTCCAAACTTCATGTGGCCTTCAGATTAGCTCAAGAACGTTGCGTAGAGAGCTTCATGGAATGAATGAAGAGAAGTGGAGAGGGCTGTAGGAGGGAAACAACCCAGCAGCAGGACCGCTACTTGCTCCTTTGTTCAAGGAGGAACAAGAGCAGCACTGCCAGAGCCCTGCAAAATGACCTCCAGCCGGCCACTAATGTGCCTGTTTCTGCTCAAACTGTCAGAAACAGACCCCATGAGGGTGGTATGAGGGCCTGATGTCCACAAATAGGGCCTTTGCTTACAACACCATTCAGGGCGTGCAGGGTGATTGGCATTTGCCAGAGAAAACCAGAATTGGCAGATTTGCCATTGGTGCTCTGTGCTTTTCACGGATGAGAGCAGGTTCACACATGTGACAGATGTGGCAGAGTCCCTCCATGTGCTAGCTAGAGGAACCGTGACTGCTTTTAGATACCGGGATGAGATCCTCACACCCATTGTGAGACTACAACCTGGTGCAGTGGGAACTGGGTTCCTTCTGATGCATGACAATACTAGGCCTCATGGGACTGGAGTGCGTCAGCAGTTCCTGATGAAGGCATTGATGCTATGGACTGATCTGCCCAAGCACATCTTGGACATCGTGTCTCGTTCCATCCACCGAAGCCACGTTGCACCACAGACTGTCCAGGAGTTGACTGACGCTTTAATCCAGGTTTGGGAGGAGATCCCTCAGGAGAACATCCGCTGCCTCATCAGGAGCATAGACATGTTCCAGGCATTGTTGGGAGGTCATACAAGCACATGGAGGAATATTTAATTCATTGAGATCCAGAATGTGTTATTTTAGTGTTCCCTTTATTTTTTGGAGCAGTGGTATTTACAGTCCCTCTGGGAACACCCAATTGTCACCTCTCTGGAATCACCATGAAAACTAAAATGAAACCAAAGACATAAATTAATGTACATAAAGGGCACAATGGTATTACAGATATAAAGAAATATGAACAATAAAACAAAATTTACCGTGTGCGCCTTTAAGACCAGTGTAGAATGCCATTGTTCTGGATGCATGATGGCACCATAACATGAAACTAATGACCCATGACCTCGATGCATGGCATCATTTTCCCATCCTGCTCTAAATTGTAGTCTTGCTACACTCTGCACCAACCCTTTATGAACACAACACATTATAGAAACTTTTTAAAGCTTTTATAACATCCTATTTATTGGATTTTTAATTGATTTAAATGTCTTTTATGAACTGAAATGAATGAATTCATCTCATTAACATAAACAAAAAATATCTTAATAAACCTGTCTCTCTGACAATTACATGTAGATTCTTAAAAGCCCAGTTAAGGCATCACATTTCCTTCAAGTTGAAATACAAATAAAATGTTTGCGTTCTGGGAGCAGCTATTATCTGAAGCATGTCATCACTATGCCATGCTCCTCATAAAGTCACCAAACTGGCAAATGTTGTGAGTTGTATCAGGTTTCCGTCGGGAGAAAACACACTCACTCAGGTGAATCATATGAGTCTGATATTGATCTTCTCCTCTCACTCTCAGGAAAAAAGCAAACGTGTATTTCGCAAAAAGTAATAAGATGCAAACTGACTGAGGTGTATAAAAACAAACTTTGCTTGCTTTTCGAGGCTTTTCCTTACTTTGATAATCAGCCCAATTTTGCAATGAATAGGTGTAATAAATACAATGAGTGTAATGAGCACAAAACTTTAACCCCCACTAGTGGCTGGAAGCTTGGGAGGAGGCCTGCTGATGTCCTTCCCTGTAGAATTATCTCCTGAACCAGGACGTTCAAACTTCTTCTGTAAATGTTTTTGGGGATTCAAATCAAGCTTGTATGTTTGTATTACTACGCTATTACACATTAAGTGTACAGTGGTTACTGCCATACGGTGACTGAATGTGTCAACAATCACTCATGCAAATCGATCAGAAGTATAAATCTTTGACTTGCAACGCAACCTTTGAGACAGTTGTTGCCATTGCCGAAGCATCTCCTTGACTGCACTTCTGATTGAAGTGGCTCTGGCTTCCAAACCGAGAAGATGGGGTCACATTTCATTTTAGTGGGTCTGCTCTGCTTCTGTGGTCTCTCCCTGAGTTATGGTAATACACACACTGTTTTTGCATTGTGTGAACACATATGTAAGTGCTGGTGTCTATTTTAACATTTACTCCCTTGGAAAAATGTGTTTAAACATGTGTGTATATGCATTTTTGTATTTCTTTTTCCATTTCTTTAGAATGCAGACGGGAGCTTCTGCTGAATGTGGAGTTCACAGGATCAAACATAAAAGCTGTCTACTCTCCTGATGCTGAGCACTGCCAGCACCTGTGCACCCACCACCCCTCCTGCCACTTCTTCTCCTTTCTGCAGGCTGACTGGACAAAAGATAAAAGGTACAGACAATAGATCGAAGGGTGATGCATTTAATTACAAATTGTGTTCACAAGACAAAACAATGAAAATGAAACTGTACCTGCCAAATGGTTTGTGTCACAATAGGGTTTTCACAACAGTTTCATTGTGTATAATCTTATTTTGGGCTCAGATTTCTCACAAAGCTTGAAGTGTCTGTGCCATTCTGAATAATACATCATGCATCAAATTAACCAGAACATCACAACATTTTATATGTTTAGCAGTGAATGGTAATCATTGTTGCATTCTCAAATACAATCATGAAATAGTTCTCAACCAACGTTTTCTTGAACAGTAACAGAAAAAAGAAAAAACTCCACAAACATAGACTCCCTTTAAAATTTTTCACTTTATGTACTAAATATAATACTAATTATAGGCTAAAATAAGATATAGTCTGACTTTACAGTACAGTAAATCTAATATTCTTACATGGTAAAGATTGTGACTATACTCCATCACTCAAATTTTCTGTTCTGTTCTGTTTTTATTGAAGAGATTAAATGTTAGATATTTTGCTCACCTGTATAGAAATGCTTTTCAGAAAACTTACTTCAGCGAAAATGCAAAAAAAAAAAAAAAAATTTAATCAAAATATACTTCAGCTATATTATCAAGACTAAAAGTGTTCATTTGAAAATGAAATATATGATTAAATTGTAATCATTGATAGATGACATATCACTGTAATGTTGTATCTGGTGAAGCTGGGGCTAATGCTGACCACTTTATATCAATCTAAGTTTGAGGTATAACTGCTGATCTCTGGACAGATTCACTGGATGAGTTGGGTGTTCACTGGCTCCATCTGTGCATTGAGGTAGCAGTGAGTTTGCTATTCAACCTTCCTTCACCCACAGCTCCCCTATTACCACTGAAACCTGCCTCCCTCACTGTCAGTTTCTGACTCAGTGAACCTGCCTCTCTCTCTCCACCAGGTTCTTCTACTGCTACCTCAAGTTCTCTCCCTCTGGACAGCCCAAGGTTCGGAAACCAGTGCTGGGTATCACCTCTGGCTTCTCTCTCAAACGCTGCAGACCAGATCCATGTAGGCATTTTAAACCACCATGATAGCTTTTCATAATTCATAATGTATGGTGGAACTCTTCTTAACTCTCTGTCTTTCTGCCAGTGCCATGTCTGCCTCAGGTGTATCACAATGTGGACTTCTATGGGGCCGACTACCGAAGCTTGTTCACTGCAGACTATGAGGAGTGTCAGAGAGCCTGCACACATGATCCTGCCTGCCAGTTCTTTACTTTTCTTGAGAACGTCTTTGCAAATAGAAAGTTCAGGTAAATAAAGTGACCAATGTTACATGGGACAAAGCTCTGGAAAGGGATATAATATCACTAATTCAGACAAACCTTAGTGGGCAAACTGTTTTTGTGCTGAGTCATTTAAGACAGACACACATGAAAAGAAAAAAGCAAAGACATGCACACCACTGAGCTGCCCAACACTGCTGAGGTCTGTAAACTGTTGGCACCTGAGCCACTTCAGTTCAGCACTCAGGCCATTCACTTTGCCTCCTTTTTCAATTGAGTTTTTTGGCAACCTTGTGGAGGTCCTTCTAGTGTCCTTACTGTACTGTTTTTGGGAAAATTATTTTTAAAAGGTTGTTTCACTGTGTAATGATATTATTTCTCTGCCCGTGTCCAGGTATAAGTGCTACCTTAAATTCAGCTGGACAATACCAAGGATACCTAAGATAATCCACCATGCTAAAACGATATCTGGATTCTCCCATAGCATGCAAGCAACTCAAAACAATGGCCCAGGTAATCAAACACGCAATGTTTCTTCCAAAATCCTGCAGGCTGTTGTGTGTACTTTCTCACTGTTCTGTTGTTTTATCCAGCATGTGAGGTCAAGCTTTTTCCAGGCACTGACACCGTAATGCCCCTAATTGGGAGTCTGCCTGCTGTCTCTCCTGAAGGCTGTCAGGCACTCTGCTCTGCTCATCCTCAGTGCACCCACTTCACTTTCAACAGGTAGAGTGTGTCGTCAACTATGTGTTGTGCTTAATCAGAGTGAAGAGGTGAAGGCTTTCAAATGCAATAAGATGATACAACACAAGACTACAGTGCATGATGAGAAAGTCCAGATGTTAACATTTTAATTTTCCGCCTTTCTATTTTGTATTGTCTTCACATATAGCTGCTTTTTTTAACCTGTGTTTTTGTGTCCATGCTGTTTTCAGTTATAACTTTGCATGTTACCTGAAGAACAGTCCTAATCAAATGGTTCTCAATGCTGTACAACGACTGACATCTGGGTTACCAGCACGCTTCTGTCAGCTGGATAACAGTATGTAATACAAATCAAATTCTCTTCTCTCCTTCCAAATCATTGCAATCATTCAATAAGTATAAGCATGCATCTATGTATTTATTCTATTCATATTTAGCATTGAGTTTCTGTGATTTGACCACCACCACCAACAGCGGTCTAACTCTGTTTCTCTCTGCTGACAGAGTGGATTAAGAGGACTTATGGCGGATTCAATTTCCTAGGTTCTCACATTCGTTCTTTTTCAACACGTGTTGTTGAGACGTGCCAGAGAACCTGCACCGAGGATCCCAACTGCCAGTTCTACACCTACAACACTCACAGGTTTAGTATGCCACATGGTTCAGTATCCACAAACAATGTGATACTGAACTTAATCCTCAATCAGATATTATTTTTAAAATCCATCATGGTACATCACTGAAGGTGCTGCTGATTATTTTGTGTTACAGCCGTCGCTGCTTTCTCAAACGTGTCATCACCATGCCTGCTCCTCCTACAGTTCGCAAATTCACCAATGCTGTGTCCGGCTTCTCCCTGAAGAACTGTTTTTATAAGGCCAGTTTTTGAATCCAACAACTCCAATAAACAGACATTGAAATGCACATATAATATGCACAAAATTAATGTAATCAATATCAATATAATCCTCATGAAATCAATGTAATCAACATCAGTATAATCCACAAAAATCAATGTAATCAATATCAATATAATCTTCATGAAATTAATGTAATCAACATCAGTGTATTTCATATTTAATCCAATAAAATATTCAGCTGCACAAATTCTGTGGAAATGACTTTATTTTCATGCAACTCTTGAGATG
>JBBMOC010000005.1:2869659-2943482 GCA_037975185.1 Centropyge bicolor
GATAACAGGTACAGAACAGACAATAGATCGAAGGGTGATGCATTTAATTAAAAATTGTGTTCACAAGACAAAACAATGAAAATGAAACTGTACCTGCCAAATGGTTTGTGTCACAATAGAGTTTTCACAACAGTTTTATTGTGGACAATCTTATTTTGGGCTCAAAATCTCACAAAGCTTGAAGTGTCTGTGCCATTCTGGATAATGCATCATGCATCAAATTAACCAGAACATCACAACATTTTATACATTCAGCATTGAATGTAATCATTGTTGCATTCTCAAATACAATCATGAAATACTTCTCAACCAGGAGTGAGGGTGGGGGGCTGGAGCGTATCCCAGCTGATTTCAGGCAAAGGCAGGGGACACCCTGGACAGGTCGCCAGTCTGTCGCAGGGCACATGTAGACGAACAACCATACACACTCACATACACACCGATGGACAATTTAGAGTAATCAGTTAACCTCAGCATGTTTTTGGACTGTGGGAGGAAGCCAGAGTAACCGGTGAAAACCCACACTGTACAGGGAGAACATGCAAACTCCACACAGAAGTCCCAAGTGCCCTGACTGCTGATCTTCTCGCTGTGAGGCAACGGTGCTAACCACTGAGTCACTGTGCAGCCTGAAAATGAAATTTATTATTGAATTGTTATCATTGATAGATGACATATCACTGTACGGTTGCATCTGGTAAAGCTGGGGACTAATGCTGATCACTTTATATAGTTTGAAGCATAACTGCTGATCTCTGAGCATATTCACTGGATGAGTTGGGTGTTCACTGGCTCTGCCTGTGCATTGAGGGAGCAGTGAGTTTTGTGACTTGTTCAGAATTTTCCTGCTATTCCAATCAACCTGCCTCTCTCTCCACCAGGAACTTCTACTGCTTCCTCAAGTTCTCTCCCTCTGGACAGCCCAACAGGCAGAAACCAGCGATGGGTATCACCTCTGGCTTCTCTCTCAAACCCTGCAGACCAGATCCATGTAGGCATTTTAAACCCCCACGAAAACTTTTCATAATTCATGATGTATGGTGGAACTCTTCTTAACTCTCTGTCTTTCTGCCAGTGCCATGTCTGCCTCAGGTGTATCATTACGTGGACTTCAAAGGGGCCGACTACCGAAGCTTGTTCACTGCAAACTATGAGGCGTGTCAGAGAGCCTGCACACATGATCCTGCCTGCCAGTTCTTTACTTATCTTGAACACGCATATCCAAATAGAAAGTTCAGGTAAATAAAGTGACCAATCTTACACTGGACTAATATCTGGAGAGAGATGTGACATCACTAATTCAGACAAACCTTAGTGGGCAAAATGTTTTTGTGCTGAGTCATTTAAGACAGACACACATGAAAAGAAAAAAAGCAAAGACATGCACACCACTGAGCTGCCCAACACTGCTGAGGTCAGTAAACTGTTGGCACCTGAGCCACTTCAGTTCAGCATTTTTGTGGTCATGCCACACACTCAGGACATTCACTTTGCCTTGTTTTTCAGTTAAGTTTTTTTACCTTGTAGCGGTCCTTCTGGTGTCCTTACTGTACTGTTTTTGGGAAAATTATTTCAAAAAGGTTGTGGCACTGTGTGATGATATTATTTCTCTGCCTGTATCCAGGTATAAGTGCCACCTTAAATTCAGCTGGACAATACCAAGGATACCTAGAATAATTCAACATCCGAGGGGGATATCTGGATTCTCCCATAGAATGCAAGCAACTCAAAACAATGGCCCAGGTAATCAAACACTCATAGCAAAGGTTGCAGCATTGTTTCTTGCAAAATCCTGCAGGCTGTTGTGTGTACTTTCTCACTGTACTGTTGTTTTATCCAGCATGTGAGGGCAAGCTTTTTCCAGGTACTAATATTCACGGAAATTACATCGAGAATCTGCCTGCTGTCTGTCCTGAACACTGTCAGGCACTCTGCTCTGCTCATCCTCACTGCACCTACTTCACTTATGTCAGGTAGAGTGTGTCATCAACCATGTGCTGTGCTTTATCAGAGTGAAGAAATACTTAATGGACTTAATATTTTGGCAAATGGGTGAAGGCTTTCAACAGTGCATGATGAGGAAGTCCAGATGTTAACATTTTAATTTTCCGCCTTTCTATTTTGTATTGTCTTCAGATATAAAGCTGCTTATTTTTTATTTGTGTTTTTGTGTTGATGCTATTTTCAGTCAAGACCTTAAATGTTTCCTGAAGAACAATCCTAATGAAATGGTCCTCAATGCTGCACAAGGACTGACATCTGGGTTACCAGCACGCTCCTGTCAGCTGGATAACAGTATGTAGTACAAATCAAATCTCTTCTCTCCGTCTGAAACAATGCATTCATTCAACAAATATTAGCCTGTATCTATGCATTTACTCTGTTCATATTTAGCATTGAGTTTCTGTGATTTGACCACCAGCAGCAGCAGCAGACTAACTCTGTTCCTCTCTGCTGACAGAGTGGATTAAGAGGACTTATACAAAAATAGATATCCCAGGTTCTGACATTCGCCATTTTTTAACGCGTAATGTTGAGACGTGCCAGAGAGCCTGCACCGAGGATCCCAACTGCCAGTTCTACACCTACAACACTCACAGGTTCAGTATGCCACATGGTTCAGTATCCACAAACAATCTAATACTGAACTTAAATCCATCATGGTACATCACTGAAGGTGTTGCTGATTATTTTGTATTCCAGCTGCAAATGCTTCCTCAAGCGTGTCATCACCATGCCTGCTCCTCCTAAGGTTCTCAAACTCAACTATGCTGTGTCCGGCTTCTCCCTGAAGAACTGTTTTTGTAAGCACAGTTATGGAATTCAACAACTCCAATAAACAGACATTGAAATACACATAATATGCACAAAATCTGTGTAATCAGCATTCATATAATCCACATGAAATCAATGTAATCAACATCAGTATAATCCTCATGAAATCAATGTAATCAACATTAATATAATCCTCATGAAATCAATGTAATCAACATCAGTGTATTTCATACATAATCCAATAAAATATTCAGCAGCACAAACTCTGTGACAATGACTTTATTTTCATGCAACTCTTAAGATGCTTTCTCTCACCTTGTCAAACACTTTTTGTGTCCTTACTGCCTCCATATTGAAAAGTCCTCATCTCAATTTCATTCGAAGCAAAACATCCACCAACCTGTCCACCAGCATGTCCTCAAGACGTCTGAAATCCACACAATTCAGCTGACACATTTGTCCTTCTGTGTGTGTAATATGTGACCATTCATTGCATTGCACTCGCTGGTTGAGTTTTCCATTAAAATATGTGTTTGTTACAGTGGTTGTTATTATATCTTAATATGTATGATTATTCTGTTCGTGCTGCAAACAAAGGGATTAAAACAAACTTTCAATGTTGCCCCAATTTATTATCCAAGAAAAAAAAACACTTTAATGAAGAAAACATTTCACAGAGCTCTGCATAATAATGATATTAAGTATTTCTGTGTGTTTCCAGATACTGCATCATATGTATCAAAATTCATCTGGATTGGATCTCCAGTGTTTAATTATGTTTTAGTCAAGGGGAAATGTCTTTGTTCCTACAGATTTTTCCTGCACTTGTACAGTTTTGACAGCAGAGGTCACTAAATATATGTTGTGCCTTGGTCCCTTGTAGTGTGTGTGTGTGTGTGTGTGTGTGTGTGTGTGTGTGTGTGTGTGTGTGTGTGTGTGTGTGTGTGTTTGCTTTTGTCCAAATTGGGCATTTACACTAGACTCTGTTGTTACTGTTAGGTTAAGTTCAGGTTGAGGTTAGTCTCCAGGAAATGAATGTAAGGCCATGTAAATTCCCTAAAAGTGACATAAGTAAAGACTGTGTATGTATGTGTGTGTGTGTGCCACTGTGATAACTGCCAACGCCTGGCCAACGTTATTTAGGTGTTTTCCACTAACAATATGTGTCTCATCTTAGTCACGGCATTCATACACTTCACACTTCGATGATACTAACTTCCACACCATGTTGAATTAATCATCATTACTTACTTTAAAAAATTTCATTTTATTATTAGTAAGTTTGTTGTGCGTCTCCCTTTTTTTTTTGTTACAGTAGTGTGTAAATCATTGCTGCTCTTACTGACTCACTTCTACCTCTACTGGCAACACCTGATACAAGGAAAACATGAACTCAAAGACTCCAAAGGCACAACATATAGAAAAGGACCTTCAGGAGGTTTAGGACCCCCTTTTATTTGGTCACCCACCCTCCTACCTCTGTTGTGACTTCACTGCCACAGAGCCTCAAACGTCTCAAAGCAGGCCTGTCTCGTTCAAAAAACTGCTCTGTGGCTGAACCTAATCATTGACCTTTTTTTTTTTTTTTTTTTTTAAATTTTGCCACTGCAGCAAAAGGTCAGTCACCCGTTGATATTTATCTGGACTCTGAAACAGCAAATAGCCCTGAGATGCTTGTTGTCACATCTGGTTGTTCACAGCACCCGGCCATAAGAGCTTGCATGTGACTATAACATCTGTATAGCACACCTAGATAAAACTAATGCAGTGTAACACAGCAGCCTGGGCATGCTTGTCTGAGCCTATGATCATTGAAAATATCCAAACTTACTGATCTTCTTTGTCAGTTGTGTTGATGTTTTTTCACAGCAGGGCAGAGATATAGGGGGACTGATGCCAACCAATCACTAAATAAGTCAACAACAACTCGCACAATGCAAAGTACAAATGTGGGAACTAAAAAAAAAAAAACTCAACCCTTTGGTCAACTTGCAGTTGCAGAACCACCTCTGTGACTGCTGTTGTCTTTGAAGAGTGTTTACTGGCTATAAGACTGGCAAGATGCAAACATGCTTCATTTTAGTGGGTCTGCTCTACCTCTGTGGTCTCTCCAGTCAAGGTAATACACATCAAGTCAAGTTAATTCTTAATTCTTAATGTGTACAGCCCAGAAGACTGAATTTGTCTTCCAGGGCTTAACTATTGGTACAACATAGGACACCTTATCCCCAGATATAAATCATACATGAACAGGATGTATGTTGCTTTACTTGCTGTTTGTGTCACCATGTAAATGTCTGTTTTACTACTTAACATGTAAAATCTATGTAAACTTGTGTGTATGTACATGTGTTTGTTTGTTTTTCCTCCGATTTCTTTAGATTGCAGTGTAGAGTTACTGGAGAATAAGGTTTTACTGGGAGCAGAAATAGAATTTCTCCGCTCTCCTGATGTGGAACATTGTCAGCAGCTGTGCACCGAGCACCCGTCCTGTCGCTTCTTTACCTTTGTACGGCCTGACTCTGGTGATGAAAACAGGTGCGCCACAAAAAGAGTCATTATATAAGTTATAATAAGTGAAGTATTCCATTGAAACAATTTCAGAAAATAAATCTTGAATATGTCAAATTTGAATGTAAATGTATGTTTAATCAAATGTATCTTTAAGTCTTATGTGTCTTTTTTTTTCTTTTCAAATTTCTATGTTTTTTAAAGTTTTGAAGGGGCCATTGTTAGTACTACTCAGCTGTAGCCTTAATGTCTTCTGTTTTCCTGGACTCAGCTTTTCAAATTTTGAATAAATAACCCTTATGATCATCAGGGTTATAATCCTGAAAGTGTGGGGTTTGAAAGAAGTGATCAAACATTTCCCTCTAGTCTCTCTCCATTTCCTTTGCTTATCTCTATATTTATGAAGCACCAGGATACGTCCAATTTTTTTTCAATTTTCAACTTCATGTTAATTCATGCAATGCTGAAAAATTCATGTCTAACCACGTTTTTCAACTGACTTTGGATGCAATCAAGCTAACCCATTTTGTTTGAAAACACATTACTTTAAGATGGAAATATAGGATCCAGTATATTTGGAGCTTGACCCATTGCTGTATATTCTATTCTGTATCTACATTCTATATTTTACTCCAGGCACTTGTGCTGTGCCCCACTATTTGCCGATTGCTGACCTCAGTACTCTTGCTTCTCTCCTCTCCAGGCACTTCTACTGCTACTTCAAGTCCACTTCCAGTGGCGAGCCCGAAGGTCAAGCTGTAGCGCAGGGTGTCACCTCTGGCTTCTCTCTCAAAGACTGCAGCAGAGACTCAAGTAGGTATACAGTCATTTTAAAGTTCAGTAGCTATGTAGTGTTTGTTGGTGGTGACACTCTCCTTGACTCCGTCTGTCTCATCCAGAGCCCTGCCTGTCTCAGGTGTATCACAATGTGGACTTCTTTGGAGCAGACTACCGGGCCTTGTTCACACCAGACTATGAGGAGTGTCAGAGAGCCTGTACAAATGAGCCCAGCTGTCAGTTCTTTACCTTCATTAATGAAAACTATACATCAGCAGAACACGGCAGCAGAATAAGGTAAAAGTGGGTAAATGCTGGGCTGAAAATAGAGGAATGGTTGAGATAAACCTCCATGTTTTCTAGCTTAGTAATGTTGGACAGACACCTTGCAAGAAATGGCAGTCAAGGCAAAATTCCTTAACTGCAGAAATGTAATTTATTTACATTTAATAACTACAAGCCAGGGAAGTACTGCAGCTGAGATTAGGCAACTGCCTGTTTTGAGTCTATGATTAATAGGGTGGAGTGATGGCATACCAACCCTACCAATATTATTTCATCTGTTTGTAGATATAAGTGTCACCTTAAATTCAGCTGGACAATTCCAAGGATTATGAGAATACAGGCAAAGGCTGGTTTAGTGTCCGGATTCTCCCACAAAGTAGAAACAACTCAGCAGTCTGAAAAAGGTACACAAACACTCACAGTAAATAGTGGTCGTAGAAGCATCTTGCAGGCAGTTGTGTATGTTTTTGTCACTGTTTCATGTCTGTGTTAACAGCCTGTCAGACCAAGGTCTTTCCAATGACAGACATCCCGGGAAACAACGTCGAGGATCTGACTGCTGCCTCCACTGAACACTGTCTGGCCTTGTGCACCGCTCATCCAAAATGTTCCTACTTCTCTTATGTCAGGTAGTAAATTTTACTGCACTAAAAGTGAAAAGTATTTTGATGTTAAATTTCTCAGAAGGAAAATCAATTATCCAACTTTTTGTCTCTCTCTCTCTCTGGGGAAGGACCATGTTTGCAAAATGACATGTGAAGAGAAAGTATTCAGAAGCCATTTACTTTAGGCCCTAGCCTGGCCGACAATATCCTACTTTGTATAACTATCAGCATTAAGGGAAAAATCTACGTTGGACTATTTTTGTCTATTTCTTCCCCTCCTTTGCAGAGTTATATGAGAACATCAATATCACTCACATGTGTTCAATATGGAGCCAGAGCCAGCACTTGAATAGCATAAAGACTGTTACATTACTTTTTTTTTTTTTTACATCAAATTTAGCACATATATATGCAGCTTCTTTAAATGCAGGTCTTCTCATTATTTTGAATTTGAGCCACCGTTTCCTCCCTTATGTTGATCTTCTCATTTCATTTTTGCAAGACAGTGAATAGGCTTCTTTCCCAATGTTTGTTCCCTTCAAAATGTAAACATAACATTTAATCCATATGTCATTATGTTCCCAGTGGAAGCCGTAAGTGTCGCCTGAAGAACAATCTAAATGAAATGGTGGTTAGAGCTAAAGACGGAGTCACATCTGGGATAGCGGCATACTTCTGTCAGCTAGACAACGGTATGTACCACTGATTAAATCGAAAACACATTACTGACAAAGACACAAAATTGACATATTGACACAGTTCCAGTGCAAACAGACCATCTCAGCCCTGCTCTAATTTCCTTTGTGTTCCTTCCTCTGTGCCTCATAAAACTATTTATTTTTTGCATTTACATTCTATTAAACATTAGGAATAATGTTTTTTTTTTAATCTACGTAGGTGGTCATTTTTTTGTCAAACGCAAACGTTGCTTAAATGAGAGCATTATTTGACATTCATTGATTGCACAACAAACACAACATTCACATATTATCAACTGAAGGTGTGATGATGAATGTGATAGCACGCAGCTGAATATGTTGACTTTCAGCAGACAGTCATTTGGAGTCACTTTCCTTTTAGCTCAGTTTTTATCTGCACCCACTGTTGATGGAATTATCTGGCTGTTGAACGCTCCATTACGTTCACCAGCGAGTTGAAAAATGTGTCTGCCGTTTGGTGATCAGGCATGGACAGTGTAGTAAAGACTCTTAATTGCTCATGTTTCTCCACACTTTTCAATCACCTCATTTCCTTTACCTCACTTCCTGTCCTTTCTTAATCACTCATTGATTGCCTCTCATCTCGTTCACCTGTGCACTCCCTATTTAAGTCCTGCACACCCATTCAGTCTTTTTCACCTTCTCATGGGGCGGCAGCACTGAGCCATCAGTGTGTGTGTTTTTGTTATGTTTTTTTAATGTAATTAATTGAAGAATTGCTTGGCATGGCTCATGCATCCTGACCAATGCCCATCACGATAATAGTTTTATCCTGACCCCTCCTCTTTAACAGACAGTATGTTTATCGGATATTTAATGTAGCTGAAAATGAGGCTGATTTGAGAAGTGAGACTATTTTGTGGCCTGTAAAACAAGAACAATGAGCTGAAAAACACCAAAAAAACTGCATGGGTTCGTCAATATACATTACACATAGACTCTGTTTTCATTGTTATTTTAAATACATTTCTTATTACAGCTTTAATGTTTCATGTATATGAAAAACACTTCTGTTAAGTAAAAACTGGTTCTTAAATAATCTAATATTATGACAAAGGACTGGAATAATCAATAAATAGGAACATGAATTTTTTTAAATTCTCTCAGCTTACTTGCGTTTCTGTAGTTTAACCAGCAGCAGGAGTCTAACCCTGTTCCCCTCTGTTGACAGCGTGGGTTAAGACGACGCATGAAGGAGTAGATTTCTGGGGTTCTGACTATCATAATGTGCTGGCGACTGATGCAGATGACTGCCAGAGAATCTGCACTGAGGATCCCAACTGCCAGTACTACACCTTTGTCACTGACAGTTTTCATCGAGCTGAGAACAGGTCTGTCTGTGCCACATGCATTGTCACACTGTCAATCAGAGATGAACCTGCTTTAGACTACATTGCATATGGCTGATGCAGTACCAGAGACAACAGATACAGATCTGCATCACGTCCTTGATACAAGTTTAATACAGCAGTAAATAAGTACCCAGAAATCAATGGTAAATGCAACTGTTTATTGTAGCCAGAAATACATAATTAACAATGCTGTTGTTGATGTTCTAGGCGCATATGCTATCTCAAGCGCACCATCACCATGCCTGCTCCTCCTAAAGTTGCCAAATTGGCCAATGCTGTGTCTGGATTCTCCTTGAAGAACTGTGGTCTACCCCCTTACACACCAGTGGAAGTGTCTGACTCCATTCCTTAAGTACTAATACTGTACATGTACTTTGCTAAAAGTAAAAGTCGTGCATTGAAAATGTATGCATGAAAGTTTGTAAGGATAATCAGAAAAGTGTACTTGGAGTATCGGCAGTAAAAATGCTCAATGCAGTGGCTGCTACTGTATTATATCATTAGAATAATATCAGACATGCATGTTTAGGTGGTTAATTTTTTACTCTTTTGTGTAGGACTGCAACTAATGATTATTTTCATTCCCCTTAATCTGCTGATTATGTTCTCAAATAATTGAAAACGTGAAAATTCAGAAAATAGCAAGAAATGCCCACCTCAGTTACCCAGAGTGACACGTTTATAGTGCGTGTTTTGTTCAACCAGCTGTCCAAATCTGATTATTGAAAAATAAATTTAAATTATAATTGGGAAAAGAAAAACATCTGCACATCTGAGAATCTGTAACGTATGAAATGTATTCCGTGAAAAATCATTAAACAAGTATCAGAATAATTGCCAATTATTTTTTTAGTCAGTTAGCTGATTTATTAATCAACCAATCATTTCATAATATTGGATAAAATAATTAACAACAAAACATCATATTTTATAAGCTCTTTGTATGATTAGTATGCAATAGCTTAACATTCTTTAAAAAGAATAACTAAATAAACTAAAGTTGTCAGATAATTGCAGTAGAGTAAAAAGTACAATGTCCTGTTGAATTGTAGTGGACGAGAAGTATAAAAGAGTGAAGTACAAGTACCTCAAATTTGTACTTAAGTACAGTGCTTGAATATACTTTATACTTTAACAATGACATGCACAAACAGAAACAGCAAATGACACACACATATAATCCAATAAAAGATTCAGTACTAATACAGCCCATGGATGAATTTCTTTACACGTCAGAGGAGAAATTTCTCCGAGCCCCTGCCTTCAGACAACTTCTTCTCTCACTCCTGCCTCCTCCCCGCACACTCAACCCTCCTCTTTTCCTCATCCAGCTCGAACCGCGACGTCGGTCTGTTCCGCACACTCTTGCCCCGCACGCACGCTCACAAACACACTTCCCTCCTTCTTTCTCCATCGCTCCCTTCCCTCCTTCCTCTCTTCTCCCTCCAGCCTCCCCTCCCCCGTGGGAAACCCAGTGCAGTGTGACTGTGGTTGTCCTTCCTGGAAGCTGTGGTGGTGACTCTGGCTCCTCCGCTCAGAGGCTAGAATAGTGCCAGCCAGCTTGTGTGTGTCTGTGTTTGTGTGTTGTCTGAGTTGCCTGCGTGTGTGTGTGTGTGTACGCATGCACCCTCCACAAACATTCCACCACCATACCGTCCGTCCGACCGCCGGCCGGCCTCGCACGAGAGCCACGCCGCCACCGCGGTTCAGTCCTGACGCCAGCCCAGAAGACTCACATTACACACACACACAAGACATGTGCGCACACAGCACCACATAAACAAAACACTCAGCAAGGCACAAACACATACACACACACACACACACACAGAGGGCGGCGAGCGCATGAGACTGGCTCAGGCACACACTAGCACACTCACTCGAATAAACAATATGCACTTTGCGGAACACACACATTTTTGGACCGCAGACCACAGACATTGCATCCTGAAGTAGATCAAAGCGTTCTCCAGCAGTAAACACACACAAGGCTCTTCTCTGCTCTCTCATCCCCGCGGAGCCGTTTTGGTGAAGCACGGCACAATTATGCTGATCTTCTCGAGAAACAACTCGTTGCAACTGTCATTCATCATTGTCCCAGGGGGGGTTTCTTGTGTACCCTCTACGTGCTGGCCGGCTCTCGGTGATTCACACTCTCTCTCTCTCGCCTCTGTCCTTTTAAACCTTCACAGCCCTTCTCATCTCCCTGTAACCCTGTCTCCTGCCTCCCCTCCCACCCTGTTATTGAACGTCTACGCCAAATCAGTCACCCAACCACAGGCCTTCAGATCTTTCTCTTTGTTTTCCCCTCTCTCGGTCCCTCCATCTCTCCATCCTCCCTCTCGCCCTCTCCTTTACTGTCTGTCCATTGTTGAGGAGACAGTGGCGCAGACAAACAGGGAGAGAAGATATCCGCTGGCGTACCACAAGATTGGAGAGAAAGAATGGCAGAGAGACAGCAGAGGAGAGGAAGATACATAGACTGATATGAGGGTAAAGCTAATTACAGGGGACTGCCAATTAGAGGGCAAAGTGATGGGTCTGTTTGCCTCGCCGCGGCATCCCAAAAACATCACCAGCTCCCACCATGTTTATCCTCTGCAGCCACAAGACCACAGCTCCCATCAGCCATCACTGGAAACAGCTTAGATACTGAGGGGGTTACGGTTGGGGAACATGCAAGCAGTGTTTGCAGACATGGCTAATATGGATAAGTGGCTAACGTGTAGCTTTCAACCCATTCCTTTGCCATTTGAAATGACAGCAGATAAAACATGCATACAGTCAGAAAAAACACACGTGAACATGAAACAGGTTAAAGGCACTTAGACTTTATAGAGATTTTTGTTGAACATTCTTCAAACTTGGAAAATGAAATCAAAATGTATAAATGTTTTGGAAAATAAAACAAACAAATATCACAGTTAAAAGTCAGTAAAAACTCAACGTCACTCTGTTGAGCATTATATATATATGGCTCTGTCTGTGTATGTGTGTATTTGTCAAGCAAGATCGTGAATTTATTCAAACCGTCTATTCTTTCACATTCCTTCATTAATCCATTATCTACGATTGTTTGTGATTATCTGAAACGTCACCCACAGTCTGATATGGCTTAAAGAGTCCCCCCAAAAGCAGAGACAACCATCAAAGGTTCAATACTTCTTTCTCCAAAGGTATCATATTTTGCTACATGGTGCACATGGGAAGCTCCATGTCCACTGTACAGAGTTCATTTGGAAAACAAAACCAGTTGACCCTCAGAAAGCTCCGATCTCAGTCCCCCATCCCTGGGCTGACTTGGCCGAGGCGCCCAAGCCGCTGCGCTGGGCTGCGGGAGACCCCAGAGGTGCGAAGGGCCTGAAGGAGACCTGCAGTGGTGCAGAGGATGATGAAGTAGGAGAGGAGGAGGAGGTAGAAGGAGAGGAAGAGGAGGGGTTGAGGAGAGGGAGTGGCGAGGCCCTGGTGGCACTGTGAGGGGACGGCTGGGTCGGTCTGGAGGGGACGAGGGCCGGGGATGCTGCGAGGGAGGGCACCCTGTGGACCGTGGCCAGGGCTGTGGGCGCGAGGAGCGGCGGTGCGCCCTGCTGGCACCCGGCCAGGGGGGCGAGGCGGAGGGAGGCGGGCGACGGGTAGCTCCCCAGCAGGGCCAGATCCCTTCGGCCACTGGGGAAAGGAGGTGAGGAGGAGGCCTGTGAGCTGGGGGAGATCTGAGGGAAGGACGCCCACGGCCAAGGAGGGAAGGGGAGGGCGGAGGCCGGGGGCGTCTGCAGGAGGAGGGGGTCAAGCTCGCTTGCACAGTGAGAGAGGTGGGAGACCAGGCGGGCTCCTATAGGGTCCGGGGACTCCCCGTCAAGGGAGCTGAGGTACCGCACCACTTCCCCAACACACTCCCTGAAACCCAGGGTCCTGTAGTCGACTGCTAGGGCCCTCGCATCAAAGTAACCTGAGAGGGGAAGAGAGAGTTAAGTCACACACTGAATCATGGCAATGGAATGAAGTCAGTCCTGAAAAATGTACCTACTGTACAATACAATAAGACAATAAATAACCCTGATGGGAAATAGATATTTTCCAGCGTTATATCAAAGGTTTTTAGTGTCAATGCTTCAGAGAAAATGGATGAAATGGATGCAGAAAAAGCATGAAAGTGACTCAGAAGTCTCACCTTTTCCTCCCATGGCATGCAGGAGTTTGAGGTGGTCCACAGTCATCTGCAGGATCTCTGCTTTCTCCAGCTTGGAGGAACCCTGCAGGGAAAATGAACAACATTTTACTCAGTCAGTTTTTCTGAAGCTGTTTTACATCTGTCATTGAAACAGCGACAATGGTTTTAATTAAAGATGAAACATAGAAAAGTTTCAGTTTAATCCTAATTGATTCTTTATTCACAAACAGTCACCTGTTTCTCAAAAGCACTGGGCACCAGCCTCCTGAGCTCTGACAGGCTGTGGTTGATCCGATCTCGGCGCCTCTTTTCTATGATCTAAACCACAAAAAGAGACAGTCAGGGCCGACCAAAAAATGAGAGGACTAAAAAGATTAGGATCCAAGGCTGTAATCCACTCACCCCTCTTCTCTTCTTTCGGGCCAGAATCTGCGAGGCGCTGCCAGGAGACATGGACCCGGTGACTGGGCTGCACCATGGAGACAGAGAGAGAGAGAGAAAGAGGGAGATGGGGGGGATGGCATTGGCACAGAGAGAAACATGGTGACTTTGATTCTCCTGCATATTGTTATTATTACCCTTCTTAATATGACACAGAGGCAGGATGGCACATCAGCTCCCTTCAATCTAATTTGTTTTTTGGGCACGGAACGGCATAGGAGTGCCCGGGAGAGGAGGGAAGACGAGATTGTTTTTGGTTTAATGCGTTTCTGGACATTAGTCTCAGTGAAATGACATGCTGTTCTCCTTTCCATCTGAGGGAAAGCACTTTTAGAAAGATGATTATATAGCCTCGGGGCGACGCTTTCGCTCGCATGGGACTCCAACATGCTGCATGGGATCCGAGCCGCTCCGAGTACAGTCACTCAATATGGATTGTGTTTGTTTGTGAACGCTCGTCTTACAGGCCTGAAAGAGCCTGACAGCTTGGAGTTCCCTTCAAACTGCCCCACCAGAGACTTATTGAGTTTCTATTAGATTTTAACATGAATGCTGCCAATTTAGCTGTGTGTTTTTGTTTAGGTTTATGTTTGATGGGGCTGACTTGAGAAGGCAGCACTGTCTTCTGTTTGCGTGTCACATGGCAATTTGATTTATCAAAACCGTCTTTAGTGTTACTGGCTTGCTCGGCGCCTGTGATGTAACCAGCGTTGCTGTGAAAGTATTTGTATGATGGATACAAATACACTGTAATGAATATTCCCTTTAATCCACATTTCTGTAATTTCATCTGAGGAATTTGACTAATTCGTCTCAACAGCAAAACAGTGTAATGACTTGAATGATTTTAGTGCTCGTCTGACATTTTCCATAACACTGAAACAAGTTTTACATAATAGACTGCAGTCAAACATCTTTGCGTTGCAGATCACTTTTGCACTCAAAGGTTCAGATGGATTTTTTAAAAATCTTCAAATAAAAAGTCATTTAGCTTGTATCATGCATTATAGTTTCAGAGTTTGCATTTTCCATGTTTTCCAACTATATGCATATGAATGATGAACAAATAATGATTAATTAACATTCTGTCTAGTTTCCTGTATGTATAAGATTATAACTTTATTACAATAAAGCTGAAAATAATCGTAATAATAGCCTTTCAAAATATCAGAACCAAGTCTTTCAAACAAAGCAAAAAGTTTGTTTGTCACATTTTAAAGTAGAATAATATGCTTTCATTGTATTCACTTGCACTTGTGTTCTTACAAATTCTCTGTATATTCTGAGTCGCTCTCTGTTGTTTTAGTGTTAATTTGACAGCCCGTTGTTTTCTGCCTTATGCAACATCAAAGAGTTCCCGAACTGGAAAGGATTAAAAACTTTCTGACAAACTTGACAGCTTGTCAAACTTACTGTTACATGCCAATAATTTCCATTTATCAATTAACCTTAAAACCTTTGATGAATGAACTATGATTTGTGACTCAAAAGACCTTTTCAAATTCATTTTGTATCTGAGGAAATTTTCTTTGAGAAAACCATTTATTTTTAAGGAACTTCAGCCCCTGTTTCCTTGCTCCAGACATGACAGGCCTTACATCATTTTTGCCCTATTGCAATGCATGTCATGCATGCAATGACTATTACAAACCTGTGTATTTACTGACATGGACGTGAAATGAGCAAACACAACACTTTCTTTGAAAGGAGAAATGCATAGAATACACAGTGTATTTCAGTGAAAACATCAGATTTGCTGTCAGAGGCCTGAAGCTAACCACTGACAGCTCAAGTTATTTGGAAGGTGTGTCAAAACCTGCTGTGTTAAATTACTTAGACACATTTTTCAAAAAGCATAAAACATTTAAGCTGAATGCAGGAAAGTTTTAAGAGTGTGAATCATTCATTTTTTTGCTTGACACCAGCTTCAGACACTTAAAAGCTGAAACTTTCCCTGCCGTCTTTCAGCTTGTCTGAAAATTCTTGTATGAACGTGTCAAAATGCTTGTAAAAGACCACAGTTCACTGCCAAATATGTTTAGAGCGAATTTGTCTTTAGCTACTAATTACAGCTGTACACCGTGTAATTTTCCTTTAAGTGTGATTGGAGGGCATGTGTTACAACCTCAGGTGTGGTTGGCGGATGCTCACCAAAAGCTGTCTTCTTGTCCCACGTCAATAAACTCGTCTGTGTCCGAGTCTGGGGAGCTGTAGTCGTGAGGTCTCTTCATGTTTCTGCCTCTTCCTCAGCGGCTGGACTGATGGACTGATGGATGGATGGATGGATGATGGACTGGCGGATCTGGATCTCTCTGCTGAGTGAAGGCAACACACTGACGGCTGTGACTCCTCTGGACGAAGCGCTCACCCTGTTTGCCCCTCACTCTGTTTCTCTCGCGCTGTTACTTATAAAAGCCTTGTTGTCCTTAGTTACTTCTTGTCACTTGTGTTTGGTTTTTTTTGTTGTTGTTGTTTCTTCATGTGTCTTCTGTCCTGTCCTCTGTGAGTCAGCAATGCCACTTGATCGACCCCCAAGGGCCCATGGCAACTAAGAAAATTCACAAGCTGCTTTAGTCTTTTACTCTATCACTGGCATCCAATCATAGTCTCTCTCCCTCTCTCTCTCTCTCTCTCTCTCTGTTATTTCTCTCTTGGCTCCCTCGCTCTGTCACAGCCACCCAATGACAAAATAGGACTTTGGCAGTTGGGGCAGGGTTGCCAGTTTTGGCTCCCCCGCCTCTTCTCCCTGTCCCTCCTCCCTCCCTTTAATCTGGCCTTCCCTGGCTTGTCACCCTCCTTCCCTCCCTCCCTCCCCCCCTTCAGCCCCATCTTTCCGCCCCTTTGCTCAGTCATCCTCAGTCAATTAGCTTCCAATCTCATCCTGCTCTCCTTCCTTCCTTCTCTCTGTCCTCCTCTCGTTCTCTTTCTGCTCCTTTAATTATACTGCCCCGTAGAACAATGGCAGCGGGAGGGAGGGAAGGAGAGAGGTGAGGAGTGTGGGAATGATGGACTGTGAAAACACTCCATCATCTGCAGGAGTGTGTGACAGCGCATGAAGCTCGACTCTCACACGTTCACACAGGTGACCGGGAGAATGGAGGTATTGAAGTAGGGTTTTTGGGCGAGGATCAGAGGCGAAAATCAGAGAGACAAAACAGTACTGCAGAGATATCCCATGACCTCCAGGCAGCTGTCAGTGATTATATATGAAGAAACTCAGATGATCATGCATGTATTTTTCTTTAACAATACTTATTGTTTTAATACTGCTTATTAAGGTAAAAATAAAAAAATAAAAAATTATACCAGTAATTTGCAACCAGTCAGACATTAACACCACCCACCATGCTCCAAATCTGTTCTTATGAACTTATGTCTCTTTATTATAAAAGTGGTCGTTGTTACAATATTTTTCCACACATTTGAATTGTCAATGTAAAGTTTGGATAAGTTTACATTTATGTCACTACCGCTTTAATCTTAACATTGTCCAATTATTTGAACACTTTATCTGTAGCTATTTGTCTATCTGTTTGAATAGTTTTAAATATTTCATTAAATTTATAGGCAGGAAACTAAGCGCCTAAATACTTCAAGTTGCGACTCACAGAATTGTAAGGAGATTTACAGACCATGCAACTGCTGAGCATTGTTTTTAATGTGACAGTTTTATCATTGTTTTCTCTCAGAGATCATGACATCAAGAATGTCTACTAATTCAGACAGCGAGATCGGTGCTCAGGCGCAGACTATTCAAGCCAAGATTTTCCGACTTCCACTTCTAAATGTGACTTGTGTGTGTGTCAGTGTGTGCAGAGGTGAGGGCAGCCACAGAGGGGGGGGGGTCAAGAGAGGAATCAGCCCAGTGAGTGTCTGAACATCTGGGCTCTTCACTGGACAAGATAGCGCTCTCTGAATGCACACACACACACACACACACACGTACACACACACACCCCAACACACACACACACACACTGTTCCGCTGCCACCGTGGGAAGATTGCTGGTGCAGATTGCCATGGAAACCCGAAGCCCGGGCGCCTGTTGTTGGGACTGATGCCTGACTGACCCAGCAGTTGTGTGTGTGTGTGTGTGTTTGTGTGAAAGACGGAGAGAGGCATGCCCCCTTCCACACAATGCCCAGCTGAGTGTGTCTCTTCCTGCCTGGCAGACTGGAAGGGTGTGTTAGTTTAAACATACTACAATACACGAGTGCGAGATCTTTGTGTATGTTTTCGAGCAAGTAAAGTGTCTTTTTTTTCGTGTTTAGTTCAGTCCTGTAAAATCAGGTGTTTTTTCATATAAGCATTACTCCAGATGTTTCTTTTTCTTTTGTCTCTGTTAGATGATTTTCAACCGCCTAGCTTTTTTTTCTGTTCACCTCACCTGCATCAGATGTAACTGAGCCTTGCCTGCCAGCATTTGATCATATCATACATGTAAAGTAATAAACTAACTTAAAACATGTGCATGTGCGTGTGTTTGTAATACCCAAGTGTCAGTAATCAGTGTGACCATCACCAGGGGGGATTATGGTGTGGTGAGTATGAGTCAGGACTAAGAGAAAAGAGAAGTCCCTCTCCCACCCTCCCTCCAAACAACTCCCCAGTCCACATATCCTTTCATTACCAATCATTCCTTAATTCAGATCTGGATCTAATTTCAGCATCAGAAAACAGTCTGAAAGAAAAGAGACATCTATGAAGTCAGGCTTCAGTCTCTTCTCTGTTGTTATTTTTATCACCCACCCGGCCTTCTCTTCAAAGAATAACTTTCTTCTCTGTATCACCAGTCCTTTTTTTTTTTTTTTTTTGGTAATGAAATCACTCTGGTTTCACTCATCGCTTTTGGCCGGCCACACCTCCCAGTTGTTCCAGGATGAGGCAAGTTGCATGAAAAACAAGCACAAAGTGGAAAGTAATTAAGAAGATGAATGAATAAATAAATAAGTTAATTATGAAAATGGTTTCATGGTGGGGGTGTGTGAAGGGAGCGTGATGGAGAGAAACATAAGAAAGAGAAAGAGAGAGAGAGCTGGCACTGGATGGTGGGATGGAATTCTGGGAGATTTCTGGCGATCTTGGTTGGCCACTTCAAGTCCTCTCCCTCCCATCCCTCCAAACCACAACAAGGCAGCGTCCCTTATTGAAATTAACAAGCTCATACTTTTACAATTTGCACACACACGCACACATGCGCAACTGGAATATGAACGTGTGAACGCTCAGGGACATAGACACACATGGGCCATGAACTGATTCATACGAGCGCGCGCGCGCGCGCAGCTCCTTCACACGAATGTGGACAGTGCGCGGCCACAATTTATAAGGCACAAACACTCAGCTGCAGTTATTGTTTCTGATGCATGACTATTGCTATTGTTTGAAAGTCTGTGAGATGGAACCGGCTCAGCGTTTGTTTGTGACATTTTTCCCTGCGTTCATGTCAAACTGAATAACTGATCAGATACCGTATGTCTCACTGCACGGTCGACTTTGATTATTTGTACTCGTGTTTTTTAAGCAGCAGAAAAACAACTTTCAGCATTTTTTTTTATCCCCACTGCAGCGTCAACACTTCGGTGTAAACGGACGCACAAAAGATTTGGACCTGTTGAAAAAGAAAAGTAAACCATTAGACATGAAAGAGAAACAACGAGCCAGTCTTTGTGAGGCATTTCATTCCTGACAGAAGTGCGTGATTACAAACAACAGTGGTGACAATATGACTTATACAAGTGTCAGAGTCATTTTGAACCCAGTCCATTCATCTGTGGGGACTATGAAGATGTTGTAATATAACTTCCTTTATATGTAATGCAGAGGCAAGCTGGGGAAAACCTGCATGTCTCTAAAGCAGAAAACATTTTTTAAAGATTTTTTAAAAACTAAATTTGTAATATTGTTAGTTATTTGCAGGTAAGCATAGAGTGTCAATGATAAAGGCACAAAAGTAAAAAGTGAAATCATATTACAGGCTAAACTAAATAGACATTTTTCTGCTGTATTTGTAAGCAGCATTTTTACAACTTAAGAGTTGTTCTATAATATACAATGTCTTGAGTGATTATCACTAAAGGTTTGTATAGTTTTATACAATGTCACTTTTGAGTACCTAGCAGCTTTGCACTTTGTTTGAGTGACAAATTTAGATTTAAGTTTGTGTTGGGAAAAAAGATACCATGCTTATGAGAAAAAGGCAGTTTAAAAGGTAAAAAAAACAAATGTATAGATAGTCAGCAAAAAAATGAACCTGAGCATCAGCCTGAACTCATGAGGGTTAAAGGGACCCTGTGGAGGTTTCCTGTCAACAAACAAAAGTTCTGTTTACATTCAGTGTTACTCACCAAAATGTATTGTTTGTATCCTTGAGGTCTGCCAAACATGTGAACTCTTGAAAACGAAAGGTAGGTTTATTTGTATATCACCTTTAAACAATGAGGTAAATCAAATGGATTCATGTAAGATATAAAAATACTTATGAAAAGAATGTAGAGAACTAAAATTAAATGTAAAGTGAAAACAAGCTGACACACATCTCAAATCATCCAAAAGGTCATATTTTCATGAAATAAGAAAAACAACATTGTTCACTTCCACTTTTTTTTGAAGCTTCCAATGTGAGAAGACTTTCCCAATACACCAAGTACAAGATGACTTTTTAACAGTGACAGTGACAAGGACAGTGACAGTGTCCAACTAAATTATACAAAAGCATAGAAAAAAAATCTTTTGTTCAACAAGTTGAAATTACAAAGTTTATGATAAAGGTGAAATAGTAAAATAAGGGATCAAATTAAAAAAAAATTGTTGTCTATGATTTAAATATTTATTGAAATGCTTTTTATCTTTGTTTGTTTGTAACTGTGGAGTATTTTATAACCATTTCTTTTATTATGCTAACAGGAACTGGTGTTTGTGAAAAAAATATCTTTTAAATAACAAGGTACCCAAAAATAACCGCACAGATGCAATCAAATAGCATTAGTCAAAACCAAATGTTTGTTCACTGTCTAGAGCCCCTGCAGGGAATGTATGAAAGGCCAATTGTGGTCAAAGGAGCCCTGCGTGGTGCCCTGCTGTATGCAAGTTCTATTGACATACACCCAAAAAACATCAGTTGATTTCATATTGGTATGAGGCCTGTAGCCGGCGCTCAGTCGCTTGGGTCAAGATTGGATTGGCATGGGAACTGGCACCGGCGTAGCTTGGCACTGTCCAGGCTGGACCCATGAGGGAATTATCTGCCCTTCAGACACATAAGGAATGCCTGGGACCTGTGGCACCGCCTGTCTGGCCGTCTCCACGATTCACTCGGAATAACCTGGATATACGAGGCATTCCTGAGAAGGCCAGGTTTGTTCCTATAGGGTGCTTGCCAAAGAGCCGCATTGTGTTTTTAATGATCTGATTGAGCTGATATGAGGTGTGAATAAACCTCCAGAGAAATGGGGTTAGACACAGTCAGTATATATGTTTGAGATAGTGGCTGCTGTGATTTGAGGTGTCAAGAGGGCAGCAGGGCCACAGCACTGGAGAGAGAGAGAGAGAGAGAGAGAGAGAGAGACATAGAGAGAAAGCAGAGAGAGAGAGCGAGTTCTCCCTCCTCATCCGGCTCCCCTGCACACAGATAAATAAAGAGGCTAAAAGCCGAAGAGAAGGAGCAGAAAGGAACTTTTGTGGCTTCCGAGTGGGGTCCTTTTCATAGTGGTTCCCACAGTACTAGTCCCGTGATGACATTCACCATGTTTCACACACACACACACACACACACACACACACACACACACGCTGATGGGCCCTGTGACTGCGGTGACTTTCGCTGGTGCCGGGCCCCAGACGGGACGGCGAGGGCCCCGAGAGCCACAGGCAGCCATTGTACTGTCGCCGCGGAAACCAGCCTCTTTATGTCAGACATGTTTTTCTGTTTGTTTTCTTTTTTATGTCTTTAATGTGGGCGAGGGGGAATGTTTCCCCTCTCATCTGCTCCCCTCCCTCCTCACTGCTCTGCGTTATTTCCCCCCAATACCCATCTTCCTCCTCCTCCCACCAATCCATCCACATTTGTTTCTCCTCTTTTCCTCCCTCCTCCTCTTCCACTCCCTTCCTCCCTCATTTTGTCTCCCCCCCCCCTTTTTTTTTTCCCCTGGAGATCGTCATTTGTAAAGCTCTTTGCTTGGACAGCCCATATCTTTGTCGTGGTGTTGCGGCCTCCCTCTCACTCAGCCCCTTTTTATCTATACTTCATGAGGTTTTGGCACAAACTTGCACTTTTTCTTCCTGCAGTGAAAAAAAAAAAAACAATGCGCACAACTCTAAAACAACAAAACCTTTCCCCAAAAGAATTCAGCCTTTCCCACGCTAAGCCAATTTTCTTCACAAGATTAAACAAACTCCCAATAATAAAATTAAAGAAAAGGGGTCGGGGGGGTTGGGGGATGAAGAAAAAGAAGAATCTGGTTATGATTCCAGCCTCCAAAAAAGCCAGCAGAGGATGCCCCAAAGTCCTCCAATGAGAAAAACAAACCTGAAAAAAAGCCAACTGTTACTATTTTAAGTGCTTAAAGAATGTCGTTCGGTGCCATGACTCAAAGGCACGCCGGCCCTCGTCCGTAATCAGTTCATTCTGACTGCGCTCCTCCGCCACATCACACACAGGACGCAATCTTTCATGAGCCGCAGAAAAAAGAGGAGGAGGAAAAAGGGGAAAGTGAAAAATGAAAGAGTTCAGGGCTAATCCACTGTGTCCCCTCAGCCATGCATGCGACTGTGCCTGATTTGATGACTGGAGGGGGGTGGGTGGGGTTCAGGGGGGGTTTAAGACTCAGCTAATATTAGCCACTGTAAAACTAGTTTTGCTCAAGCGTTTTGACTGGGAAGCTGACTATCATTCAAGTTTATGGAGGCGACTCATTTTTATTGCATGGGGTCATGTGCTTAATTCCTCTATCAGCTTTCTATTTTTGTCAGTGTGTAAAGGAAAAAAGGGTTCAATGTTGACGTTCTGAAAGGAAACTGAACATGAGAAGGATATATTGAAAACACACGCATCTGTTCCCAGTCATGATGAAATTCGGGGATTGGGATTAATAGGAAGTCAGGTTGGTTCAGAAGACCTCTCGCAGAGTCGTAAACCCAGGAGATGGTGCTCCGGTCCCTGTTTTACCGCGAGGCCCTCCGCTGGCGCTCTCTGACAGCCTCTCACTTTCCCAAATCCCTCTTATAACTTTACACCTCAGATTATGGCCTTATCAAGGAGCCATCCGGCCGACACCTCGTTCTGACGGCAGCTCTGAAGAGCAGGCGTAAGCCCCTAAAAACCAGCATAAAAACTTGCCGCCACCGCACTGCTGGGTCATTTTTAGCATTCCCAGAAAGAGGATTACAGTGAGTGTGCAGGGAAAGAAAGGAAGATTCTGATGGAGGAAAGATGGGGGTAATGATGAACATCATTTTCATGTCCTCAGGGAGTTGGTACCACATTAACGGTCTTGAAAGATGCTTTCATAATTAAAAAATGTGAATCAAAATAGTGGATCTGGATTCTGTCTGCATTCTTTTACTGTCGCCAAACAAAGCCTGCGTTGTTCATTAAAATGTTAAGATACAAATGAATGGATTAGATCAACTCAGCTGATCTATAAACACAGGCTGCGTCCTGCTTTGGTACCCGTCATGTTACAAATGTGTTCTCATGAATAGATTTTAAACTGAATGTTATTTATTTTTACTATAAGTTTCATAATCACCTTTATCTTGCACTGTATTACTGATATTTATTGGTAATGATTTATTTATTGATTACTAGTTTTCTCAAACTTCTCTGTTCTTGCCAACTGGAATTTGATGGCAGCTCGCTGGTTATCACTAATTTACTCAAGATCTGCCTCACATCAATTTATAATCCTATTTGATCCAAATATGTGGATAGATTTCGGATTTCCAAATCAAATCACATGTTGTCGAGTTTAGTTGATTCAGCCGATTACTTTTCCTTGTATCCTCTGACCACTGAAAAATTGTCCCTGTGGTACAAGAACCACTGTTGGATATATCAGTTTGTATATGATGCTAATTGTGCCTCCTCCCAGGCCACCGCTTTGTGCGTTTTCATACTATGTAAACGCAATGCCGTCATTCTTGACATCAAACAAACATGAGACAGAACCATGACAAAGCGTGACTCAGAGATATGTGGACAGACACGCAGGCTCTCACACAAACTCAGAAATGTAGACACAACATATGTTCATGCAAAACTGTCTTGCTGTAAGGCACACATGTGTAGTGAACTAATTCTATACACTCTGCATGCAGCTCGTGGACAAACACACGCTGCCTTTCTCAGACATGAAAACGCCGATGCTTGAGGACAAGCAGCTAACTGTATATAGTACAGGAGGCTTTGATCTCTGGACTTGGCTGTGGCAAAGACAGCCAGCCAGCGCTGAGGCCCTGCGCTACCGGAAGCTTGTGGTCTGGGACGGCTCCATTTACTACTCTGTTCTGGTGCTAAATATACAATAATAAAAAGGCTGGCAGATTTATTTCTGACTGTGATAAATTTCCTCTCCAGTGAGGGAAGAAAGGACAGCAAGAGACAGACGTCTCCAGATCACCGAAGAACATTAAGTGATAATTACAGAGAGAGATAGACAGAAAGAGAGGGACGAGGTTTCCCCCTCTTCTTTTCTCTTCCTCTTCCTCTGCCACCACAGAGGAGAGTGGCGTCTCCAAACTAAAGAGGGGCGCCCGCTGTATTAGACTCCCAATGATTGGCTATGATTGCATTATCTGATCCCATGAGGGATAAAAGGACAGCAACACACACACGCACACACACACACACCACATGCCTGCATTTCATTGCTCAATGCTCACTGCCTCCTCAGAAGTCAAACATGGCTTTTTTTTTTTTTTTTAAAACATCTTCAGACATGTAGCCATAAAAGAAAATAGGATTCAAATTCAAACATTGTCTTTATCTGTTTCAAGTCAGTTCTCTGAAACACACAAGCACGCGCGCGCACATACACACACTCATACTCCTCTATGTACTCGACTTCACCACCAGCCCACCGCACTCCTCTCAAAGCTCTTTGATCCCCGGTCGAGGGTCCTCTCCGCGGTGCCTCTGTCTGAATTCCAGAGATTCTGGGATAATTCAAACGTTTCACGGCACATACTTGGTCCCCCCAGGAGACAGCGGCGGAGATGGAAAATGCCACCACGGTCTCTCTCCCTCTATTGTCCCTACTCTTTAATCAGGCCCTCTCTGTGGCTCGCGCTGCCACCGTGGTGTGTTGTCTCAGCCTGGGAAAATGCCGGCCTAAGTGGCTGTTATGTGCTGAGGCGCAGACCACAGGGACCCAGAGGGGTGCTGCTGGAGCCCTCTGTGCCAGCCGTGGGTCTCACAGTGGCTAACGCACACAATGGGTGAGGTCCCAAATCTGGATGCAGCCTTACATAACAGCCATCGCTACATGTATTTACTTTTTCAACTGGGCTTCGATCGGTAAATCATGCGGCATCATAATCATAGGCGTGAGCCCAAACCAATCATAAATCAAGGATATTATTTGTTCCTAAGGGGTTGCTGGGTGTAAACTAGCATTACACTGCCACACAGATAGGATAGTATTGTAAAAACTCCAGCGTGATTGCTTGGCTGTGAAATGTCTGTGGAGAGGGAGTTTCCTGCCCTTATGTCAACAAAGGACCAACACAAAGGCCTTGTGTTTCCCTGAGTCAGAGCTAGAAGAAGGTCAGCAACCAGAGCGACCTCACAGTTCAACTTGTTTCAGCTTCGCTCTGGGATAGACTCATGTTAGAGCTGGGCAGCCGGGTCACCCGACGGTTGGCCTTGCCTTCAGCCGGACACGCTGCACCATCAGGTCAAGTTTACAAGGACTGAGTCAAACCCTGCTGCTTTATACTAGTTTATATTTAGTGCTTATAAGCGTGAATATAGCTTTTATGGGGTGCTATAAATTTCGTTTTCAAAAGAGGGTGAGTATGGAGGCTCATGTACGCCTACCCTGTGGTTTCCCCAGGCCACCACGAAGCCTTTGTATTCGCCCTGTTTGCCATGGGAAAATATCTGAAACAAATAAGTCGCTTGGTCAGCACCCATCAGTGTAAAAACACTTCTAAGAGCTGTGGATTGTGTTGAGAGGGTGTGGCGCTGCGCTGAAGGAACTACTTGTTTACTCTTGCTATGTCCGAAAATAAAAAAAAGGAATTATTTTTTCTCCGAAATGGAAGGCAAATAAACAAGTATTCTTGAGCAGACAACGTGGGCAGGCGCGAGCCGCCTGCGGTCGTGCAGCGGCATGCAGGACTTGGTATGAGAAGGAGGGTCACACTTTGAGGTTCTTCCCCACATCATCACCATCATCATCATTGCCATCATCACTATCAGAGTTTCTGCAACGGGGAAAGGCAGACATAAATCAAACTTCAGAGACGTTGAAGTGAAGAAAACATTTCACTGCCAAAACACATGCCATCATGTATCTAAGGGGGACTGAGAAACGTGTATAGTTTCAACTGCTTGATGATAAAACATTTTGCAGTAAAGTGAAAAATACAATACAATTTTAGATAGTTAGATAGATAGAAAAAAATAATTTATATGTCTCTATTCTAAATGCTTCCATTAATATCTTCTCTGAATATCTTGGTGAAAATGTTATTGCAAAGTCCTGTCAATTAGAGGTGTCAATCAAAGATTGTTTTGGAGGCTAATTTTGTTTTTTTTTTAAAGAGATATTTAGAGATGAATTACAGGAGAGTACAGATTAGTTTTGCTGATCACATCTGAGTGGAACTTTGTTAAACACAGCGTCTCACATCAGGGATGTGATGCAGTGTTTAAACGCTTTTGTAATTTAATTCATTTCTGTCAGTGTCTTGCGACTGCGAGTCACAGTATACAAAGGAATATGAGACAGGAGTAACCACACACAATATACTGCAGCAAATGAAGGCAAACGCCATGATGTCCATGATGTTTATTTGATCCTGAACATGTCATGAGATAGAGCTCTATATTAAAACTGATTTAAAACTTACAGTCATTCATCAATCACTTTGGTGTACAATAGCATTGCCACGTAGCAGGGTTAGACCACAGTTTCACGACACGTATGTACATGCAAAACAAAAAACTCAGTAAAACATACTTAAATAATCCTGTTAAATACTATTGTTGAAAACTTAATGAATGAGTTTTATAACGTAGATAAACCATTGAGTCACATAAACTATACAATTTAGATGTGAAATCTGCATCTTGCTAAAGAGCACTTTGCCAGAAAATATCTTTGTGGTGGTTGAACCTGGGACTTTCCCATACACTGTGATCTTGTCACCAGATCATCCTGCTATTCCTGAAAACCCATTTTCATATTACATTATATGAAGACCAAGTTAGATTTAGTGCAATAAGTCGAACTAAATGAAGCTGCAAGCCCTTGTCCGGAGTTTCAACAATGTCTTTTAGATTCACAAATCAATTTCTGGGCCTAAAAATACTAAAATACTAAAAAATGGATTTTAAAAACATGAAGGTCACTAAACCCACATAAGAGTTTACAAGACATTATTCCTTATTATTATTCGATAAATTAATAATACCACTGATTGCCAGAAGTGGAAGTCAAACAAAAAAGTATAATAATAATAATAATAATAATAATAATAATAATAATAATAATAATAATAATAATAATAATAATAATAATAATAAATGACTGACGTAAACCAGATCCTTTCTTACACACTAGGTAGTACGGTAGGTGGCGGTATGCACTTCCAAGTTGGTTTTGCAATCCACCAACATAATCGTCGAAGAAGAAGAAAGCGGAAGTTGTTGGCTAATGTGGACACTGGAGAATGAACCTGTCTAATGTCTATATCTGTGTTATGATAAAGCTTTTCTCACGTTCGGTCGCGCAGTTATTCAGGTGAAACTTGAATATATGTCTGTGTATGGAGCTCACTGTCTGTCAACATGCTTCGTAAAGTGCAGCTGGTGTGAGTCTGCTGTTTTATGTAATAAAGTATCACCAACTAGCTCCTCGGCGCTAGCAACACAAGTTAGCTTGAAAGCAAACACAAAGAGCTATCTAATAGGGTTTTTTTTTTAATTTCCTCTGTCAAACGGGCATCTGTTTGGTTTGACGTGTGCATATTTGTTTGTATTTGTTCGTAGTGAAACCTAATGTGTAACTCATTAGTTCATCAACTAACTGGTGAAGGTAAAGTCACATCATAACACAGATCATTATCAAGATCAAGACCAGTATCAACCTGTTGCTGTTTCCCTTTTTAAACTGACACGCCTTTAAATGACTGTCTCTCTCTCTTCCCTAGCCGGGCTCACTGAGGTGTAGGTATGGAAGTGCCTTGTTACCTGCCCAAGCTGCTGTTTGAGCTCAATGAGCAGCGGAAGCGGGACTTCTTCTGTGACTGCAGCATCCTTGTGGAAGGCCGTGTCTTCAAAGCTCATCGCAATGTCCTGTTTGCTGGGAGCGGCTATTTTCGGGCTCTCCTGGTTCACTATCTGCAGGTGAGAAGAGCAGAGATCACTGCTTCCCCAAGTTTGGTTTCTAGGAGAGGTGGGCAAGTGAACGAAGTCTTTGAATGAACAAATGCCATGGTTTGGCTAAGATAATGAATTTATTAATGTGTTATTAATGATAACTTTAATGCCTTAAGATAACAAATTGATAAAAACGAGGCAGATCACTTTCTATGAAAGTACATGAAAGAGAATATAATAAATGAATGACTTCCCCATAGGTGGATGGTGGGAGTTGGGAGTCTTTTGAGTAGATTGGCTTGGAGATTTGGTTTGTAAACATTGTTGATCTAGTGCTAGGCACCCAATATGCTGCTAAAATATGTAATTGTTAAATGTATCAGAAATTAAGATAAGAGTTAAGATACACCTTTATTCGTCCCACAATGGGGAAATTTACAAATTACAGATCTTTTAACTTGAGCAGGCCAATATTGTTCAACTGGTTGTTCTTATGAATACTGTTAAGACCTTTGAAGGAGGCCAGATTCAAAAATAATGAAAAGGGAAAACTGGATTTGGCTCACTGTTGAGTTCTTTCACAAAATGCGTATTATCAGGTAAATTAAGTCCAAAATTGTTCTCAACTTCTCAATACATCTCTTTTCAGGATAGCGGCCAGCGCTACAGCACAGCATCGTTGGACATTGTGACGGCTGATGCCTTCTCTATTATCCTGGACTTCCTTTACTCTGGCCGCTTGGCCCTGAACAGAAGCAATGTCATTGAAGTGATGTCTGCAGCCAGCTACCTGCAGATGACTGATCTGGTAAACTTCTGTAAAGGATACATCCGCTCATCTTTGGAAATATGCAACAAGGAGAAGGAGACAAACACAGAGAAGGTGAACCAGGCACAAGATGGAGGGGTGGGTCCAGCAGACAGCGGCACTCCTGCTGCGACCATCTCCAGTGGTACCGACGCTGCAGAGCCCCATTCACAGGTTGCAGAGGCAGATAGAGGGTCGGGTTTAGGTCTGGAGTCCGTGACCTCGGCTAGAACCCCCTCCTCTATCACTGTCACCACAACTCCAGGCACCGGCAGGGACATGGACAGTGACTACCATTCCAGGGAGGAATTTGGTTCTGGGAGCGAAGGGCAGAAGGGACACATGGATCAGACTAACCTCTCATCTTCTTCATCATCTGCGTTGACCCTGGAGCTAGTGAATCCCAAGATAGAGTACGACCCTGATGAGGAGCTTATGGAGTCCCCTGACACCAAAGACCTGGCCTCATATCCTGGACCCTCTCTCCATAACCCTCATCATAGCAGACTACTTCCTCCAAGTCCATCTCCCTCTAATGAGCGCTCTCCTTTGGGATACAGCCCTTCCTTTAATGCCAGGCAGCTGATGGAGATGTTAGCCAGAGGTGAAGGCCCCAGTCCTCTGGGAGACAGAGTGGGGCAGCGCTTTAACCAAGGACTAGGTAGCAGCACAGGAGGAGGCAGACTGGATGAAGGTTTAGGGTTTGTGGGATCATCTATCATGGAGATCCAGTCTGATTGGCTTGGAGAGGACGCAGGTAATTTGCAAGATCAGTCTAATCTCTTGCAAATGGCCTAGGGTGACATATGTTTTTCCTGTAGGCTTAAAAAACACCTTAATTCTAATACTATCAAGCTGAAGAGTAAGGCCACACTTTTTGCAGGACTGTCCTATTGAGGTAGATTTGAATAGCTGGCCTCTTTCTCCCCCTGCAGGTGATGGCTTGGTAGTGCCAGTCAAACTTCACAAGTGTCCGTTCTGCCCTTACACCGCCAAACAGAAGGGAATCATGAAGAGACACATCCGTTGCCACACGGGAGAGAGACCCTTCCCATGCCCCATGTGTGGCAAGAGGTTCACAAGACAGGAGCACCTTCGCAGCCATGCCCTCAGTGTAAGAACACAGTTAAACTGCAAGATTATCAGCCTAGATTTGCACTATGTTGTGCCATCTAACCTGGTTTTGGTATAAAGGCCACTAAGTCTAAGGTAGCTTCTGACACAAGAGCAAATTGAAGAAGGAGTTATACAATTACTATATGACATTTTCTGAGGATTCCCACTCTATTAAGCAGGGAAATTACAAATGGTTTTGAAGTGTAAGTTGTCTTCATTTTTATTATTGAGGAGTCTGTGAATTTCATTACCAGCATGCCATACAGAAAAAGAGAAGATGGAAAGAAATTTAAATGGAATTGTTCTGAACTTTGATTAATTACTTTTTTTAGATCAATTTTTAATTTGAATTGTTGTGGGATCTACTGTGAAATTCCTCCTTCTCTTGTTGAATTGTATGCATTAATTGTTGTGTTTCATCTGGATTGCAGTACATTTGTATAGTCAATAATACGTATTTAACACATTCACACAGTTTGTACAAAACCAGTTAAAGCCAGTAATGTAATTGCAAGCAGTTGGGTGTAAACAGTAATTAGCCCTCTCACTCTTTAATTGAGAGCAGTTAGTGTTGTTAAATTCAGTAATTTTTTCCCCTGTCGCTTGTGTTTTGTGTGCAGTGACGGCAGTATAATTAGAGCAATAAATCTATTGGCTCCTATGTTGTTATTATTCACCTATAAATAATGTGAACGTTGATTGTGCCTGTGCAAAATGATTCACACTCTGCTGTCTCTTTCACTGTGCTGACCACGGACAGGTCCACAGGCACTACTGGCCAGTATCATGTAAGAGCTGCAGGCGAACCTTCACCGGATCCAGTGTTTCACCAGGACTCCGGCGTTTTGGCATCTGCGACAGCTGCAACTGCGTGACCACCACTCATGATGATTCCGCCCCTGTTCACCCTGCCAGCCAACCAGAGCCCATGGAACGTGCCGATGGGGGCACCGATTGGTCCAGTTTTATGGATGATGTAGATGAGGTGGAGGTTGGCAGAGTGGAGGACTTGGTAGAGAAACAGATGCTCGAGCGGCAGCTGGCTGTCTGCACTGATGTAGGTCACTCGCTGTGATTCTGTAAACCATCCCACCATTCCTTGAACCGTTCTACTGTTCGGCTTAACTGTGGCCATACATAGTGTTACTGATGTAAAATTATCATGTAAGATGACCTTAACTATTGACTCATTTGTAACCAGAAAATGTGTCCTTTCACTCCAGTGTTTTGCCTGGCAGCAAATAGATTCAGTGTCTTTTCTATGGGGGGGTGGAATAATAAATGTGGTCTTTCCTGCACGTCTTTGCACAGTTGATCAAATCCAAATTTCTCTGAATGTGCTGTACTGAAAGAGGCTGTCAATGACAGACAATGTAGCCTGTTACATGTTTGTCCAGAAAGATTACAGTTAAAAAATGAGCTCTGTGGTTGTACTGGGGCCATCATGGCTGTTGCTACATTAAAAGTGTTGTGATTGTTGACATGTTTCCTTTGATTACACTTTGTATACTTATGTGTTTTCTACTTGTAGATACTTTCTAATCTGCTTGTGTATGTTCACTTCCCTGCTGCTTGTCATGGATTTTTCATCAGGTGATCAACCTGCAGTTTTGTTTTTTTAAAAAGCCGTTCTTTGTCTCCCTCTAGTGGTTGAACCTCATACTGGAGAAAAATAAGATATCTCAAGATAAGATAAGATAAATCTTTATTCGTCCCACAGTGGGGAAATTCACAAAGATGTTCGAAAGGTAGGCAAGAAGAGATCTGAAATCACAGGCTTTGGTATCAACTACCTTACAATATATAAAGCGATCATTTCAAATGCTTTGTATTGTTTGTTTTTTATCCGAATTACACTCAAGTCAAATTTTGAA
This sequence comes from Centropyge bicolor, assembly GCA_037975185.1. NCBI lineage: Eukaryota > Metazoa > Chordata > Actinopteri > Pomacanthidae > Centropyge > Centropyge bicolor. The sequence continues at coordinate 2,901,637 of JBBMOC010000005.1, forward strand.
GAAAAGTGGGATGGACTTTGCATTTTCACTTCTGCACACACTGCCCTTCCCACAACCGCAGTCATGTGAGATGCAGACCGGTAGACTGACATCCAGCCTGACAGGAAGTAACTAATCAGAGCTTCTGAAGCGACAGAGGATTTAAATCTACCTGAGGAGAGATCATGTCACTTAAGGTGCGACCCACCTGGATCACACCTGTGATCGGGCTCATCCCCCTCCTCATGCTGGGGCCAGGATGCACAGCTCGATACACAGCGGACTGGAGCAGCCTGGATGCCAGACCCCTGCCCCCCTGGTACGACGAGGCCAAGATCGGGATCTTCGTCCACTGGGGAGTCTTCTCCGTCCCTGGCTTCGGGCAGTTCAGTGAGTGGTTCTGGTTTTGGTGGCAGTCCAAAAGACGGGCAGAAGAAGTCGCGTTCATGCGGAAAAACTACCCGCCAAACTTTAAATACACGGACTTTGCTTCCGAGTTTCAGGCACAATTCTTTGACCCAGATTACTGGGCAGAGATATTCCAAGCCTCTGGAGCCAGGTAAGATCACAGTGTCTCCTCTCGTTCATAACAGGTGTTCACCCACTACCTTTAAAAATGTGCACAAACTTGTATCTATTGTTGTCAACGTTTGCTCACAGCCGCACCTGCAGGTGTCATGTATATGCTTATCGCAGGCAGGGTTACACAGGACATCATAATAAGAATGCAATCATCTATATTATTCATCATATCATTATCAGTCTTTCTCTCTCTCTCTCAAAAAAAAAAAAAACTAACAAAAATTGACCAATACTTGATCACAGGAATGTCGAAAGGAATTTATATGTACATGCTTTTACAGGTATGTGGTGTTCACATCCAAACATCATGAAGGATTCACAAACTGGCCTTCAGCCGTCTCTTGGAACTGGAACTCGCTGGATATGGGTCCTCACCGGGACCTGGTGGGAGACCTGGCTGCAGCTGTCAGGAAGAGGTAAGGAGATCAGGAGAAGGATGCTGCACCTACATTAATTCAAATACACCTGTTAAAAAAAAAATATGTCAAGGCTGTAGTGCAAATAAAAGAAGGGAAGTTAAGTAGGTAAGAATAAGATATAATGTGAATAATGATTGATTCTTATAGGGAAATCTTGTGTTTGGGTCCTTAGTAGAGCAGCACCGGATATTGGCATTAATTCGCTAAATCTCAAATGAGTCGTGTTGGAAATAGTTGACATGAAAATGATCAGGCTTTTCACTCATATTTCTCTGTCAACAGGTCGTTGCGTTTGGGTCTCTACCACTCTCTATATGAATGGTACAACCCTCTCTTTTTGATGGACCAATCCTCCAAATTCAAGACTCAGTATTTTGTCGGCCTTAAAACTCTCCCAGAGCTAGTGGACCTTGTGGTGGCTTACAAACCTGATCTGATCTGGTCTGATGGGGACTGGGAAGCACCAGATACCTACTGGAACTCTACCCAGTTTCTGGCCTGGCTCTACAATGACAGCCCTGTCAAGGTGAGAGAGTTTGCAATGGGCAGATTTAATCAGAGCATCATGTTTATTTAATCACATACACAGCGATTTATTCTGCTGGTAACCACTTGTGTGTTTCCTCAGGATGTTGTGGTTACTAATGACAGGTGGGGTAAAGGCTGCTACTGCAAACATGGAGGCTACTACAACTGTGCTGACAGGTACACGCCTGGTAAACTTCCAGACCACAAATGGGAGAAGTGCCAGTCCATTGACAATCGCTCCTGGGGTTACCGAAGAAACATGAAGCTCAGCGAAGTCATGGATCTGCCATCCATCATAAAGGTGAGAGGTCACACACATTGCCTACAGCTGATGTGTGTCCAGTCATTTTGTGATGAATTATCTGGTGATCTCGCATTAATCCAACAATCTCTCTCCTCAGGACATGGTATATGTGGTGGCAATGGGCGGTAACTACCTGCTGAACATTGGGCCGAGTGCAGATGGCATGATTGCCCCGGTGTTTGAGGAGAGGCTGAGGGGACTCGGTGCCTGGTTGGGGATTAATGGGGAGGCCATCTATGCTTCCAAACCCTGGAGGGTCCAGACGGAGAGCAGCACTGTCACTGTCTGGTGAGATTCTGATTTGATTTTTTTTTTCATTCCATTTCCTGCTGCTTTGCTGGAGGCCAGGTTGCAGCAGGCTAAACAAGTTAGTCCAGGCGTTCTTTTCCCTAGCAGCATCTTGTGATTCTGTGATGTAATATGATGCAAAGCCTGTAGTAGTTTGGTTCTCGCCATTGTTTGCTCTTATCATAGGTACACTGCCAAAAACAGTACAGTGTATGCCATAATCCTTGGCTGGCCATCCAAACAAGTGCTTCAGCTCACAGCACCAAGGACGTCTGCAGCCACAAAAGTAAGCCTTTATAACTGTGAGCTTTAATTTAACTGACCTTTGTTTGTCATTATCATAAATTCTACATTTTTACATCCACAGGTAACTCTTATGGACTATCCTAATGTACCACTGAAGTGGGCACCAGTGACACAAACAGCTGGACTGGTCATCCTCATGCCTGCTATGCCAGAATCTCCTGGGAATGCCTGGTCCCTGAAACTGGAGGGGGTCGTCTAACGCCAGAGACATGTATCAAAATCAAGACTGAGTTGTATTTTGGTCCGGGGTCTATTGCACTTCACTGTCTGAGTATGTGTGTGTAATTGGAAATGGAATGATCAATGGGATATAAGTATTAGAGTCAATTACAATTATAATATGTTGTCTTATATGTCTTTGTGAGTGAATCATTTAAACACTGGATGAGCGGATGGGTATTTCTTTTAAGAGTGGTCATGTTTGTGTTAAATGTGCAAAAATTGTATATAAATTTTTCTAAGCAAAAAAAATCTTGTGTGCAGTACTCTGTGTGTGTATGTGTGTGTAAATACTTGTAGACGTCCTCTTTCTTACAGAGCCTAAACTGAGGCAGGAAAACAGACTGTTGTCCCTTAGATTTTAAGAGCATCTCATTAAAAACTGAAAGACTATAAAGATTCATAGGAGTGCCTTCCATCTGAGAACCTTTGTACAGAGAGAGCTAGAATAACCCTCCACTGAAACACCCTGTAAATGTTGTGGCCAAATTTTAATTTTAAGGGATGATCTTTTGGCACAAAGCACCTAAGGGGAAAAGTAAAGTTATTTATTTTATGCCTTAATTACAGAGTAAAGACCAAACCAACATGTGTATAACAGCTGGCATCAAATCTAGTATGATTTTGGCATAACTGTGTCATATTTTAGTTTGCACCACTGTTTCATCTCCACTTCATGTAACTCGTATAAATAAACCTTTTTTCCCATCAACCGGTTTGATCTCCGCTGAAGAAGAAATCAACTGAGGAGGGCGACAACAAGCCTCGTGTGCCAAAAACCACAGAAGAAGGACGATTATTTACGACTTTGTTTTGTTTCCGGCAGACAGCGGGTGCCTCCTCCTCCTCGCAGGTCCCCGCTGGACCGGCCGGAGGACACATGGGGAAGTCGCGGGATCTGAGCGAGTTCCAGCGGGGAATGATCGTGGGAGCCCGGCGCGCCGGCTGCAGCATCTCGGAGACGGTGAGCAGGCTGGGCTTCTCCAAGACCAGCGTGTCCCGGGTGTACAGGGAGTGGTGCGAGAAGCAGAAGACCTCCAGCCACCGGGGGTCCTGCGGGAGGAAGCGGCTGGTGGATGACAGCGGGGAGCGGAGGATGGAGAGCGTGGTGGAGGCCAACAACCAGGCCACCAGCGTGCAGATCCAGGCTCTGTACAACAGCGGCGGGCAGGACAAGCCCATCTCGCTCAGGACCACCCGGAGGACCCTGAAGAGGCTCGGCTACAGCCACAGGGCGCAGCGCCGGGACTCGCTGGTGCTGGCCGGCCTGGAGGCTCTGGCCGTGTACGCGTCCTGCCCGGAGCAGCTGGACGCCCCCACGGATCGTGTGCGCAACAGTGAGAAAGACTCTGATGCTGGAGTTCAGACCTCCAGAGACCTTGTGTGCAGCCAAGAGAAAGAGCTTGGGTGTAGCAGAGACCTGGATTACTCGATATAATGCAAAAAAAAGTTGCCCACTGGGTGCAAACAAAAGGATCAATGTGCATATGTATTTAACAAAATATTGGTTTTCTCATTCTTTTGTCATAATCTATTAGGTCCATGTTCAAATGTGTCTGGGCCAATTTGTCCTAAGTTTGCTTTAAAGTCTAATTCTTTCTTTAAAAAATAATTTATTTATGTACCATCCTCTACAATTGTACAAAGAAAAACTTTTTCCCAGTTTGTTCAGTAAAAAAAAACTGCTGTAGTTGGATCAATTTCTCAGTCTTTCTCCTTTATATCAATGTCCACTCATAATATTACAATGAAAGAAGTTTGCAAAGGTTTTTTTTTTTTATTAGAATTTTGAAGAATATACTTTTTAATCATCTCCAACACATTTACTACAGGAGATATCCTGTGCAAATCTCCTAGATACGCTTTTACCTTGTTATTTATAAAAAAAAATTACACATGCGTTAGATCATAACTTTATGATCTAACACATGTGTAATTTTTTTTTTGTCTTTAGACAAATAATAATAGGTATATCTTATTTTAAGATAGCTCCATCAAGGGAGGCCCAAAAACTCTCCCAGAGGAAACAACAAATATGATCATCAGGTATCATTAGTTACACATTTCAAAGGGCCATAACAAATCAAAATGAAACACATTAACTTGGAACAATTGGAATGTTGAATTTTCTGTATACAGATTAGATGTGGACTGAAGCAGATCACAGACCCTGTGACCCCTGTTGATTTTCTGGGAATTTAAGTTATCTGCAGGGAGTTTGGTTTGCCTTCTACTGTTAAAAACTTAAGTAAATTTTAGCGTCCAGTATTTCTCATATAACAGCATGTGCACCATCATGTTATACATAAAATTTACAACAGTTAAACATGTTATATATTTGCCATGAACCTGACAGAGAGACACTCTCACATAGTCTGTCATGACAACAATCAAATGATGCAGTAATTACTTTTAATTTATGATCAAGAAATCTCTTTTTGTTTAATTAACAGGTGTAAATCCAATGTTTGCTCGCGGATGTGCCCTGTGTAATGTTTTCATGTTAAATAAAGTTGCAATACAAAAAACCCCAACCCAGACAGACGGGTTAGTCACGTGATGAGAATCATATGATTGAAAACCTATTACCTGTCGGATTGCTACACAAGTAAAGTCCTGTCAATGCCGGTACTAACCCTGAAGAAGAAAACATAGTCGTGGGTTTGTTTGTTTACCAGCAACTGAAGATACATCAGCGCTAAACTGATATAGCTTCATATTAGCATCGCAGCCTGAGGAGCTAGCTAAGCTAACCTGTTGCTGCCATGCTAACCGTGTTTGTGTTAGCCGTGGCGGTGGTCTCTCAAGCGGCGGCTCGGTACACGGCTGACTGGACCAGTCTGGACTCCAGACCTCTGCCTTCATGGTACGACGAGGCTAAACTGGGCATCTTCGTCCACTGGGGCGTGTTTTCCGTGCCCGGGTTTGACAGTGAGTGGTTCTGGTGGCACTGGCAGGGTCAAAAGCCTCCAAACCCCAAGTGTGTGAGCTACATGTCTAAGAACTACCCGCCTGACTTCAAGTACCCGGATTTTGCTCCCAAATTTCACGCTCAGTTCTTCAACCCGGAGGACTGGGCGGACATATTCAAGGCCTCTGGTGCAAAGTGAGTGTATTTCTGTAAGATAAATGTCGTCAGAGAGCTATTGACAACAGACAGTTTCACTTCCGGAATCCAATTTGTTTTTTGACCTGCATCTGATCTGGTTTAATAGAGACAGTGTAAGATAAGATAAGAAAAGTGGATGTTACACTTGCTTTGTTTTATATCTTCACTTGCAGATATGTGGTCCTGACTGCCAAACACCATGAAGGCTTTACTACCTGGGGCTCTCCACACTCCTGGAACTGGAACTCACTTGATATTGGTCCTCACAGGGACCTGGTGGGAGACCTGGCAGAGGCTGTGCGCAAAAGGTGATGTTGGATGTTTAGCTATGAAGCTCAGGGAAAATGTTCATAGCTGCTGGAGTGCTGACATGAGTCTGCCAGTGATTTAGAGAATGTTCATGTGACATTTCAACCACTGCTTCCTCTTCCTCTATATTTCATTCTCTTTGGTGAATATATGGTCTTTTGTTAAGTTGTGTATTGTATTACTAATTTCTGCTGTAAACATGTTGGATTTGGAAGGGTGTATTTAAGATAAATTCTTCCCAAATTACGACAGAAACACCTTGATAGTTCATGTTAAATGTATTTCCTGGTTTAAAAGAAATCACTTTACTGTAGATTAGAGATGCAACAATCTGATATATCTGCACAGATGTGGACCATATTAAGTCAATCATTTATTGTGCACAATGTGAGTGTTTCACCTTAAATCCAACTTCCTTGTCAATGTCATAAAAATGTCTCTGTTTACACTATAAGTTCATGCACTCACTGCAGATTCAGCTTTAAGTGCTACATCACCTCTGTCCTCATGATACGTCACATCAAAGTTTTTCAAATGAGTTACATGCACTGAAGTACATGGATTTTTAATTTGGTAAATAAAGAGCTCAGAAAATCTGTATTGGCAGCTACTATGAGTTATCATATTGAGAGAGAAAAAGTTAGATTAGTATAACCCTACTCCAGATTTAAAGGAAATGCCTAACACTTGAAGTAAGATTAAACAATTTAAATATTATATTGTTGAACCTGTGGCTTTTGCACTTCACTGTGACATTCAAGAGATATGGCTTTAGTTAGTTTTTAGTGCCTGAGGTTTGGTTAGTAGTCTTATGGATTCTGATTGTCTTAATTGACCTGATTTTAATGTTTTTTATGTCCTTGTTTAGATCATTGCACTATGGGCTCTACAACTCTTTGTATGAGTGGTTCCATCCTCTCTACCTGAATGACAAGAAGAATGGATTCAAAACACAGGAGTTTGTGATGCATAAACTTCTACCAGAGCTATACAACATGGTTGTAAGGTCTGTAGCACTTATTTTACTTTCCTCCAGTAGCTGATTGCAATTCCAACATGTTTATTGTACTTACATGTAGTAAAGCCAGACTTAGTTATGGTGACATGTGCCTGGATGCATGTCAATTCCTTGCTGTTGTTTTGCAGGTACCAACCTGAGTTGATCTGGTCTGATGGGGACTGGGAGGCACCAGACACCTACTGGAACTCCACCCAATTCTTAGCCTGGCTCTACAATGACAGCCCTGTCAAAGTTTGTGTTTATAACAGATAGACAGTGTGTTTTTTAGCAAGACATTCAGCTAGTAATTGTGTCTTCATGATTGCATGCTTAACAAATCTTTCTTGTCTTAGGATACTATTGTGACCAATGACAGATGGGGAGCTGGCTGTTCATGTAAACATGGTGGCTACTACAACTGTGCTGACAAATTTACTCCAGGTCAGCTGCCCAAGCACAAATGGGAGAAGTGCACATCTGTGGACACGTATTCCTGGGGTTACCGTAGAAACATGAGGATGAGTGAACTGATGACCTTACCCGCTATCATAGAGGTGAGGATGTGTGATAGTATAATTTTATAAGTGATTACCAAAACTTTAATGCAAGCTGTGTTGTTCATGCTTTTTTATATGGCTTATTTTTGGCTAGTGTGTAAGTCTGTCAAGGAAGCCAACCCTCCCACATTATTCAATTTAATCAGTGAGGGACGTTTTTTTCCCAATCAAAGAACCAACAACAAAACAATTACCTGTTCCATTCTATGAATGTCCCGCTTATGGTGGCAGAGAATCAGCTCAAATTGGCTCTATCTTGCTTCCCTCATTGTTAATCCATGAACAAAAACATGGCCTATCACAGTGGCTCATATTTAATCTGAAAACTTCTTACTTTTCCTCGTCCTCTTCCTCCCCTCTCAGTTTTTTTTTTTTTTTTTTTTTTGGTGATTCGGGGTCTCACACACACACACACACGGAAACGCTGCGCCTGTAATCTGGAGTGAAAGTACAGTCACAGAACATTTCTGTCTCATGTTGATCAGATGCTGCTGTTTAGTCTTAAAGGGTTAAAATGTCCCAAATCTGTCGTGATGGAGAGGAACTGAGTACAAATACTTAAGTACTGATGTACAACTTTTTCTTTTTTTTATCCATTGTTGGTATCAGCTCACCTGTGCCACATCTGCTCTCTGAACTAACTTCTGTTCTATTCAGCTGGTTTAATCATTACAAGCATGTCTGAACAACTTTGAGGTGTTGAAAGATGATGACTGTGTCTTTGTTGTGTTTAACCTCTGCAGCGTGGGATTAGCATTTTGCAACACGAAGTGCATCACAGTGCAAAATGTGTCTTTAGTGAATGAGAATGTGGGAAGACTTTTGCAATAAGAGAGAATAAGATCTGCAATTTGTGTCTATGTGAACGTTGTTCGGAGAATGGGGTTTAGTGTTTTAGCAATTGTGAAAGTACATAAGCCTCGACAGTCAAATCAGTCAATTTGCTAAACCTCAATTTGCTGCATTGTTGTCATTGAGAGAATACTGATCAAAAATGCAGCCAAGCATGTAACATGTCACTCATCTTATTTTTCACTGTTGAAAAACATGTATAAGATTGATGATCAGTTAGGTGTCTCTGACTGGTTGTCTTCCTCCTCCTGCTTCTGTTACAGGATCTGGTTCGCACTGTGGCTCTGGGAGGTAACTACCTTCTGAATGTGGGTCCCACACCTGATGGCATGATCCCTGTGGTGTTTGAGGAGAGGCTCAGGGGTGTCGGCACCTGGCTGGAGATCAACGGCGAGGCCATCTACGCCTCCAAACCCTGGAGGATCCAAACTGAGAACGCCACTGTCTGGTAGGAATCAGTCTGTCATTTTGTCGTTACTGTCATTTGTAATTGAAAGCACAATTTCCAGAAATATATATAGAAGCGAGAAATTGTATTTCTCATTGAATTCACATGTTGTATAGAGGACAGAGGGGGACTGAAAGCATTGTTTACATACTCATTTGTAAGTTTAAATCTGCCAAACCCCACTTTGCTCCTCTGCAGTAGAGCTGCTGCTGAGCATTTTAAGGAATGTGATCTTGTCAGAGTGGTCAATTCAATAATTAAAGGCAGGCTGTTTTGAAGGTTTTGTTGGTATTTTGCCTTTATTTGAAAGTGCAGCTATGTGGAATGAGTCTTAACCACTCAGTTACTGACACCCTGAAATTTAGGTAATTTATACAAGTCATTGTCTTTATTTTTCTAGGTACACATCTAAAGGAGCAATCGTCTATGCCATCATGACAACCAAACCTTCCAAGCCCATAGTGCAACTAATGACACCTAAAACATCAGCAGCCACTAAGGTAAAGAGACTGAGACAATGCTGTCTTTGCTGTATTTACAGATGATAAAAAGTCAACAGTAAAGCCTTGACGAAAAGAAATGTAACCTTGTTAATTACATAAACCTAGGTAGTTTTTTTCTGTACTATTCATTGTCCACAACATGAAGTTTTTCCTCGCCACTGTCGCATCAAATGCTTGCTCATGATGGGAACTGTTGGGTCTCTATATGTTGTCGGGTTTCTCAACCTGCTCAGTATGTAAAGTGCCTTGAGATAACTGTTGTTGTGATTTGGCGCTATACAAATAACATTGAATTGAATTGAATGACATTCCACAACCAACTCAGTGACAGTTCATTCAAAGAGGTTATATTGGTATGGCTCCTCATACATGAAACATAAGAAACTAAATCACTGATTTTTGTTCCTCGTTCAGGTGACCTTGTTGGGGAGTCCGAAGCCCTTACCTTGGTCTCCAGTCCTCCCCAGTGCTGGTCTCACTATCCTTCTGCCTGAATTGCCTCCCTCCCCTGGTCAAGCCTGGACACTCAGACTGGAGGGTATCCAGTGAGCCTTAAACCCAAAAACTGTTCAACCTCTACAAGATTGCAAATTTGAATTTGTTCATCTCAGGTTTCATTATGTTTATAGGACAAGGGAAAACTTATGCACTATGGTTGAAGGGACAGCGCTTGTGTAATGTTTTAGATATTTTTGCCAAACTGAAGAATGGAACAGTCCTCTTCAATGAGTCCTTTGTAGCTCGGAGGACGAGAGGTTTAATGTGTCACAGCCTCTTAGTTGTGCTCTTTTTTTGTAATCATTGAATGTTTGTGAATGAGAAGTGGAATCTATTGTTCAGCATGTAAAGCCTTACTGACATCTTCTCAACTGTCTGATTGCTGTTTTAGAGATGATTCATTTTCACGAGTGGTATGTATTGAAAATGAAGAATTTATGTACAATGCACATTTTACAAATTGGTAATTAGTTGAATGCAAGATGTTTTGATTTGTCTGATGAATGGTTGTGTTGCATTTATACAGTATGTTTGTAAAGATTCATTTTATTCTGAAGAAGCTCTGGCAAAAGTGACAAGGTTCAGAACTTGGGATAAACATTAAGATCCATTAAAATACTGTTTTTCATGGTCCACTTTGATCCATTGTTCTTGCAGAGTCCTTGGCCTGCAGGGGTTTTTGAAAAACTGGAATCCCTTAAAGCAAGGTCAAGAAACAAAGTTGTTTTTCAGTGTTTCTAATGGCACTTAGAACATCCTTCAGTGCTGCCTTGTGCTCAGAAACAATTACGTCAAACAAACCTTGAGAGTGCTTTTTATACTCAAGTATGACTGAATAACTTTTTTTTCCCGCTCTACATAGTCATGTGTGGGAACAAGATGACATGGGTACGTCTGGGTGTTTTGATGATCTGTGCAGCACTTATTAGCACATTTTATTTTCAGCGTCCCCATTAAGTGCCTCGGGATGACATTAAGCAGCCACCTCCCACACTTTCATATTTGACTAACTCCTGGGTAAGTCCATGCCAAATCACCAGATTTTAGAGAAAGTTCCCACCTGACTATGTCAGATTTTGTTCATATTTTATTTTAATGCCCTTGTTACTAAAAATTGCTGTGCTAAATTTAAGGCCAATATCTCCACTAGTTTCAGAGATATTAAGCCTTCAAAAAGGAGGCATGGCCCCATATTTAGCATAGAAACCAGTGTTACAATCTAACATCCATAGTTTGATGGCCAATAACTTTGAACTGTTCACACTAAATGGTTCAAATTTTCACACATGATTTTTTGATAGAATGAGGCTGTGTACCAGAAGGAGAGCTGTGTGTGACATATTTGCAGATTCATGGCATACCAAATATGGCTTCCTGGAATGTGTGTTTGTCCATGGTAGCACTTTTGGCTCTCTATATCTCCAGATTTAATGACATCACATGTCTGATTCTTTAATAAATGAGACATGTTATAGTACTATCAGGAAAACATGTCTGTGACAAAAATGAAACTCTCATATATGGGCCCCTAAAAATGGAAAAAAGCTTGTTGTATCTGTACTTTGAATGCTTATAGCAAAAATCTGACAAGGTGTACCAGAATACAAATGAGATCAGTGAAAAGAGCAAGGTCTAATTGATATATGCCAAATATGAAGTTGGTGGTGTGAAGAAAACTCATTAAGGCTGTTGAATATAGAAGGTTTTCATGACATACCAAAATGCCATTCACAAGGTTACATCACAAAATTGCAAAAAGGCTGGGTTATCTTGTTTTCAGAAAAAATTCATCATACGATGGCTTAAGTGGCAAAGAAACTGAAGCACTTTTATTTACAAAGAAAAGTGAAAAAACAAAAAACCCAAAGACAATATCACTATATTTACTCAAATGTCTTACCCGAATTTCCCCTATGGGGGATCAATAAAGAATTATCTTACCTGCTTCTCTCAGAGCCACCCTCCAACTGATTCACCCTCGCGCTTCTTGGTGGTCAGAGGCTTATAAGCGTTGAGCCCCTCCCTCTGGACCAACCAACAGCTAAATTACCTCAATCATCTTCTCATTTTGGACAATTTGACCACTTTGCAACAACATTCCTAAAGTGAACCAGTTTTCTCCATTATACAAGTCACCACTTCAAGTGTCAAACATTAACCCTTCTCTTGCATTTCGGGTCAAATGTGACCGAGTGACTTTCTTTTTAATCATAACTATTGTGTTTTTCATCCAATTGCCTCAAGACCTTATGTTATCCTCCACACTAGGCCTCTGAACATATACAATTGATGATCACCACTTACATTAAATTTTGAGTGATTTATTCAACAGTGTACCTCCTATGATATTTCGGGTCAAAAGTGACCGCCATAAGAAATGAATGGGTATGAGTATATTATGCTCATCCTGCAGATGGAAAACATCTCCTCTCTCTCTCTCTCTCTCTCTCTCTCTCAACCACACACACACACATACACACACACACACACACACACACACACATACACACACACATACACATACACACACTCCAGGTTACGGGAACCTCTCACTTTCTCGGGCTACATGATAGAATGTATCAAATCTTCTCACAGGTGCAAGCTCTAAAGAAAAACCTCCCACCTTCTTGCACTAAATGTCCCTCCCTTTCTGTCTCTCATGCATATGTATTTGTGCCTTGCTCTCATTTGACTCATTGATGAGGTGATTTTCTGTCAGAGAGGTCAGAGACTCCAGTCGTCCAATGGCGCCTTCCCTACACACCAGCCTCTGCCAGTCTGGTAAAGAGAGTGCAGAACTCTCCAGACACTCCCCCAACAGCCCCCTGCCAAGGTCAGAAAAGGAAGAGGTGCGAGCTCTGTGCTCCTTGAGACAGAAAAATTAGCCAGGCCTGTCAGAAGTGCCATGCCTACATCTGCAAGGAACATTCCACCACAACTGTGCATTGACAACTATGTGTGTGACTACACACACACATGCAGGCATACACATGCATACACAGACACACACAAACCATGTTGATGTTCTGTTATTGTCTTTTTTTTTAATATTTCTTTTTCAGTAAGTGTTCATTGATGAAAACAGTATAAGTGTCTTCTTTTATATTCATCACAGTGAGTGCAGTCAATGCTAAACTTGATGGGCCGACCGGTGCGTCCGGAATATATACTGACCAAACACTGGCTTACCTGTATCAAATCTATACATCCCATACATCATTGGAACGGGAAGAATCTCAGCTACAACACTAACTAAAGCATTTTCATCTCCAGGAAACACACCCTACATGGCAAGCATTTTTATAGTATACAGTCATGTAGAGCAAACGCTATCTTTGAACTTACTCCAAAATTACAACATGAAATTCACCCCTGATGTCATTCTGTCTGACACCCCTTGATTCTACTTGCTCTGACTGTTCAAATGAGATGTCAACCATCAAAATTGGATAAGGGGTTCCAGAGTTATCACCTTGCAAAGCACACCGGTCACTTTTGACCGTAAATGTCATGGAAGGGAGGGTAAAACAAATGCAAGAGGAGGGTTAAAGCAAAATTTAATGAACCTCAACATTTCACACAAAGAACATACCACTCCCCCCCTTCCCCCCGACCTAGTTAAACATGGTATGTTCTTTCATACTCACACCTGAGCCTAACCTCCTCAGTCAGTATAAAAGGCAGCACTCAGCAGCAGTTCTGTTTCACCCCTGAGACCCTGATGCATGTGCTGTCCTATATCAGTGACGTGGTCTTTGTCACATGGTGCATCTTTATTAATTCAAATTCTCCTGACTATACATATATGTGGTGTGTTTGTAAATATGATAAATGATTTACAAATCCCACAAAAGTCAATTACACAAATGTAATTCTATTTATGTAGACTTGAATAACTGGTCAGTTTCTTTCATAGATGACACTGAAAGAAGGTTACACTCTGTCAGACATGAAAACAATCTAAATGTTTGTATGACCAGCAATGGTGGATTGGTAATATCAAAGAGAAGATATCTGTTGTGTTCCACTGATACACATCGTAAAGATCATAGATGCACCAATCACATCAACTGGTGACAATATGTAGTTCTGTCTGGTGTGGCGAAAGAATTTTTTTAATTTTTAGAGGCCTATATATGAGAAAAGTGAGTTATGAATGTAACTGTGGATCTGTGAGACCTCACTCTGACCGTCACAACAGTCTAAATAGAATGATGAGCTTTGTTCCGCCTACTCTCGAGACCTTATGCAAACAAAGTCATGCCCCTGACCCCCGGAGGAGGAACTTCCCACAATATAAAAGCAGTGTCAATTTCCGGCTCGTTCTCTTACCTTGAAGGTCCCAGAGCATTCCGAGCGACAAGGATAGTGACAGTCATCCTTCGGTCTCACAGATCCACAGTATAAGTAAAGCATATAACAAGCCTATTGGCCAGCCTTGTGACAGAGCATCTAGACCCGGACTGCCCCCCTGTCCCATGAGGGAGAACCATTCCTGTCAATAGGTCGTTTCCCTGGATGCAAAAAGATCGACCTGGGCTACCCCATATCGAGCCCAGACTTGGGCTACTACCTCTGGGTCTAACCGCCACTCCCCTGGTCAGGGCCCTGACCTGGACAGAACATCGGCCGCTCTATTAGCCACACCCGGAATGTAGACTGCCCTCAGAGAGGTCAGTCGAGGCCATGCCCATTCTAGCAGCTCCCCTGCCACCTGGAGACAGCGTAGCAACCTCGTTCCACCCTGATGATTTATATGGTACACTGCAGAGGTGCTGTCTGTTTTCACCTACACGTGCTTTTGACATAGAAATGGCAGCAAACCCTTGACAGCAAGATGGATAGCCCACAGTTTGAGCATGTCTATGTGCTCCGATGACCAAGGATGCTCCCGTGTGCCCCTCACTGTCCTGCCTTCCCTGACGGCTCCCCAGCCTGTCAGTGAGGCATCCGTTGTAACCACCGACCGTCTGTGAGGAAGGCTCCCCAGTGGGGTTCCTCTGCAGGGGAAGGTCCGGTCCCTCCATGGAAGCAGGGCCTGCATGCAGGACCATGTCACCAGCAGCCTCCTCCTTCTGTCCATTTTTGGATGGAGATGGAAAGAGTTGAACCACCGCTGCATGGGACATGCTCTTAGCAGGCCCAAGGGGACCACCACTGACACTGCTGCCATCAACCCCAACAACTTCTGAACCATGTGAGCAGTCATAAGCTTCCCCAGTCGGAGGTGTCTCAGTACTCTCTCCAGACCATCTATCCTCTGGGGAGTGAGACATGCAGTCATTGCCACAGAATCGAGGTGGACACCTCGAAAGATTACCTGTTGCTGGGGCTGCAGATTGCTCTTCTTCCAGTTCACCCCAGGGACTGCATATGAGCCAGCACCACCTTTGTGTCTGCTGTAGAGAGGGAGCACAGATTAACCAGTTGTCGAGGTATGGCAGGATTTTTAGACCCTGCAACTGAAGAGGGGCCAAGGCCACCCGAGTGAAGATTCTTGAAGCCAGTGACAGCCAAATGGAAGAATCTGATACTGGTACACTTGGCCCTAGAAAGCAAAGTGGAGAAACAGTCTGTGTTCGGGGCAAACCGGACATGAAAATATGCGTCATTCAGATCGAGGGACGTAAACCACTCTCCCCTGTTGATGGACTGCATTACTGTTTTGGTATGCATCATTTTGAATGGAAGTACCTTCAAGTATTGGTTGAGGTGCCTGAGGTCGAGAATGGGCCAATGCTATCTTTTTTCGGAACTATGAAATAGGTGCAGTAGAAACCAGTCTGCTGTGCGCCGTGAGGCACCTTTGAAATGGCCCCCTTTTGCAGCAGACCATGTGCTTCCTCCACCAACACAGACTCTAGTAGTGGGTCCTTTAAGGTGGTCATTCGGACCCCTGAAGGGGGGAGGGCGCCGAAACTGCAGCCGGTACCCTTGAGCAACCGTTGACAACACCCATGGGTCCGACACGATTCCCTCCCAACCGGCCCGAGAAAGTTGGGAGGGACAGTTGACAGTTGGCCCTTGACCCCTATGCAGGCCTGCCATTGCGGCCTGGGCCCTTTTGCTGACTTCCCCCTCGGGGCTGAGGCCTCATCTGAGGATTTGTGGCAGTATTCTGACTTTTGGTCCGAAAACTCTGTTCCTGAGCCCCCGCAGGGCCACCGCCCCCGTGTCTGGGCCAGGCTGACTGTTGTAGCTTTTGAGGTGTTTTAGACCCCTGCCTGAAGGCTATGGCCGGTTTATGGCAAGCCTGCTGCACAGTTTCCCTCAGTGTAATAGAGCACTCAGCCCTATCTAGTACATCTTGAGATCCAGGATGAAAAACCTGACCTGGCACAACTGGCAGAGTCATTAACTCAACAAACAACAAGGCCGACAAAGCAGAATCAACAAGAGCCCTGGAATCCTGATCCTCTGTGCTAACTGTTTTTCACAAGGCTGCCGGAAGGATAGCCAAGGCATTGCCCACACGAGCTGCACGTGCAGCAGCATTAAATGAGCGTGGAATCAGGCGGTCAGTTTTAGCACACTCCTTCCTGGGGCAGTGAGGGTTAGCAGAAACGGGCTGGCCCCAGTGCTGTCCATGACGCTATAGCTTGTTCAACCGGTGTCATGTCTCCCAGTCCAGTCTCTGCTGGGTACCGACCATTAGCCAAGCGTCTACAGCCTGCATTGAATTGAGGTTTCTGACATGGATTTTTCCATGCCATTCTCAGCATTGAAGCATAATCGTCCACCACTGGAATACAAGGTGGGGAATTAGTCTGAGATATGCCCTCCCAAACACCCCCCACAGGGGCTAGGTCAGACATGGGGTGCTGCAGACCAACAATTTTTGCTGCGCTAAGCACCCTTGACACGAGAGGATTTGTGATTCATCATCCACCTCTGCAGTATCAGAATGGGGATCCCCACAGTGGGTTCCCCCCTCTGAGTGATGTACACCACCAGACAGAGTAGGGAGCAGAAAAAGAAAGCACGTCAGCATCATTGGTGCCATCCGCGGTCCCTCTCTCTGCCACGTTCACTCTGAGGCCAGAAAGGCAAAGAGGATGAGCCGGAAATTGACCCCGCTTTTATAGTGCGGGAAGTTCTGCCTCTGGGGGTCATGGGCATGACTTTGCTTACATAAGGTCTCGAGAGTAGGTGGAACGAAGGTCATCATTCTATTTAGACCGTAGTGACGGTCAGAGTGAGGTCGACACAGATGTATAACTTCTGTCACAGATATAACATGTTTCCTGATAGTTCTATAACATGTGTCATATATTAAAAAGAATCTGTAGGCTGTAGACGTCACAGCTATTGTGTGAATGGACAAAAATATCCCCACAGTGTGTCAGTCTGAGTTTAGACCTGACTGGGAAGAGGATGCCCACAGGGATTGTGCATTTGACTCAGAGAGCCAGTGCTAAATTGTTCTCTGTCCTCTCTTTTAACCAGCTTGGTATTTGCATTGCAAATTCCTACAGGCAGAGAATGAGAGAGACAAAGGAAACAGGGGAGAAAATGGAAATTCTTTTTTGGGAAATTCTTCTCTTTGACCCCTGCTTTGCATTTTTGATGGATGCTGCTCAGTCAAAAATGTCCATCGACTGCCATTTACTTTGTTCAGTCATAAATGACTTTATCATTAATTGGATGAGATAATCCCACTTGCTTAGAACTAAAGCATGGTAAAGTAAAATAAGGCAGAAAATATCATTGAAGCTGTTTTTTCAAATGAAAGATCTCTCTCTCTCGTAGCACAGTTTCCTATGCCCTTTGGACTCAATTTAAAACAGTACAACAAGAATACATTTAATGTTTCAGCTCATCAGCTTCATTGATTTTTGTAAACTTGTGCTTATTCTGAATTTGATTCCAGCAACAAGTTGGGACAGGAGCAACAAACACATGATTGTATAAAGAATATTACTCGATGGGCTCAGGAACCATTCATAAAACCATTGCCGCTAAACACAGTTGGTTTGCAAATGATCGCATTCTGTTTTTATTAACATTTTACTGACTCCAAACCTTTTTGGACTCGAATTTTTCCTTTTGTTGGAAATTTTTTATTTTCTCAAGCAGCTTGTTACCATTAGCATTGGGATCCTGTATAAACACAATTATCTGTTAAAGGAATAGTTTTTGGGAATTTTTTGCTTATTTGCTTTCTGGCACAGAGTTGCAAGAGAAAATTGACACCAGGATATGCCTAAGTTAGCATAAAGGCTGGAACCAGGGGGAAACAGTGATTTTTGGTCTGGCCAAAGGTAACACAATAAAGATCAATTGGCGTTAAGCAACCTTTGACTCAAAAGCTGATGAAAGTTGTAGCTTTGTTTGCCAGGCTACTGTCTCCAATCAGATGGGTTTTTGATAGTTCAACTCTTCATTTAAACAGTAACCAAGAATGATTTTCCCCCCAAACTTTTCCAAACAAACTCTGATTGTTTCTTATTTAGGCATGAATATTTAATATAATGAAGAAATCCTTGTTTGATTCAGAGTTAAGTGACTAAATAATTTCCTTTTTCAGCTCTTCAAACAGTCAGCAGAGTCAGAAGATCAACACAAAAGAAAGACAAAGGAGACACAGCACCCCTCATTTAACTCGCTAAAATAGCTTTATAATAATCATATTAATAGTAATAATATTAGCCATTAGAAAATGTTTTGACAACGTTGACAGTGTTACATTCTGTGTTGGGGTAAACCACGTCACAGTGTGCCATCTCTCTGGGCTTCAGCGCTATCAGACGTGCTCCTTTGACACATCTAGATCCATAAAACATACAAGATCAATAAATAAATTTTGTATGTACAAAATGAGAACCACAACACAACAAACAGAATCATGATTTACACTTCACTGTGCAACGCCCTCCACTGCCGTCCAGCACTTATCCAGACCGTGTCTCTCTGTCACTGTGTTGTTCTCATGCATCTTGTGTATCCACTGGTGGCATCATGAAACAAAGTTCATATCATATGGCATCACTATTGCTATATGCTCCAGCCAACTGCTTTTAAAGGAGAGAAAAACAAAAGCCTTTAATGTTTGTATGTACAGTATGCTGTCTTGGCACTGAATCGAACGTATAAAACAAGTGAACTCAAGAATAAAGCTGAGCTGAAAGACAGAAAAGCTCGCTGTATCAAACCCGTCTGATTAAAAATCATGGTGTTCAGTGAGAAATACAAGAAAGAGATGAAAGAGGAGGAGAGAGTAGAGAACAAGGGGCTATTTAGTTTTTGCTACATTATAGAGTAGAATACAGAGAGAGCAGAGTCTGTATCAGTTTGATGTCCATGTTGTCATCCTCCTCTGGCAGAACTGAGAGTTCAGAGTGGAATAAATGCACATGGAGAAACAAGGTCTTATGTTTGGATCATCCGTTCGGTCCATCTGTTCGACGCTTTACTTTCCTCTTTTGGTGATCTCTCACTCCTCACTTGAGTGTCCGTCAGTGATCCCAGAGAAAAATGTCTTCCCAGAGTTATTGTCAGTTTTCTTCTCTTCTACTCCATCTCCTTAGTAGCAGCGATTTAAGACTTCATAGATTCAACTATTTTTTTTCTTTTGTTATTGTACACAAGACTCGCCCTTGAATACAGAACAATGTTTACCCATAGCTATAGTTGACAACACTGTTTATAATAATGAGAGTGATGGCAATAATTAATCCTTTTAATGACAATAATCATACTAATAATAATAATCATATTGTAATAACAATATATGTAATATTGAGAAGAGCAATGTCCATTGGCAACAGGTATTTACATTTTGTAAACGTGAGGGTGGCAGGGTATTATTATTCTTTTGTTAATTACACAGTAATTGCTCAGTTGTCTCTGACCCACATGGTTACCTGTGTGTGTACTGTTAAACAACATTACAGTGTAAATACACACACCCACACACACATACACACAAACGCAATTACACCTCAGAGCTAAAGGCACATTGGAGCTTCAGTTAAACATCTCAGGTTTGAGCTGCTCTGGAGGCAGAGGGAAGTAAAACCTCTGGGAGGAGAACCAAAATGTAAGCTCTAAGGGAGTTTGGTCAAAGTAAAAATGAGCATTAAAGATATGATCCTTCGGACTTTCATGAAATCAGAGCCTGTTTTTTATACTGTTTATGGTTGGCATTTTTTTTCTAGCAATAGACATTTGTTGTATTTTATTCTGTAATTCTTTTTCTATATAGTAATTTTTTAGTGTTAGTGGCGGAGCCTGCCATTCCTGCAGTGGATTAATGAGACTCACAGGAAGCAATGCATGTGTGTATGTATTCCAATAATCCATGAGGGCTACAATATCTTAAGTTATTGCTAACCCAGCATTTCCTATTGTTGCCAATTAGTTAACCTCATTCATCTGCTGAAACACAGGATGTTTGTTCACTGAAAAAATGCATGAAAAAAAAAAGAAATTTTTTTGACAGCAGATCAGTTAGAAATATTTTAGGGAGTAATGGACAAGATGAAGTCGCCACAGCTCATAGTTACAGTTACTTGGCCCGGAAAACTAGTTCCTCTGCTTCTCCTACTGAGGTTTAACTCAGCCAGTGACTTTTTCCTCCAGAGCAGCTCTGCCTCTCAGAAATGTCCGCATAACTAAAACTCAAATCTGCTGCTACAGCATCCCTCCTGCAGATGTACAGTATACAGCACACACACGTCGGCTACAATTCAGCTCTTGCCTTAAACCGCCACTTCTTTCACTACCGTTCTCCAGTCTCAGAAAATGGCTACTAGAGAATCTGGGCTCAAAGGATTTCCTCTTTCATTCAGAGAATATGGACAACGTTCCTGTGGGACTGACCTGGTCCTGTATTTTCAGGGTCCGCCGGTTGTGTGGTGTTAAGAGAATCCCCTGAGGACGGAGGCCTGGGTCGGGGTTGGAGACACTGCTGCTAGAAACTGAGGTACTCGGAGTTGACTTGTCCGTCTGGCTGTCCACGAGGGGTTTTTGCACTTCTAGAAAGAGGTGAAAGGGTTCGTATAGCAGTCCATCTGGTGTGGTGGTGAGTGTTCGGATCATGTTTGTACAACTATACACCCAGGTGCTATTTTTAGCCGAGGCTGATGTATTTATACGGTGAGAATATAGGACAGATGGATGGGTAAAAATACTGAACAGAAAGCATGGAAATCATACCACGAGAAGTGTGTTTGCAATGGACCTGTTTCAAGGCAAGGTGGCTGGCTAACACCTCAACGTGTGATCAAAAGTATAGAGGAGAAAGTCAGCGAGAATTGAAGAGGAAACAGTAGTTGCTACGGTGGAGAAATATCCCACAAAGCCTCTTTGATTCCTGGTGTCCCTCAAGGCCGAGTCGTAATGGAAAGACCTTGCCATCCCTCTGTGTGAAAGGTTTGAGGATTGTGAGGGTGGAGTCAAGAGGCCTTCACAGTGGAGTAACAGTATAAAAGCAGGTCTTTGTGCTTTGTTTGATGAGGGCTGTGTCAAACACCACTGAGATGTTGTCAAGTTTGAGGGGAACAGAAGAGAAGGATGAGGGGATATAACAAAAAAAGCCGCTCTGCAAACCCACACTGCTGTAGATGAATTAAACATGATGTCTGATTCTCAGCCCTTTTTTTTTTCTCATCGTCAGGGCAGCTCGTTTCGCATGGAGGGTTGTTAAATTGATCTGTTGAGATTCGCATCAAAACACTGATTGCTGTTTCAAGGTTGCCATTGTCCTCCAAGGATATAATCTTTGTACAAAGAGGTGACTCATTGAAATAACTGCACTGTAAAATCCTGCCTTTTTTTTCAATCACAAAAAGGTTTATAAGCTACAAAATTTTCGCTTTCCTTTCGTCAGTCAAAAAAAAGAGAGATTCGGCTATGTTTTTCAAGTGAGGTTGACATAAAACATGCAGTATTAACATCAACAAAATCTGCCAGTCTTATGTGTGTATTGCAAGTGAGAGTGAGGGAGACAAAGGATGGCATGTCATTACAATAAAAACATTTTCTTCAACAATATTCTCTGGAGATTTTATACTTTTCTATTTACATATTGTTCTATATATATATACTGTAAACTGTGTTCAAAGGAAACCTCCACATATAGCTGGTTAGGCACATGTAGTTGGTTCTAAAGAGGAAATACAGGGAGGGGGTACAGCAGTATATGTTGTTAGAACCACAGACAGATATACAGTAGGCCTAAGGAGGATCATACTTGGCAATTAACACTCTTGCCAGTTATACCCTGTGAACCTGACCCAGCACTCACAAACTGAAGATAATAATCATTTGAAATTCTTTTTCACATGTACTGAGTCTGGATATGCCACACAGCTGTAGTATCACACAATGCTATAATCTATCATAATAATACTGCAGTATTTCACATTTGATATATGCTTTTTTTTGTACATATACTGTACTCAATAGTCTCTACTAATCTAGAAATGTAGATTATATTATAAAATATACATCTCCCATTAAAAGACCCCATTTTGCCAACACATTCCATCCAAATAGAAAAAAGAAAAACAAAAAACTGGTCATGCCAAAAGATTCTTAGATTTTGCGTCTTTCTGTCTTTAAAATGGCTGATTTGGATTTTTCAGTATTCGTCGGGCTTCGTCACACATCCCTTATGACACGCAGCCCTTCGTATTCACACTACGCACACACATACGAGTCTATATGCACCATCCATACAAAACACTTCAATTAGAAATATCTGCTCTGGCATAAATTTTGTAAGTGAGACCCCTTCAAAGCTTTCAAAATCATGCTACACTTTGTTCAGTGGAAACATCAGATAGTATGATTTCAAGAAGTAAATAAAGAAGAAGGGAAAGGGACACGTTGTGCAGCAGACATACAGTGTCATTCCATTCATGACAACTGTTATCTAATCTCAGCATAACTACTAAACACTATCAAGTCACTTCCTTTCTATCCTTATAGAACCGATGGTTTCCTGTCTTTGATGACTCTTTGGAAGGGGTTTGCAGGGAGCTACACTGAATACGACTCCTTTTGTTTTCTTTCGATCAGAGGAATCGCTTCCTCTTTCATCAGCGGTGCGTTCAATTGAGAGGATTGTACTTCAAGTCAGGCGAGCGGATTCTGCTGAAGACTTTGGCAGCTCTCCCCCATTCACTTTGTGATCCGCCGCTTTATCTTCGAACAATGCAAACAAATCAAGGGAAGGTCCACTCTGAATATTCAAGAGAAGACAAGAGAAAAAGGACACTGTGTGTCAAGGGGAAAGAACAGAAGAAACTAATAAAGAAACTGATCTTCTTTCATGGCTGTTTCATCAGGGCATCTGTTAATTCCTGACTGAGGTGGAAAGAACTCTCCGCAGACCACTGTTGTTGGTTTGGGTCTTCATTTGACCACTTGGTGGTGCTATAGTCTCACAGTGAAATGGAGGCCTTCTCAGCACAGTCCTGAAAAGCCACCAAAATATATTCCCCTAAAAATTCCCAGCAACCCCACCCCGAAAACTCGAAACTTCAGAGAGACTACATAAAAAGCAAAGGACTCTCTTTTTGTCTGTGATGCTCTCTAGCTGTCAAGGCTGTGATGCTACACCGCAAAAGCTCCTTTTGGCAAACATGAGTGTGCACACTATGTACAAATAGCACTTGCACATTCAAACAGCCTCACTGCTGAATGCTCAGGGTGGTCGATGGAGACTTGGGGCGTGAGGAATGAAGGGAAGAGGCAGAAAATTGTTTCATATTCTTTGACTGGGTGCCTGGGTGGACAGATGGCACCTGGTTGAAAGGAGCCAGCTGTAGTTGACTGACTATGCTTGGAGAATGTTCTTTGGGGATTGCCAACCATCTGACTTTAAGGGCATTTAAACTGATGATGAGAAATGAATCCATGTTTATTCATCTGTACTGGTGGCGTCAGTGACGAGTGTGGTTATAGCTTAGTTGATTCTGTTGCAAATGGCATTCAGGAGATGGCAACAGGGGATCCATTGGGAGATTCCGTCATCTCCTCACACAGAGGTTTTGTGCCTGTTAAGCCCTTTATTTTCAGTGATGGAGAAGTGCTAGGTGAACACGCACAGGCATGCTACTACTGCGTGAAACCTCCGCTGACAACTGTTATAAAAGCGGACTGTTTCTTGTTTTGTCGTCAGCCAAAAAAGTAATCCAGAGAATTCTTAAAAAAGTCTGTAACTCATATCTGCTAGCTACCACTTCAGGTCTAGGCCTCTGTGTCAGTAAAATGTCCAAATTTTCAAGACACTAAAATGGCTGTCATTGCTTGTTGAATGAGCACGAGGAGTGAATTTGCAGTTGTGGTAAGTGAAGTGATGAAAGATGGTGAGGGGAGGGTAGAGAAGAAACAGGAATTCCCCGACAGAAGATCCAAAACTGGGCTCAGAAAGACTGAGATTGGCGCACGGGTCGGCTTCACTGGGGTGAGGGCAAATGGGGAGGTGGGTGGGAAACACCTCAGTCTTGTGTTCAGAGCCGAGTCTGGGCTTCGGGGATGTAGATCTCGATGCTGTCGGCGCTCTCTGTGGCCGAGTTCTGCCTGAAGGAGGCAGTGCGCTTGGTCTGCAGCAGCCTTCTCCTCGCTTCTGTCCTCTGACGGTCCCCGAGGTCCAGGGACTTCTCCCTGATGGGTAGGGTATGTCCACCCAGGCGAGGCACCACCAGTCCCCCAGATCCGCCTCCTCCACCTCCGGCGCCCCCTTCCCCGCTGCTATCAGCCCGCAGGCTGCCACTCACCCCGCCTGCTGGCTTCTTTGGTAAGGGAGGAGGAAGCTTCTTATCCTCCTAGCCCGGCAATGGTGAGGCGCAGATATAACATGAAACATGGTGAATTTATCGTGCCGGATGGTGAAAAAAAGGGTTTTGGATGGTTGTATGAAAGGGATCCCATGCAAAAAAAACGAACATATTAAGGAGGAACGAAGATAGTGACAAACCAAAGAGAAAAACCACCAACAAAAAGGGTAAAGTTCAAGTGAGGAAGAATCATGGATTGAGACATAACGACAGACAAATAACCAAAATCGATTTAAAAAAAAAAAAGTATCTCAGCATGCATCAGCATTGGGTGACGCAAAAGGAAATGAAATGAGGGAAGAAAAGGTAAACAAAGATAATGAAAAAGAAAAAGGAGAAAGGAGAAACAATTGTTAGTTTGTTACCAACAATAATGTAGTTGACCAGTGAGTAGCCTAGTATTTATAGACTGTATTGTAACAGACAAGCACTTTCTTCTGTCTGACCAGCTGCAATTAAAGCAGAAACGCTGATATGCATTTAGATTTCTAGCAGTTTAAGACTCCACCGTCTTGTGGGCAAGCTCAGCTCAGTTCCTCTTGCCGTTCTGTATTTTCACAGCCTGCAAAGGCTTGGAGGGCACGACCATCTGCGCTACTCTTCTGCACACTGCCATCTTAGCTCTGGGGGAGTGCTGCAGGGAAACCAGGGCTGTTTGGACTCCTCGGCCTCTCACCTTCTTTTCAGGTGGGAGCCTCCAACTAGAGTCCTTGAGCCTCTGGAGGTCCTGAAACTTGACCCTGACGTCCTCTATGTTGAGCTGAAGCAGGTCCCAGAAGCCTGCCAGGTCCTGAGAGGTGGGCTGGGGATACGCTGATGGGTCCTGGGTGGGCAGGGACATGACATTTGATGGGTGACAAAATAATATGGAAGGATTTGAGAATGAGAGAAAGACAGAAAAAAAAATACATTGGACCAATTTCAGCAGTGTTTTTGCAGCCAAGCTAATTTAGCCTTTAGTGACAGTGAATCAAAAACCAAATGTGAAGCAAAACCACGCACCATATCTAATGCATGTTGTCATGATTTTGCACGCAATCACACATACTCACCACACTTTGTTGGCAGAGGCGGAAGAACTGCTGGACTTTCTGAGACATGAGCATCTGGGCACTGCCAACTGCATTTCGTATCAGCTCAAGAACTAGAGAGGAAACAGCGCATAAGTGGTTTTTAGAGAATTATTCATTGTTTATCTTTATCTCTGATCCTTTTGATCCTCCTCCCAAACTCACCCTCCTCTGGCAGTTCGTTCTCCTCTGCCTCCCTCTCCATGTTCTGGCACCAGCCCTCCATCCTCTCCACCTCAGTCTGCAGCAGGCGTAAGAAGAACTCTCCATCTCTCATGCAGGGCGAGGCTCGGCCCGAGTCCGGCAGGCTTCGGGGACCCTCCAGGGACGGCGTCCCCGCCCAGGCTCTCTCGGAGGTGATGGGCAGAGGGGAGTGGGAACGTGGAGGCAAGTGTGGGTGCTGATGGGGCCGTGGGTCTGCTGAGCAGGGCTCAGTGGTGTAGCCACTCTGGATAAAGTCCTGTGTTAACATGAGAAAAACTGTTGAACACATGATTTTTGGACTATGAAAAATTGGTACACCTCATTGTCAGTCCTCTTAGTCTAGTAGCAATTCATTTGACCATAAGGTATGACTACAGCTAATACATTTTAAGAGGAATATTGTTCTTAAACCGTTGGAGATTTTATTTTTTTACTTCAGTTTTCTACTCTTCTGATCTCTGATATTTTTTCTTTTTAAAAGAAAACATTCTCTTTCTCATCACAAGTTTTATGTAACTTTCTACCTGAACTAGTTCGAAGCTTACTTTAAAAAGCACACCAAGATTTTTGGTCAAGTTTAAAGGAACAGTTTGACATTTTTGGGGAAAATGTATATTTTAACAAATGTAAGCTTTGCTGCTGAGAATCAGACGAGGGGATTGATACCTTCCTCGTGTCCTGAAGCTCATTAATTAACATGTTTTAGCTTGTTTATCAAATTCCTACTACAATGACAATTTCTGCCTGTTTCTAGTCTTTGTGTTAAGCTAAGCTAATTGTCTCCTGGCTACACTTTCACGTTTAACAGACAGTATTGATTTTCTCATTTCTCAGCAAGATGCCATCAAAATGTCAGTTATGATATTCTACTATATTAAAGGTACCCAGTGGAGTTTCTGACTAGTTGTGACACAATACAGCATTCTTTTAAAGTTTGTATAAATAAGGAACAAATTTTCTTCACCTATAACACTGCATGTAGTTTGCATGAACACCATCAGGGTCCTATGTACCCAGGGTTGAGGTTTTGACCCAGACCCAATAGGAGGATTAATGTATGTTCAAAGAATATTGAACTTGGGAACCCTGGGAACATAGGACTATGGGAACGTATGACCTTGGGAACCCAGATACCCTTTTGCAAATGACTGCAGACCTACCTCTCTGTAGGCCCATTGTCCCTGTGTGTGGACGGTGCGGTGACACTCTGTGTACTGGCTGGCAGACTCCGGCTCCGACGAGTGCCTTTGGAAGGAACAGCCAAACTGGAGACTCTTGTCCTGTGTTGGCACTGCGATGCTGAGCCCCGGGAAGCCCTCAGGGTCCAGGTCGGCCTGCACGCTCGCCGTCACGCTGTTGGAGCGCTTGAATCGAGCCCGCCTGAAACACAGGGAGTCACAGCAGGCCCAGAGCCATCCAGTCATACAGACTATCACGTGCAAAAGACTTTTTCTCAGATCATATTTTTCCTTCATTAATTGCACATTTGCATTGGAGCAGGGATCGTCATGCTGTCACTGCAGTCACTACTACTCACACGTTTGTGATAAGCCCTGCTAAATCCTCTGACATATGACGCACCAGTGTGTGCAAATAGCATGTCAATGGACTTTGTGATGAGTGTTTACTCTAATATAAGTTTGTACCCCACCTCCCCTCATCCTTCTTTGCTGTCTGATGAGGTGACTCAGATTTCTGTCCCCGCACTCCCATTTTTATCTTCCAACGTCATACTGTCACCTTTGATGATTGCAGGAGGTGGGGGACAATGTTAACAGGTGCATGATCACACACTGCTCGGGGTTCGGGAATATGCAACGTTGCGACTGCTCGCATGCATGCGTGTGAATCTGACCCGTAGGCGAAGCTTGATATAATTAGGAGAAGGGCTGCATCACGTGTAAAAGTCATGTCGAGTGTATGATTTGCAGTAGTCATGGTTACAGTTGAAAAACACGACATTCTTGGAACAAAGTGTTACTGAGATCAAGCTGTGATGTCTGATGAAATGTTAAATGAAATAATAGGATCTAGCCTAGAAATCAACCATAGGTGGCTGCACCGTTGGGCGCCCAGGAGATGAAGGCTTTTTCAAATTATCTATTAAAATTATTCACATAAATTACTGTGCAAAGACCAAAAGCTCCGGATGAAGCCACATATTTGGGGGTAAGGACAAATTAGCAAATAAACAAACACACATCTTAGTTTGCAAGTTTGGGTCCATAATTAAAGCAAGTCAAATGTCAGGCTGAATAAACACATTTCAAGTTGAAAAGAGATTTCACAGATAAATACTTTTCCCCTGCTGTGATTTTCACTTGTGTTTCCATCACCTTTTGTCATCTTCCACTTGGACTCCTATAGAGTGGACCTCTGTAAGAGCTTTGCCCTCTGCGTCTGAGTCTGACAGAGTCTCGGAGCTGTCCACCTGAAACAGAAGATGTCGCAAAGCACCATGGTCAGAGCGCAGTGCTATTTGCTGAATGGACACCTGAAAGACTCAGGAATAGATATTTCGGTACACACACTCATTTATTTCTGGGGCTTAAATGAGAAGATCAATACCAGTCTCCCATCTGTCCACGAAATAAAATGCAAAAGCCAGTCAGCTTAGTTAACCATAAATATTGGAAACGGGTAAACAACTAGTCTGGCTCTGTCCAAAGGTAACAAATCCACCTAGCAGCACCTCTAAAGCTCACTAATTAACACATTATATCTTATTTCTTTAATCTCTACAAAAAGCTAAGTAGAAAAACAACAGCTGCTGGTGGTATCTAACAAACGAAGGAGAGCGTACTGATCTTCTCATCGAACCTTAGGCAAGAAAAACAAACATATTTCCCCAAATGTCTAACTGTTGCTTTAAATTAGACATTGATACCATTCTCATAGCTGAAGACTTCAGGAAGTAATTAGTATAAATACATATTAATAAATAAACTTTTTAGTGAGTCTTAAGTGTTGGACAGCCTGTATTTGAAGTTTGGAAAGAGCCAGGCTAGCTGTTGCCCCTGTTTCCAGTCTTTGTGCCAAGCTACGCTAATTGATGCCTCCTTAATTAATACACAATCATGAGAGGTTTCCATCCTCTACCGCTCCCAAAGGAAGCAAACTACTGTATTTCCTAAAATGTGAAGCTGTTTCTTTAACATGTACATGTACATTGTGTATTTGGGATTATAATTAGATCAGAGCTGAGATTATAGTGTAAATAGTGTAAATAAAATACATTTGGACTATTGTGGTCACACCAAGCAAACAATTAAAAAAATTGTGATGGACATTTTTCACTATTTTCAGACAATTTGCAGTTTAAGAATTCAAATGAATAAATACAAAAATAATTAGCAAGCTGTTTAGTTGCAGCCTTATTTTGATAGAGAAAAAAAACTCTTTCTCACCTGCACAGCTATGGATGGCCTCCACTTTCTCCCACCACGGCCTTCGTCCTGCCCCCCAACTTTACTCAGCACTATGCTGTTCTGAGGCAGGGAGACCGACTTCCCCAGGCTGCCCCCGACCCTGCCGTCCCTCTCCCTGGCTGGCCTCGGTGGCCCCTCCAACAAGCTGTCGGCCGAGCTGCTGTGTTTGGCCCTCACCCCGACTCCTGGACCCCCTCCGTAGGGCACCAGCTCCCGAGACCCCCTCACCCCATCTAGGCTCTCTGCCGAGTTACTGTGCTGCCTGGACCGTCCGGTGGCGGTGTAGTAGCCCCCTCTGGAGGAGCGACCCGAGGGCCCATCAGAGCTGCCCAGGTCCACGGAGTTGCTGTGCTGCTTGGGGCGCCCGGGGCCTGAGCTGGAGACCAACTGTCCGCTGTTCTGGAAGTAGGCATCCTGGGTGGACTCGGTGCTGCTCTGGGCTCGCACCGAGAGCGAAGACTTGGACATGCGAGGTGGGAGTGGGGGAGGAGCACCTTTACGATAAGGAAAGACTGAAGTGTCAGAAGAGCGGGAGAAAGGGAGACAGAGGCATAGTGGGCTGTTAAGAGCAACATGGGTACTATATGAACAGGGAGCAGGGGAGGTGGATACTTACAAAAGGGACAGACTGGAAGGAGAAAATGAAAGGAACAGCACAGAGTGAAAAGTAGGAAATTTGTTGACAGAAAGAGGGCGAACCAATACAGAGAGAGAGAGAGAGAAAACAACAACAAAATCATTAAGAAATAACGCCGACGTATGATGTGACAGAAAGATTCATAAATGCAAGTCAAAAGCACGACTTCTTTTCACCAGAAATCAGCTCGTGGTTTGAATTTCAGTGAGAGGCAGAGAGTGAAGTGGTGGAAGAGACAGACATGGCAGAAGTGACAAAAGAAAACCTCTTCCCTTGAGCTAACTTAACTCTGCTTCTTAAGAAGATAAAGCAATTTCCTGTGAGAAATATTAAAATGAGAGGAGCAGATTCTGTCTCTTCCTCCTCCCTCATAGCTTCTTTCGAACACACATACACACGCATGCACACACACACACACACGCACACGCACACACACAGATTATTTTCACTGAATAAAGAATCAAACTTTAATGCCTTTCTTTCCAAGCATCTTCATCACCAGACAGCTTGTCTCACTTTACAAAGATCCTAACCATGAGGCTCTTTAAGCTCCAGTATGGGAGCATGCACGTGTGTAGGTGTAAGTGTCTTGGTGTTCGTGTACAGTGCGTGTGTGTTTGTGGTTGATGTATATGACTTTTTTACAGAGGCTTTAATAAGTATCGGGGGGACTTTGCTGGTCTAAGCTAAGAAATTTGAGTCCTGTAAGGCACTCGAGTTGCTCTGCAGTCGACTGTACTGTAACACACATAAGCAAGAGAAGCACCCACACACACACACACCAATTACTGCTGATGTCCTGTATAATGAGTAGGAGCTTGATTGGAAAGACATAACACAAACTGCAAAAAAACTGACACTTCAGAGAAGAGTGATGCAGAGTAAGAAGGCAAAAGGGTGAGACCACACCAGGAAGAGACAAACTATAGATAGACGGAGAGAAAAAAAGCAGCTGGAGACGATAAGCTATCATCATAACCATGAGTGTTCCTGTACCTATTACCGAGCCTGAGCAACCTGCGATCAAACAGGGGAGGGTGATGGGAGAGCTGAGATACAGAGACAAGATGACAGAGAACAAAGAGCATGCACAATAACATAGCACGCAAGCCTATGATTATGGTATGCACACATATACACAAACACAGAGACGGTGCCGCCGAGGAACAGAAGGCCCGGGTGAAGAAGTGAGATCATAGAGATTGTAGGAATAGGGAAGGAAAAAAAAAAGGTTAAAAATTAAAAATGGATGCAGTTGTTGCATACAGCTGTGCAATGAGCGATGGTGTGGGGTTTGTGGATGTGTGTATGCGAGTGCACTGGCTTCCTTTTGTTGAGGTAAGCAGACATAAGCTGTCATAAAAATCCATTTCCCACTGGCTGTCCTACTGCGTCTCCCACCAGGTTGCCACCACATAAAAGACAGCCACACATCCTTCTCACTCTCACACAGACTTATTGTCAAACCACACACACACTCACCGGCCCCGCTCTTGATGCTTCCCTGGGGGCCCGACATGGAGAAGACGGAGAGGCAGTCGTCGTCCTGGGAACAGCCGGCCTGGATGGCGCGGACGTAGCTGTGGCTGCGGGTGCGGAAGACGCCCGGAAGATCCAGGGCGTCGACGGCTTGAGACTCCACCTCGCCGAACATGGTCTCGCACACCGTCTCGAACTGACGGTTCAACGTGTCTCCCAGCTGGAGGACGAGAGGGAGGGTGAGAGGGATGCACGGCTGTCATCAAAGCAAATCGATCATTTGCACAGATGAACATTATTTGTTACCTGTGAGCTGGTCAGAGAGCGGGTGTAACTGCGAGAGCGGGTGTGGGTTTTGGGTGTAGTCCGGCTGTTGGGGTAGGAGTCTGTACACTGCTTACATGAATACCTAAACGAAACAAACAACACACATCGTCAGCTTACAGTACAGCGTTTGACGACACAGTTATTTCTCGCTTAATATCATATTCCGGATGTCAAATATTCAGCTGTGTTGCTTTTGTAACATTCAGAAACACGCAGCACTCCACTTGGTTAACCACAACTGTCACATAAAATGTCACTGAGTCAGGTTGGATGACTGTGCCACCAGCAGTCATGTTGAGTGTTGTGATGCTGCGTCCTCATGTCAAATGGTAAAAACTGCAATTATTCATTTAAATGTTCCCAAGTAGCTCATCAGATGGAGGCATCCACTGTTGAACATGTCATAAGGACACAAATGCTTTTCTTTTAGATTTCTTTGTTTGTGATAATGATAATTGGACTCATGCGATTAAAATTGGACTAATTAATGCTTGAATTAGTGCTGGGTAATAATTCAATATTAGCACTCGCAGTGTCCCCATATAACATTGTGCCAGAATCTTCATCTCAAGATTCTGTGGTTCGCAGTGGTCGTGTCTGCGTGATGATTTGAACGTTACTGAAATCTGTCAGGGGGTATCTTAAAGGGGCTCCACCAGTGTTACACAATTTCCCTTTGTGCCTGCGAAGACCCTTACATAATATGCTCTCTGACTCTGGAGGGAGCTTTCTGAAGTCGGAGAAAATAACCCTGATTATGTCATCAGGTTTGTAACATGTGGTTATATGAATACTGAATGTGTGGAGTTTAGAAGACAAGGACGTTTACTGAGCGGGGAGGGTCTAATGAAATGACGATGCTGTCGAGTTGCGTTATGGCCGGTGCAGGATCCACGGTTGTGTTTCCTTTTTGTATTTGAGTTTCTTGAGCTCCACAACAGTAGATTAGCATCATGCAAAATGTCCTTGTATGACATTTTAAATGGAGCAAACAAGTTTTTACATGAACATCAAATAGGTGTTTAGTTACTTGTACTCTCCTTACTAGCAATATAATTTTTTTTTCAGTGTTGGAAGAAGTAGTCAGATCCCTAACTCAAGTAAAAGTATGTATCAATACAACAAATAGATACAGTAATACAGTAAATAAACACTCCACTAAAAGTAAATGTTCTGCATTCAAAAACTTAGGCAAATAACTATGTATTATCAACAAAATTTGATCAAAGTATCAAAAGTAAAAGCAATCACTCTGCAGTAAAATGGTCCCTGTCTATGTGTCACTATTATATATGAGCAGAGGTGTAGTAAGAGGTGGAAATATAAAGTTGCAATTTGTACTTAAGTAAATGTATTTATATCATCTCAATCAATGTATCATTCCACCACTGCTGTTTTTTTTCTTTCAACTCTTATATAAATGCTTCATTTGTGACATTTGACCTTTGATCCATGCTGATCGATCGTCTAAAGGCGTCCCTCTGGGCGATCAGGGTGGACTTAGGCGAGGCTTTCGGGCTGGTGTCTGAGTCAGCGCTGTCATCATCGCCCATGGCCTTGATGTAGCTGCCGCTCCGCATGCGGCGGCAGGGAATCTCTCCTCCGCTGTCGGCCGCACCGCCGCCGCCATATCCACCTCCCCAGTCTTCTGACGGGACCTGACACACGATCACATGTGCGTGAACACTCACATAGTCACAGGTTAGTCTAGAAAGGACCGCAGAGGTTTAATCTGCAACTGCAACATATAGTGAGTGTAAGTGTCCAACCATGTAGGGTGTATACATGGTCCAACTCAGTTTTAGTACAGTTTTCTAGAAATGGGTTAAACACGGTTAAAAATGAGTTAAAAGTAAGTATGCATTCTTCCTCTACACCAACTGTTAAGGGCAAGATAATTATTCACAAGGTGAATTAATTAGTGTCGAGATATTGAAGATGTTTTCACTGCACTGTTGGCAGCTTCTTCCCAATATCTGTTATTAAAGTCAAACGACTCATCAAAACAGAAATATATTTCATCAGCGAAAAATATTTCACACCTCGAACAGAAGGAAAGAGATGAATCAGACATACAGTCGTAGCACACGTGCACCTGGTGTAAAGCCAACACACTAGCTCAAGCATGCTCATGCACACGATGAGAGCATACACACACACGCACGCGCGCGCACACACATATGCATTCGCGGGAGATGATGTTGAGGAAAGAGAGAAAGGGACAAAGGGACTTACAGAAAGAGAGAAACTCTGACAGCTGGAGAAACACTGACACAGAGAAGGAAAAACAGCGTAAGCCAGAAGCCGACAGACGGAGAGCAAATAAAGCAATACACAAAGAGGATGGACTGTAGGAAGACAGACAGGAAAGCTGACAGACAGACAGATGTACAGGGTGACAAAACAAGGGACAGAGAAGCCGAGACTAAAGTGGGCAGAGAGCCGGAAGACAGACTGGCAGACGAATGAGAGTGATGAGAAAACAAAAAATGAGAAACTCACTCACAGGAACACACAGTCACGACAAATAAACCGAGGAGGAACACGATGCAGAGAATTGATAAAAGGTGGTGAAATAAAAAACGAAAATACATTGACAGGTTCCCACAGCGGCCATTGTGTGAAATAAATGACTTTTCATAACTAAGTCAAAATGCTGTCGTAACTCTTTAAACTCCCCCTTTTCTGGTCTGTTGCTGCAGTTTTTCAGGGGGAAAAAACAAACTCTAATGTGATGCAATATTGTTTGGCACATTCATATGAGGTCACTCAATTGTAACATTTTCATACACTCCATATCCATGTTCAGATTTGATCACATTTCCCTGCCTGAAACATACGTCTTCAACACAATATTATAAAATATATCATGATTTGTGGGGAACCTGATCAATGAAAGACAGGAAGCGAGGCAGAGAGACAATGAAACACATCTGTCTTTAAAGCTGAATTCAATTTTTTCTGGGCCATTTGGGGGCAGCAGGACTGAAAACACACCTGACATATTATCACCTAAAACAAGTTGTGTTGGCTGCCAATTACCTTGTTATATAAGCCAGTAGACCAATGGCAACAATAACAACAATTTGGAGTTCACTTTCCTTTAAGCTCTGGTTTGATTTCCATCAACCCCAAAGAAAAATATCTGGGTTTTTATCCTGCTACTAACGTCCTTCACCAGCATGTTGCACTGGGTTCATCTGGGTTTTTCTTTTCTAAAAAACAGCTGCCTGCTGCAACTTAAAATGGGTTTGACGCAACTGGAGTTTGTTGATCAGAAAAACCAAAACCATGAGATGCAAAGATGCAGAAAAGGTCCGTAGAGATGACGAGGGGCTACAGAGCGAGGTGATCATTTTCTGTAGGTTTGTCATGATGAGCGACGGCTTTCACATAGCGCACTGTCATTTGATGCATTAGAAAAAATATTGACAGGTGCGGCTTTAATTTGCATCGTAGCAGATGAGGAAAAGCATCAGCCTTGTGTGAATTATATTAACATGGAGGAACACTCGGATGTAAATGTGTGTGTGAGCATTTTGTGTGAGCTTGTGTGTGTGTGGGTATCGTTTGATCCCACTTCTTTTCCAGTATGGTGAAATGTACACCATCTAACAGGAAGCAACAGCAGCTGCTTGTGCTGAAAGATCCCCTCGATTTTTCAGTTTTTCGCAGATGCTGTGAGATGTGTAGTCTCACACAAGCATGTGACCAAATGAAAACACCTCCACACACTGACACACACACACAGACAAGGCCCCAGGGTTTGGCATCCAGTTGAGTGTGTGTTTTTAAGGTCATCACTTAAAAGATGATTCAGCCTAATCTCCCGATCCCCCTGGCCTTCTACTATCTCTCTCATTTTCTCATCCTGCTCTTTCTCTCCTCCTCTCGCTTTGCCCCTTGGCGACCATCACCTCCTTTATCTCTTTTCTATCCCTGCGCTTGCTTTGCTATCTCTGCATCCGTCTACCTTGCTCTTTTCCCCTCGATCTTTGTCTCGCTCTCTTCCCGTCGCTGTTTCTGTCTTCATTTCACTCCCGCTCCATATTCTGGTTTTTATCATTCCTTATCTATCAGACACAGGCCGAGGGGAAGGGAGAGGCTTAGGGAGCGGAGAGAGCGCCGGGTTCTGATGCCGCACATCGTGATTACTGTTGACACCACGGGAGAAAAACCTTGCACATGTCCCTTTGGCTCTGACCACAATAATTCAGACTTGTGAAGATTCGCTTCTTTTTATTCCTTTAATTTTCACTTTGAGCTGCTTCACTTTATTCTTGCTTTTGTGTGGCAAATGTGAGTGATGACCCTGTGTGGACGTGTCAGTATAAGCTTGTACATACATGCTAATGTTACAAAATGCCTGTTGGTAGTTGGGGAGTACGACTGCTTCGTCTCTTTCTGACTGAAAATCAAAATGTCTTCCCTCTGCTGCAAAAAACACTTTGTGACTTTTATTGACTTGCATGACTTTGTGATCACAAATATTTGCAATGGAAACAAAGCAGCATTAATTTGGGGTTAGACCATGTGATGTCTACGTCAGGATATTTTACATTAATCCCTTATGTCCTTATCCTGTTGAGTTATTTTCATGGCAGAACATTTCTTGACTGAACAGCATCACAACTCTGGAGAGACAATGAGAAAAACTAAAATTAGTAAAATGTTTCTCCTCTTTTTTTATCTTTACTTTACATTGTGCTTTGTTCCTTGTTAGACTAAATGTTTGTGTGGTGTGTAACTGATACACCTTTAATCAGGTGAACAATCTCAAAATGTGGTTTGGTCTTTTAAAATTTTTTTTTATAGAAGGCAGACAAAATAATAAAAATGTGAAAGTTACAAATTAAACCTGCAACAACTTTTTTGACCACTTGAAATAAGCTATGAACACAAAACTGACACACTGTTTCACCTTTAGATACAAGTTGATAGTGTGATCTGTTGTACACAACCAGCAGATACAGAACATCATTAGCATTCATCTGGAGTCAGTTTCTGGCCATCTGATGAATTTAAGCTCATTCTTCTTTGAGCTCTGTTTATTGTTGCCACTGACACTTGAGGGAAACGTCTGGCTCTTAAGCTGCTCAAAGCTCCACATATGTTCACCAACTGTGTCTCTCTGTGTTAGTGTTACTGTTAGTATAAAAATATTTATGGGCCCTTTTAAAGTTTAAAGTTGTTGAACGTGTGATACCCAGTCTTTACACGCTCTGTCTTCGTCTGTCTGGCAGCAAACATTGTCAGCTTTGCTTCCAAAGAACATGGCTTCAGTCTGGAGCTGCTGCTTCAACATGGCACCTGTGCTGCAGTTTGTCCTGAGGTCTGGAGGAGACCTGAACACAGCTCTATATCTGCAGCTCCAGGAAGCTGTTTGCTCTGAAGCCATGGATCAATCTGGCTGACTTCAGCATATCTAAGCTCAGCAAAAAAAAAAAAAAAAAATCACTCCTCACGCTGTCGCCCCCCTTCTCACAAAACTGCAAGTGACACCTGGAGATACGAGAAAAGCTGCAGTGGGGAAGTTCATTTCGTGTCCTGAGGTGTGAGTGTGATGGTAGCCTAAGGCACAGAGGCAAATTGTGTGGGGTTTGTCCTTTGAAAATGTAACACACACACACACACACAACCATGCGCTCTCCGTGTCTTCTATCAGCAGACCTCAGCTGTGTCTAAAGGATGAGAGCTGGAAAAACACCAGGGACTCCTGTGGCTACCTGCTGTTTCTGTAGAAACACAGCCTGCGTGGCAGCTCTACCTCAGCACAGCTGGAGGTTTGTGCCTGCATGTTTGTGTGTCCGTGTGTGTGTGTGTGTGTGTGTGCTCTTTCAGCTGACTTTGTAGGTGCAACCATTAGCTTTTCATTTTAGGGAATTCATGTATATAAAATGAGAGAAAGGGGGAAAGGGAACATTGCATGTGTTGGGAGAGACATTAAATTATCTCTGTGCAGGTGAAAAACTGTTTTCTGGCTCACAGTAAAATACCAAGTAGCAAATGCTTGTATATGAACAGACAGCAGAGTCCCAGAGATTTATAAATTATAATGATGTCACATACTATGCCTTAGCAAAAAAATGGATGGAAATTGGTTTCTCACTATTGTATGAACTACAGTTCCCATCATGCTTGTGATGCAAACAGGAAGTGTTATATTGTCATCAAGTCAGTGAAGTGAGCCTATTTTTAGCTGACATTTCTTTACATTTAAGCAAATCTGCACCATGAAGCCTCCTGCGAGAGCAGTAATCCTGAATTACACACAACAATCAAATGGATTCATTCTGAAACAGAAGAAAATGTCCGTTTGAAGATTATTGGGGACGGTGTGTAGTTAAAATGGGCACTGCTTTAATATGATTTTGAAATCATCAAGTCGTCAAAATCAAGATATGTGGAGGGAAAACACACATTTCAAACACTGCTATCACTGGAAGGAGTCACGCACACTCAGGTTTGATTGAATTATTAATCTGAGAAGAAGCCGTGAAATTTGTCATGAGTAAACTGGAGCTCAGGGTTAATTTATATGAGACCATGTTTTTCTGTGTGAGAAAACATCAGTGTGGTGTCTTCATATGCTCATGTACATTGCCCTTATATGCAGGGACCTCACAACATAGCTCTTTTTTGCTGAGGTCAGCACTGAGCAGCACATGCAATATTCCTTCTGTGCACGCAAACATACACACACACACACACACACACACAATGGGTGACACGCAGGCATACAGACCTGCAGGTAGTGGAAGGTCCTCTCCTTCAGCTTACTTTCCACAGGCACGAGAGCTTTGTCGTAGCCCCCTCCCCTGGTGGAAGGGTACACCTCCCTGGCCTGACTCACTGTCATGGCTGACCAGGTGCTCCTTTTCAGGGAGTGGCCGTGGTGCCCGTGGTGTCCCCCTCCCTCGTTCCCGGCCAGAGCCATTGTGGTACAGGCCATGCACTCCCCGGGTCCTGGCCCACCACCACCACGCTCCTTGGGCCTTTTCATGGTGAGCTCCTGGATGGCTGCGTCCAGGCTCTCGTGTCCGCTGGGATACCCCCGTCTGCCCCCGCTGACCAGGAAGCTGCTGTCGCTGTCCAGGTTGTCGTCAGAGCTCCACCAGCCCGCCGTCCTGCTGCGGTGGCGTCTGCCCGACTCGTGCCGTGAGTCTCCACTCTTGCTGCGCTCTCTAGACTTGCTCCTCCTGGTAGATCGAGGCTGGTGGCCTGAGTAGTGGCCCCCGCCGTCCTCCCCTCCGCTCCTGTGGCCTCCTCCTCTCTCGCCACGGTAGTCCCCACCTCCTCTTGTACCATTGTACTCCCGTTTGGACGGCGCCTCCAGGGAATGGGACTTGGCAAAAAGGCGCTGCACAGAGTTGACCAGGTGGCGGATACGTGAGGGACTCTCGCTGCGCTGCTCAGCACCCCCACTAGTGGTGCGCTGGTACTGCAGTGTGTGGAAGCCATCGGGATGAAAGGGCACCTGCTTCTCAAACTGGTCTATCAGATTGGGGGGGATGCGGTGCATCTTCCCTCCATGGCCAGAAGACAGGCATTCCTCGCAAGAGTCAAACGACTGGAGAGGTGGGTGCTGGCTGGGGTGGGAGCGGGGGAAAGTTCCCCCACCAGAGTGGCTATGGGAGTGTGAGTGGGGGTGGGAATGGTGCCTCTCCAGCGCCAGCGCCTCAGCCGGACCTCCTGGAGGGTAATAGTGGCCATCGCTGTGACCCTGGTAGTAGTCTCTGCCCGGGCCGTCACAGTCCTCAGGCGTGCAGTGGCAGGGGCCTCCTCCGCCACCACCGGAGGAATGCTGGGACATGCTACGGCTGACATGGTACCCTTTCACAGGCGCCGGGGCGTGGTGGGCCGTCCGGGCCGAAAGGGGGCGCTGTGGGCGTGACAGGGCTACACCGGTCTCACCTGGAGGCACAAATAGAGTCACAGTTTAGGTCTTGTATCTTCGGAGACAGCGGTGAACACACTGTATTTACGAATAAAAACACTCATCTTATCAAATAATTAAATCTAGTGTTCAGCCTTCAATCAGAAATGATTTTCTGTCTCATTACTCTGTGAGATGATGAGTAGGTGTTGCTGATTACTCTTCTGTTACCAATAACTG
This sequence comes from Centropyge bicolor, assembly GCA_037975185.1. Lineage (NCBI taxonomy): Eukaryota > Metazoa > Chordata > Actinopteri > Pomacanthidae > Centropyge > Centropyge bicolor. The sequence goes on from JBBMOC010000005.1 coordinate 2,941,585, forward strand.
CTACACTTGATTTGTACTGAGGCCTAAAACACACACAAACGCAAACATAGAGGCAACATGCTACATACTTAGACTAATTTAAAAGGTGCTATGCAACTAAAGTTTATTATTATTATTACTATTATTATTATTAATGAGGGTGTGTGACCATATAGTGTTTTTCTCTGGCAGAAAAGTGCTGGCAGGGGAGGGCTGGGATGAAGCACTTGTGCAGTGAGAGAGAAAAACACTATATGGACACAAGCACTAAGGCTACTGTATCAAAATCAAAGAATACAATTATTAATCAGAGAACTCACATAAGAACATAGCACTAGCAGAGAGTTACATATATTTGAATTTATGACTGATTCCCTGTCAAAATCAGCAGGGGCAAGCACTTAGAAACAGCTGCTTCTGTCTCAAAGTTGATCAGATATTGGTCGGGACAATATTGTCCGTATGCAAACCTAAACCCTTTTGTGTGTGAGACACAAAGGTGGGAGGTGCAGTGGGGTGTAATTCATGGTGTGACTTACAAGAACAATGAAATATTACAATGAATCACAAGAGAAAGAAATAGACCTAGTGGATTGATGTCCAGATTGTTTTCTCTCTTCTATCAAGTGGCCTGATGAATTGAAAGTGAAAACGATGTTTTTTTTCCTTATTCTGATTAACATTTTTATTGATTTTGCACTTCATTTTTTATGCAACCAAAGACTAACAGTGCAATAGTGAGCATTCATCCCACGGGCTACAATAAGCGGCCACAGACAGCTTTCTTTTTCTCATTCATCTCAAGGGCTGCCTGGCTGATAAATCAAGAATATTAGCCTTTCTTTCTCTCTCATGGTGTCTCTTCAGCTCCTGCCTCGCTCTCCCATTTAGCACCTCTCGCTCCTCTCTTCCGTTTATCGTTATATTTATCAGCCCTGCACTCCTTGTTGTCTGTCTGTCTCTTTTTCCCTCCAACCACGGCCGCGGGGAGTCTCGGAGCACTCACATGATTTACAGCTGAGGAAAACAGTGCCTTTATTGATCACCTGCCTCCTAATGCAGAGGAGATGGAGAGTGGCGGTGAGCGTCCGAGCATATTCACAAACGTCTGCGCTATCAATTACAGAGCAAATTCACTGTTTCAGCACCGGCTGAACAGCAACAACACGATTCACAATTTCCAGGCCGACCCCGCCGCTCGCCTCCAAAGGATTGAAGTGCGGAAGAGGACGGGATCTTCTCCACAAAACAAATGCAGGAAATGAAATCAATACACCTTGCCGAGCTGCAGCGAAGACGTGGCACAATGTAAACCTTATCACCCACACACTGTGGATGCTGTAAGTAAAAGTAAACAGAATGGAAACAGGATAAAGCCTATGTTTGTATTGCCTTTCTTTCCAGCTCAGGGATAACAACCGAGATTACATTCCAAATGTGGTAATCATGTGTTTTATTGGACTGGCATTAATTGCTGCTGCTGTAATCACATCCTCTATTAACCACACTCTCCACTAACTATATAATGAATCACGGGCACACAGCCTCTTTATATTGCGCACGAGCGTTTCTCGTCGTCTCTAAATTTGATTAAACTGAGATGAAATTACTCGATGAATGCCAGAATCGAGCCGCTCGGCTGGATGGGATTCACTGAGCCCCCTGCGAGTGTATTTGCGCTCGTGTTTGCCGGCTTTCACACAGAGATGAGAGATAGGGGACAGATGCTGGGATAATCATTAAATAGAGCGTGGCCTGTTTGCCTTGATTGGCTGAATGAGAGCTGCCACCCAGGAAGCTCACCCACATCCAGCCGTGTCATCGATGTATCTGTGACGACGGGCCTCTCCCAAGTCAACACCCCACCGTGGACAGATTTTAGACAGCCATGGCACCTCTGGTTCGGGGGGGGGGGGGGG